>JACXIT010000133.1:1322202-1530480 GCA_014737525.1 Bombus difficillimus | reverse complement strand
CAGGTAATTAAGTCCTAAGGTTTATTAGCAGGTCCTCAGGCTGGCTAAGCATTTACCGTCGAGCGTCGCTACGAATATTTCTTTGTAAGAGAGCTATACAATTATTCTATACCTCTGTTAGGTAAAACGTTCATCCCGTGACCGCGGCTACGTTCGGCGACTAGACGTCGCCTCGAGCCCAAGCTCATTGTCTCAAGTTTCAAACTATTGTATTCGGGTTGATTTGTAAAGACTACGGTACTAGGAATTTTCCGAGAAATTCCAAAGGAAGCGACCTGCGTCATTTCATCTCCGACATACATATCGCTTATACTCTGAAGACCTCGTAAACCTACTCGCACGCACGCTTGTTGTCAACTGACTCTTCCAGATGCTTCTAAACGATGCTTCTAAAGACTGATCGTCTTTTGTCCTAACTAAGGCCTGGACGCCCTTCGACGCTTACACACACATTCACATGTACAGTGTAAACGTATCATCTTCCTAACAAATACAATTAGAAAAATAAAATCTTCGGACATCTCATATCGAGCTTTGATATTTTCAAAATTTCCCATAAATGTACAAAGAACCAACAAATTCTTCGAAATATAGTAACGCTTTGATTTGCAAGAAATTTCAAGTGAATCCGAATCTAAATTCCGATGATGTATACGCAGTGACAACGAGGCGTAGGCAAAGAGGGCCTGGAAAAATGTTGGACCGCTTTATGACTTTGTGTTTATCCGACACATATTTTCAGGTTTGTCCAGCTTCGCCATCTGTACCGGTGTAGCCAACCTCTAACCAAAAACTGTAACGCCAACATTCGGGTTACGCAACAATAGTCAAATACAGATATATCGCGTGTTGTGAATTACGATATCCTAACATCAAGCATTCCTTCCACTGTAACAGTAAAGACTACTTATCATTTGTTCGTGTTACCATTACTGTTCTCTGCCACCAAGTTCTCCAACAAATTGTACAAACAATGGACATTATGTCACGAAACACGGTCGATGGAATGATCTCTGACGATGATTCAGTAACGCGATAATCCGTTGTGTGATGCGTAGAGGATCCATGACTCCAGCTATAGTGGGAATTTATGGTTCCGTTCGGACGAACGACTACTAGGTGGGAACAGGTGCGCTATAAATTGAAGCGTCGCCACTCGATCCACGTAGGTGGGTGAAAAAACTTTCGTAAATTGTAACTGATATTTCCAACTAAACTCGTTAAATCGCAAATATAGTTCGCAACGTTGGCCATTACTTAACCGAATGAATATAACTCGCTGCGCCTTCTGCAGTATACCGAGACACACTCCGGAGATTTATTGTATCGTGATGCGTTTCGGGGACAAACAAGCGACCAGCGTGTATGGCGAAGATGGTTGTAAAAAGAATTGGCATCTCTGATGGATCGAGGAACGAGAGATTTACGTTCATGGTTCCCGTCGACAGTTCGCATCGCTCGACGTTAAGGAAGAAACACGCACAGATGACATTTTTTCCCTCGAGATTCATCGCCTGGTATTAGAGTTGGGTGTTATCGTTATTAATGTTAATTATTTGACTCGTCGAACGCCGAACCATTTTCACGCGACTTTCAGTTTAGGCTGTTTGGACTCTCGACGATTCATGGCATTGCAACTCTATCGTACGTAGTAATTACGCATCAACCGATTATATTGTGAAGCATTTCACGATCGAGTTTTGTTCTACAAATTTTCGTACAATTTTTTCATACAACTAAAAATTGTCATACAACTACAATTACCTACAGGGAACCTAACGTGGGATATCGATAACCCACGCAGCATTCAATCTGTTAAGCAAACCACTATCGTCGTTTAAAAAGTAGACAGTTATAGAATTAGATTTTTATTTCTACTTGAGAGAGATTCTAATACTTAGTACTGTACATTGAATGCCGATGCGTTTGTTAAAGGATTCCACGTTGTTAAGTGAATCGTATACCGACATAGAAATGTATATTACAATACACTTTGGTGGTATATCGTAACAAAATATATCGCCTATCTTCAGAACCAAGATTCACGCTTAATAGCCTCTTCAACATCTTAACGCAATCTGTACGCCCCATTAATGTAAAATTAAAGGGCTCCGATAGCTGGGCGAGATTAACCCGCTTATTGGCAACACGCTGGAGGTTCTCACAAAAGGGGTGCAACCCTCTCGAAACTCGTTCGGCGAACGAGGTTCGTGTCAAGCACGTCACGATCCGAGGTTCGCGGTCACGTAAATAATTCCACACGGTCGACTAAACACACTTTGGTCGGACGTAAAACGAATTCGTCGGCGAGCTGGGTAACGACGGCGTTTCGTTCTCACGCGGCGAGAAACGGCGAAAAAAGAGGGTGGGAGAAGGATTCGAAAACGAAGGTAACAAGGTCCGGATTGACCGAGATACGGATAAGGATTGTACGATGCCAGAGATCGGGTGTCTTTCCCGTCGACTCTCAAGCCTGGAGCGCTCGAAAGAAAAGCTGAAGAGACGCTGGGAATGCAGAACGAGGAGGCAGAACTGAAAACTAATTAGCGCTCACGCGCGACACTTCATGGCGGCAGGGTGACGCGGCGGCGGGTAAAAAGGCAGGTAGTCGCGTACAGACGACAAGCCGGCTGTCGTGGAAACCTGAATGCCTACGGAGGGAGACGTTTTTGCGTATAAAGAGTCTTTAAACGAAGCCATGGACTCACCTGCGTACTCCTTCCCTCCTTTTCCCTTTCGTTTCGGTCGTGATTGCTCTTTGCCAGAGCGAATGCGCGATTTCCAGGAGGAGAAAGGAGGAAAGGTAGCCGGCGGGTAGCAGAGGAAGTAAGAAAGAATTCGTCTCTTTTCGCACGGCGACCTGGAACGGAAAGAAAGTCAGACGGGCGCGAAGAGGATTCGCGAAGCAGCGGGACGAAATAAAGGCGGCACTTCGTAGAGGATAAAGAAGGAGAAAGCCGCGACAAGGAGCAAAAGAGGGAAGAAGTCCAGAGGTACTCGAGGACCCGAGCAGCCGAGTTTGCGTAAGGGGGTTTAGGTAAATTGAAAATGGAATTAAATTCCCTGGGCGCTGCTCGAGAGGATACACACGGTACACCCCAAGAAGTTGAGAGGAAAAATGTACTCGTTGTTTTTTTCTTTTCTTCTCTCTCTTCTTCGCCGACTACTCGCCGCTTTGCTTTACCTTCTTCTCCAATCTCTCTTCCCCCTTTTTTTTTTCTCCGTCTTCTTTTTCTTTTCTCCGCGAGACTCGTCCTTACTTCGTCACCCCTTTTAGCTTTTGGAACTCGTCTGTTACTCGAGTGGCTACGCGACGACAACAACGACGAGCACGACGTCGACGACGACGTTTCTCATTCCCCGATCTCTTCCCCCAACCGCCGAGTCTGTACGGTGTAAATGGCCGTGCGACGCCGATTCGTGTTCTTTTTCTCTAGCAAATATGCCTGAGCAAATATGTACGTTCACGCGTATGCTGCACGCTTTCATTCGGCTGCGATAGAAAATACGAAGAGAATCGACATAACGTTATCGCAGCTGTACACTCGAACGGCTTTAAAACGAGACGCGGATGCGACAGTGGTGAATGTGGAAATTGACGGCTACGTGTCCTCTTTTCTTTCTTTCATTCTTTTTTTTCTCTCTTTCGCGCGGAAGTATCCCTTTTTTCGACGATAGTAAGAAGGAGAAAAAAAGGCGCCGTGAAAAGAACGCTTTGATCGCGACGGGACAGGAAAATACGATCAGAACTGATGACATCCTTTTAAATTTCATTTCCCTTCGATCGTCCGACGATACTTTATCACTCTCGTCTTTTGCTGCTCTTCTTTTTTTCCTTCCCTATAGTATCTTCTCTCCTGTTGCGTCCGCTGGAAATAAAACTTAGCGGGGTCATTATACGGGATATTTCTTCATCAGGTGAATTTATTTTCAGGGAAAACTCGGTCGAGAGGTGGTTGAAATTATTCGAAAAAATACTTATACAGCTCGTTCAAGCCACTTTGTTATTGCTTTTTTTCCGAGTCTCAACGTTTTTCCAATTGAATTTTCTTTCGTCTTCATCCTCTATTATATATTATTTTCTAAAGTTTATTTTATTTGCTTGCTGATATACTGTTGTATCTCGTTTTCTCACGTATCGTTCTACTATTTAGGTTCGAACGATCTTTCTACATTTATTATCTTTTTAATTTCACGTTAAATTAAATAACTTAATTCTAATTAATTATAATATTCTTCTCCAGCAAGCGAACAAACTTCCAGGTACAAAAGATTAATTTACGAAATTTCTCGCATCGTAAATTTTCCATATTTCACGATTACATTGTCTCATAATCGATGCATTGTCAAGTCGATTTTTTATAGAGTCTAACGCAACATTAAAATAGCATAAACGTACCAGCGTATAATAATAATGGAATAAAATAAGCATGATAGTACCGATACGTGTACCAATGCTAAACAAACATAATAAAGAAAACAATTCCCGTAAAACCAGTTGAAATTCTACAATAAATTCTACGCGATAGGATGATACGATGATTACAGGCTACATCAGAGTAACTTGAAATTACACGTACGGAAATCTACAATGGCAGAGTTGGAAGTTCTTTTGCAAGTTCATGCGTTCTGAATTCGAAAGTGCAAGTGCGGAAGTTAAATGAGTCGAAGAGTATGAAATTCTAGTTCAAAAGTTTTAGTATTAAATGCTAAAACTGATCTTATCTTGAAAATACGAGATTCCTTAGTGTTCAAGTTATAAGACGAGATATCAAGAAAAGATATTACTTTTCATCGACTTACTTTAAGCTTCTTGATGATAGTACCAAAAAATAAAGCGAATCCTAATTGATTCGTTAAATTTTAAATGCGAATCTCGCACCTTCAAGATTGCTGATGCTTGTTTTAAGAAACGAAACGGCTAATCGATTCCTCGCGTTTTAAATACAGATCGAGCATCTTAAAGAAGATCTTAAATTTTAAAGACAAAATATTTCATTCTCAAACGTTTCCGATAATTTGCTCGAGGTCATTTCGAGAAGATCGGTGATTATATTTATCGTTAACTTTCAGTTGTCAAAGATAGCGTGTAAAATATACTTCCACGTTAAATAATTAGGAGCGTAGCGCAAACGTGTAACTACGTATGCACAATTTCTGCATATTTTAAGCCACTGCTGTACGTTTTCTTTATTTCACATCGAGCGACTCGCTCCTAAAACTCAATTCTGTGAACTCTCTTTTGAAACTCACAGCGAAGAAACTTGCTTAAAAGAAGTTTAACTTAGAAAAATTCACTTTTAAACTGATACACACGCGTGTGTGTACTTCCAACTTCCGCTTTCCAAACATCATGCTCGTTTTACTCTTTCGTCCGTTTCGTACCATCGACAAAGAGGGAACATCTTAGAAAAGCACAGTAAATTTTAATACGCATGTCGACGGCCTTTTATCTCAAATTGATATTTTTATTCGTAGATTCGCCGAAGTGAGAAATTAATAAAAAGAAAACGAAGCAAGTCGCGTTCGTGTTTTGAAAGATTTCAAACGACCATGTTGGGTTTATAGAGTTTGAAAACAGTTCGTCTAAACATTGAAAAAATACTCACCGACATTCGCTGACCACATATTCGACAATTCGAATATCGAGTTGACTCGTATTCCTTTATTAGTAGATCGATGGTCTAATTGTCTCAAATTGGCAAAATTGAATCGGTTCTGAACGAATGAACGTATTGGTATTCTATTAAATTATAACTGTTAATGATATTAGTTTTTAAACAATTTTAATCACGTTGTCGTAGAAAAATTTTAATCACGTTACCGTAGAAAGATTACTCGATCGATCCTCCGTTTTATCGGAGTTTCATAGAAATTTCAATAAAAATTCCAATAGAAAAAAAAGTACATATTGCGAATTAACCACCTTCGAGCTTATTTCTAAATTTTTCAATCAATCTGAAACCTATACTCTCGCAAAATGTTCAATAAAATTCGTAGCACCTCGTCACACGTATGAACGACGATACCGTCTTTAACAGTTGAAATTGCCGCACGTTTTTCGTCTGAAAAGGGGAAGGGAAAATAATAAACCAGAATCGTGGCGATAGATACGAGAACGTTAAAAACGAAGATCCTCTCTCCAGATAGATTGGCCGTAAACATTTTTTACGCGGTCACGAATTACGGCGTTTCGTGGCTGAGAAGGGGATTCAAAGGTGGTCTTCGCGGTTTGCCGGAAGTTTCACGACCCTGGTGTTACTTGAAACTCCTGGGATGCATTCGTAAGATCGGCGTCTCGTTGAAAAGTTACGGGGGTTAGTCGTAAAATTCTGATCTCAGAGCCGAGGGAGTAAATCACGCGCACCCACGCAACGAGCCGTCGTAATGCTTCAAACTTTGACGTCGCGCATTGAATATTTATCGGCCACACGGCAACAGATAAATCATACTTGTTGTCCACATAAACGTAACTTTGTTTCCGATACAGCGTCCTATATTTTTAGTTTTCAACAGGACCGCGTGAAAACGTATGGTCGTAAGACGCAGCTTATGCGTGGTAAGATGGTATCTTCTTTAAAAATTTCAATTGTAATTCAATCTTGAGTATGAAACAATTCTGTACATAACGTGAAAGAGTATTTTAGTTTAGTAACAAAAGTTTGTGAAACGAACAATGTACCTACATCGATGGATTTCCTGAAGTAGGTTCGAGTAAATTGAGGGAGTAAATTGTCACATGCAGATGCGTATTAATGAATTTAAAGACAAATGCCTTAAACTTATTTATTTGCAACTTTACTTTGTTCAGCTATGGTTTAAGAGAACAAGTAAACATTCGAGAAACTTTTTTCCCAAATTCGCGCAAGTAGATTGATGAAAATAATCGATAAACATCGGGAAGAAATCGACGAACGAAGGCTGCGAAGGTTAAAGTGACAGTAGAATGCTTCAAACACGGTCAGACGAGCTTCCATTCTGCTAACACTGAAATTGAGTATCTCAGTGTTGTATATCGTTGAATAGACAATACATTTATTTTCTCTTTTGTCTAACGATATGCCGCAGTATATCAATTATAGTTAACTATTATAGTTTATTATCAACTATAATCAAACGGTGAACAATTTTAAAGCTCGACTTTATTTCGTCTTACCGAAATCTTTAATATTCTGTCGCACATTTTACTGGAATTACACGTGTAAATTTTTTCGATCGTTCGAAACATATAACTATGTGTTTTACAGTCGTGAAACGAGTATGAGCTACAAGAGGTTCGTGTGGAAATCAGTGGAAAATTAGATTCTCTATGTACACGAATTCTCTTAAAAAAAAACCTGGATAAATATTTTTAATAAGAACGCGACCAATCGCGTAATTGGCGACGTGTTTATAGTGAATTCGATATAAGACGAGGGTAAATCATTTCTAGATGTTGGCATCATGAATATGGAAATGACGAAACCATTCGTGGAAGTTGAGAGAACGCCGTCAGTCTTTGGCTTCGCTCGCAGCATCGTGTGCGTCGCAATACCTTTATAAGTTTATGTTCTTGTAAGCCCTCTCAGCGCGTCAAAAGAACGCGAAGACTTTCAGTTCAAAATGTAGGAAGTCGAGAAGAGAAGAAGAAGAATAAGAAAAGGAGGAAAGGGAAAAAAGAGGGACAGGAATAAAGGAAGAAAATTGCACGGAAGAAAAGCAAGTGAAATAGAAAGACTTAAAAGAATGGGTAAGAATAGCGAGGTTTAGAAGGAGAAGGGGATACAAATTGGACGAGGTTAAAGATAAAAATAAACAGAAATCGAGTATAAATTTAAATCCAAGAGCTCTTTTAGCTGGGAATTAAACACGGTTGCCGGTGATATGGCAAGGTGATCGTGAGTAAATGTTGACGATCCAATCTAATCTAAAGGCGAGTCAATGTTTGTCAGCGTAGACGGGAAAATTTTGCAGAGAAAAACATCTGCGTTGAAATTCACGGACAAACGAGAAAACACAAATACGATTACGCGTCGACATACAGGCTGCGTTCAAAGCAGATCAAAGAGACGCGTTTGCTTTTTCCCGCAAAAAGGAATGGATGAATGAATGAACTGGTAAACTTAGTAAATCACACGGTCAACCGATATTTAACTGCAAATCAAAATTTTCAGACAATGATTATTCCTTGTTTTCTTAATCCCGTCAGTCGCATTCTCTTGGAGAAACACGGAATTCATTGAAATTTTCTCTTCTATAAATTTCGAACTTTTGCTCCCTCTTTCTCTCTGTCTCTCTTTCTCTCTCATTTTCTATAAATTTCCATTAGCCTCCGAATTCAGAGAATGGTGGATAAGTTACAAGGTCGATGGTATTCGGGAAAACAGCCGCCTTCCCATGATTCCTGACACGCCGGAATCTTTCACTTTTCATCGCTGGTAAATGAAAAGTTGACGCGCGGAATTCTAAGCAGAATAGAAAGGTGGCAGATATTAATTCACGATTTTATTGATTTTATTCCGAAACGTAGGAGCAGTGGCAGCGTGATCGTCTACACGTACAGTCTCTAGGAAGGATGACAGATATTAAGCGATCGACTTCCTGCGGGCTCACAAAAGGCAGCCTCGCAAGCCTCTGCCACGTACATCGAGTGCAGCTAGTCGCTTAATCAAATACGTGGAATCCAATCGAGCCGATCTACGCCACGGCTGCTAAATTCTCCTACGCCAGCCACGTCTACGACTTTATCGCGTTAACGAGCTTCCGATCGCACGCCAATTGCACTTGCCCCTGTTTTCTCGCGGATTCTTCTTTTTTCGCTGCCGGTTGATTTCTTTGCGCCTGAAAGCAGACTGGACTCGATCCTCCATTCCTTTTCCTTCTTTTTCAAATCTTATTTCAATTCCAATCGCTATCGAGTTTCTTTTCTGAGCGACGGAGGACATGGAAAGTCGCGGATTAATCGTCTAATGTCGGTTAACGCTCCTTTCTTCAATTTTTATTTTCACTTTAGTTATCGTCCAGTTACTGTTTTTAAGCAGCAACAGCGAACAATAAAACGCGAATCGAACGAAATCAATACGTCGTCGATTCTGGATCGCGAATCTTTATTTGCATATATTTTTACCTACGACACTAACATTTTCCAACTTTGCTTTCGTAAAATTGGGTTGACAACTAAGTGATTGCGGATTTTGTCAATACATTTGTCAATACCACCTATAACCAATCACTTAGTTGTCAACCCAATTTTACGAAAGCAAAGTAGGAAAATTTTAGTGTTGTAGGTAAAAATATATGCAAATAAAGAATGCGGATTTTGTCAATACATTTGTCAATACCACCTATAACCAATCACTTANGTTGTCAACCCAATCTTACGAAAGCAAAGTAGGAAAATTTTAGTGTTGTAGGTAAAAATATACGCAAATAAAGAATGCGGATTTTGTCAATACATTTGTCAATACCACCTATAACCAATCACTTAGTTGTCAACCCAATCTTACGAAAGCAAAGTAGGAAAATTTTAGTGTTGTAGGTAAAAATATACGCAAATAAAGATTGCGGATTTTGACAATACATTTGTCAATACCACCTATAACCAATCACTTAGTTGTCAACCCAATCTTACGAAAGCAAAGTAGGGAAATTTTAGTGTTGTAGGTAAAAATATACGCAAATAAAGATTGCTGATTTTGTCAATACATTTGTCAATACCACCTATAACCAAACACTTAGTTGTCAACCTAATTTTACGAAAGCAAAGTAGGAAAATTTTAGTGTTGTAAGTAAAAATATACGCAAATAAAGATTGCGGATTTTGTCAATACATTTGTCAATACCACCTATAACCAATCACTTAGTTGTCAACCCAATTTTACGAAAGCAAAGTAGGAAAATTTTAGTGTTGTAGGTAAAAATATACGCAAATGAAGATTGCGGATTTTGTCAATACATTCGTCAATACCACCTATAACCAATCACTTAGTTGTCAACCCAATTTTACGAAAGCAAAGTAGGAAAATTTTAGTGTTGTACGTAAAAATATATGCGAATAAAGATTGCGAAATTTGTCAATATATTTGTCAATAGGTGGTATTGAAAAAATCCACAATCACTTACTTGCCATCTCAATATTATATTTTTCTTCGTTTTATTTCTATCGCAGCCCGTAGCATCTCTGTGTTATAAAATACTTTTATATTATGATTAATTTTTATGTTGTATATTAAATGATTGCAAACCACCAAGATACGCGTGTGGATAGTATCTTACAAGATTCCATTTCATTGAAACCGTAGAGACTTGAGTAGCATATAAACATTCGTAAAAACAGGAAAACAAAGAAGTTAGGAAAGGTAACGTTTAGTAACGAATACTTAATTACGGTGCCACGTGTTCTAGAAAGCTTGTACGTACATGTACATTAAGCACTCTATTGAATGTAATTTATTTCGTAAACGGATCTTTTAATGCAGCAACTCGTGCGAATCTCGCGTTTTAAATGTCCGCGTGTTTTCTCAACTTCCACAAAGTAGATGAGTATCTCTATGCGTATAAACGTCTGCGAAATCCGAAGTTATTTGTTTAAGCCCATAGGATTTAACTCGTCCACGAGAAGAATCTCGGTGACGACATTCGCTAGTAGTTGACAAGGAATATCTCCTTTAACGCGGATTTATTCTTCTCGGTTATTCTGAACATTTTTATAACGATACATCGATCTCGAGTGCACTGTGTTACCCCGACTGTACCGAAATGGAATAAATTCAAAATTAATTTGAAATTATTACGATTTAAACCATCTGTTCAAATTAAGAAATTCAAATATAACAAATGGTCTCGGAATCATTTCATCCAACAATTAATTACGAATTATTACGATTCAAACTATCTGCTGAAATCAATAAACTGAAATATCACAGTAAAAGACTACAATTGTAAACTTTCACGATACGATTAACCAAGCTATGTACGTATTAACAAAATTACAGACGATCGAAGACGATAATCCTATGAAGCACAAATTCGATCGTCGATTGTCTTTCATTTCCAATTGTTTCCTATTAAAACAGGAAACAAAGAATGCCGAAACAATATGGAAAAGAGTTAAAGTACACGAAGTTTCGAATGAAATTCAAAATTTTCAGTAGAAAATTCACAGTCAGTCGCCCAGGCAAGAGGACATCGAGTCCCAAAGTGATGTTGAATTCGATTTTCCAAGTTTGTTATTCCATTCGCTAGCTACCTCTCAACTCTACAAATAAAGAAGCAGTGCAGGCTCTTTGTACTATTTCTAACGACGTTTCCGGAAGTCCCGATGAAAAGACGAATCCATCACGAATAAATGCGTTTCATCCGATCGCCTCTCGCGATAATACTTCATTGGAAAAGTAGCTACATTGATTTAATGACTGCCCTCCTCCCTCGATCGCGATAAAGTTCTCCAACGGGAGAATAATCCCGTGTCGCAGCCAGTGCTGACGTATACATCACCCAAAGCTTTCCAACAGGGTACGATAATAACTGAACGTTGCTCCGAATTTATCAAATGCACGGTCTTTGTAAATTCCTTCGAATATCGATAATACCGTAGAGTATCTCTGTAAAAACAAGTCTTTGGAAGAAGTAAAAAGTAAAAATTAAAATATTAGTAACTCCATGCGTGTCTGTCTGTTTTTTTTTTTCTAACGAGAAACATATGAACCTGTATATTGGAATTTTTTAAAGCATCTATTACTGTAACCTTAGAGACTATCATACGTGAAATTTTACCCTATTTTGTGTTCAATGATAATAGATATTTAATTCCATGTGCTTGATTTTATTAATATTTTAATTGCGACAATTTTAATAAAAAATTAGACTTCTAAATATATTAAGTAATTTTGTAGTTGAGAATTTCTTTTTATGCAAATATATTTAATACAATGTAATGTTAACGCGGTAATTGCTTATCGATTTATCGCTTCAGTATTTCTTTTGCAAAATTATACTTTGCATGAAAAAGTATCTATAAAATGTGGAATAAAATTCGTCCGTTTATAGCAGCGTAATATAAATGCTGTTACGAGTTTATTATCGTAGATAAACATTGTAAAAAATGTTCAGTTATTTATACGTACATTTATATGTAAAACAGTATTTACGAAAGTAGGCGTTGCGCTTCGATAAAGTTTCTAGAAAAATGTAAATAATCATTAGAATCTGGAAACTGCAACCTTGCCAGGAAACTGTATGTATTAATCCTTCCAAAGTTTGCATGTTGCAATATCCATTTCACAATGCTAACTTCTGCCACGATACCAAAGTTTCCAAGTTCTAATTAGAATTTCGACTTTTTCTGTCTGTAAACGATTTAAATGAAACTCTCAGAGTACTCGGCCGTAGAAATTCTCAATCTCAAAATGGCGAAGAAGACACACTCTCGTCATAACGCGGATAGCACGCTCTTTCCTATCATTTACAATTGTATTACGAACTAAGTAACCAGCATGAGGTACTTTTTACATTATATAAATATTTGTTATTTAATCCTATCGCTTAATTTAAAAAATTCGATCTGAGAATTTTTGCCTCGTCTCGTAAAATACATCGGAGATTTTATTTTTAAGCGATAGACTTTTGAAGTTTGGTTTAACAAGAACATACAAGGATAAATTGAACGAATTTTCCAAAAATGTTGCAGCAACAAAATTGGGTCGCTTCGTTGAAAATGATCTTTCGATCAAAGAATATGTTACGTATATAGTAAAATCTTGTCACTGAACCGCGTCGATCCACCTCTTTGCTATTAGGCCATTCGATTCGATTCGAACGATCGTCAGTCGACAAGACGTTACGAGGAGCCCTGTCACAGTTTACGGCAGAGTGGTAAATTACGAGCGAATTTTCAATACGGGCGATACCACGCCGCCAGACACGTACAACGATTCAAAAATATTTTCTACGAGCGAACGCTTTGGCGATGATCCAACGTAATTAGCAGTATTTTCGCGCGAAGTGGCTTTCGACGGTATCGCAAATATTCGCCCAGTTTTCTCTGATTTTGGCACGGGGGTGGATCAAACTATTTTTTCATTTCATCCTTTCCTCTTTGTCGTAGGTTATCAAGAATCGAGCAACGTTTATCATTATTCCTTAAAAATCTTCTTTCACTAAGAGCGATTTTACTGCAAGCTACGAGTCACTTGGATTTTCCTCGATTACCGTTTTCCATGAAATTCGTAACGTTTGGAAGTAATCCAACCGAACCGGTTACTCGAATTTTCAGGATGACCTGCGTTTCTGTTAAATTGTGTAAAGACCGCATGAGATACAGCTCATATCCGATGGAACCCATTATTCGTCCATTTGGAGAACAACCCCCTGCTGTGTTGGAACGCGGTGTGTTGGGAATTGTCACGTCTCTGCGTTACGAACGCACGTTCTCCTTTGGGTAACTTGTAACGGAAATTATACGATTACTTTTATGGAAATCATTTGGAGAATCGTAGTCCGTGGAATTTCAATGTATTTGTGAACCCTGACGACCACCGAGAAAGGTCATGGTACCATGAATTTTTCACAACGTGAATCAAAAATAACACACGAAATTAGAAACGTTAAAGTTGATTTATCAAATTACCAGCCGTTTGATTATTTTGTGCGATGATAATCTCTGCAAAATTGTAAAAGAGAAGCGTATAACGTACAACTTATAATTCGTCGATATACCGATATTACTCTAAGGATTCGGATAATCAATGAATTGGGACGAAATGAATCGAAACGACTCATCGTGTGTCGACAGCAACGAAAATGGTAATCAGTTGAAAGAAAAAAAGAGACTAATCACGCAGGGACATAATTCCTGTATTACGTTGACGCGTTAAACGCGGGCAAGCCATCGAAATCGAACAATCGGTGGGCGTCGACGGTTGTTCGATATCCAGTTTGCGCGAAACGATCTATGCCATCGATTTTGGTTGACCGTGTTTTCTCACGTCGAGACAGAGGAGCACGGTGACTCGCGAAAGTATATAAATATTTACTGTAGAAAATATTTATGTACGTGTCTCGTACGTTGTATAAAACGCTTTGAAATTTCAGTAGCATTGTAACGACTGTTATTATAACCAGCAAATTTGAAACAAATTTTGGAAATTTATACAGAAACAGGGGCCACACTTCTTCCCTTTTAATTTTTATCATAAATGTTGAAGTAACTACTTCAAGAAAAACTCTACATCTTTATTTATGTATATCCGTGACCTGGAGACTGCTACTACGCAGAAATATTCTAAATAAGGAGCGGTGCATATTATCGTACCCTTGAATATGCATTATGTTTTGGGTTGCAAGGTCTAGAAACAAAGCAAGTAATAAATAGATTTCTATTTATGTTCTCTGTAACCTCTAGCCCAAGCTATAAACTTAACTTCTTTGGTAATGTCCTTTTGCTATAAATATATGAACGTGCTCCCTATCATTCCATTGTCTAGTAACATTAAGAGAGTAAGGATCTGAATCAGTATAAACTTATACTTATACCTTTAATTATTTCAATATACTTTTCTATTACAAATTCATCCACTCGTTCTTCAGTCAGTCAACCTCAACCTCAACAATAAATATACTCTTCACAAAGATCACAAAATTATGTTATACTGTTGAGATACGTATAATTTTCTGTGCTGGACTGGGTTAGACGCGCGGTGGAAATACTTGTATGCAAGTGTCAGTGTGTAAAAGTATGTGTGTGCGTGACGTCTGGAAAACAGATGAAGGAAAACAGTCAGTCGGTTAAGAGTCGGTATGGAAGATGGTGAGACAAAGAGAATGCCGAGACGCGTGAAAATGTGTATCGATGAATATATTAGAAATCGTTCGTTAAATAAATGTATAACTATTTAAATATTAATTAAAAGCGTAAATTCTGTGTTCCTATAACATTATTTCGGCTCCAAAGATCCACAATTCTCAACATATGCATATTTACTACGCAATGTATTTAGGTTACACACCTGTCTACCATTAGCATGTTGACCGCGTATGTTTATGCCAGCTCATATATTTGTGAATACAATTCAAGAAATGAGACCTAAGCAGAGATTCGTTTCATCCAGAAAATATTATAACAAGTACTTTACTTTTTTTGTTTTTTAACAAGTATTTTCGATATTTCATATATTTTTGCAGATTACTTGCAGATATTGTATACATACGTCGTGTGCATGCTTGCATCTTCAAGTTTTCCATAAATGCATAAACATTCACGATCTAACTCTTAATTTGCAGAGAAATTCTTATCTCAATCGTTTCTTCCAGCTACGCGTACCGGTAAACGTTCAGGACCGCGAAGATATCAACATACAAAATCGAATATTGTGGATTTTAATGATTTTCAGATATGTGCTCTCCGTGTGTGTGTGTGTGCGTGTACCTTCGCCACAAATTAAAGCGGCGCCCAGACATTTTCTCGTACTGTTCGTGCACGTGACAATTTAAATCAAGCTGAAATTCGCTGGATTATAGGACTGCGACTGGACCGATACAAGCGATAAATGCTGTTTTTGTGCTTCACAGAACTGGAATGTTTAGGGCGTGGCGTGATATCAGCGAATCAGTAGCAAAATAAATCGTATAAACTCGTGCGTTTATGCCTTGCGAGCTCGGTTATATTTTCTTTTATTTCCTGGAACTATAGAAAATTTAGAAAAATTCTGGGACATTTAACGATGTCTTTGTTATATTATACAACTCTTCGTCGTGTTAAATCAAATGCTCGACGTTTCTTTCAATAACCGTGAAACTTGAGGATGGAAAATTAAATTTGAAAATATATTAGGTCGTCCGAAAAGTTTCTTTCGTTTTATGAGGAAATAATAGACGCACGTTTTTTGTTTTATATTATTTTATCGAATTACCTATGATCCATTTCGTTCTATCAAAATAAAGATCACAACGTTCGACAGATTAGGTTTCACGTTTGTATAAAGATGCGTCGTTGTAAAAGACGTGTCTGCAAAAGAAAGACACTTTTCCGACAACCTAATACTAACGCAATCTTCAAAAATGAGTTGCACGATGCAAATTACTTGTTGTTGATACAGGATCTCTTAAAATTTCATAAAATTCGCGCTTATTTTCACGGATTGCAAATTAAGAGATTCCTATCATTTTAAAATGCAAAAGAAAAATAGGGCAATTATCGATAAAGAAAAATATGACTTTTGAGGAAAAAATAAAAAAGTAGATATTTGAAAGAACTTGAGACCAGAATTCTTGAACGATCTTTTCCGATAACAGGAAACTGATCTACTAATTGATGTTAATCAGTTTATATCGTGATCGCAAGGTACATACATCGTCGAGCAACACACGAGAGGATGTAATTTAGTAACAGTGGCTGATGAGATCTGACGAGGCCAGCTGCAATGCTGATGAAACGTTGGAATCAATTTCCACATAGTCGATAGTTATCCTGCGAACCTCTAATGACGAAGTTGATATTCGCGAAGCTTTTTAAACCGAATCGATCGATTCGAATACATGATACCATTATCGAACTGTCGATATCCATTTCATTAATTATGTTCCTATAATAATAATAAACAGATACGAGAATGACGTTTATAAGAAAAATTCTCAGACTGACATTTTTACTTTAGCGTTAACTGGAATGTAGAAATACGATGATATATTACTGTCAGATTGTACAAATATTTACCCTTGAATATTAATTTAAATATTATTAATTTGGTTATCGAGATTCATTTTATACAGAGTGTAACAAACATACAATAACCTTTGGCATTTATCTGGCAAATGTTTCTACTTTCTTCCTGTCATTGTCACCGCGAAATCTGCTTTCTTTCGCGAAACTTGGTCGTTTAAGCGGAAGACGCGTTATTATTATAGTTACGTATTATACTTTCGAGTGCAACGATTGCTTCGCGTTCTAATTAACGAGTTTGCTATGTTATCGTTGACCTGCTAAAAAGGAACAAACCTGCGCTAACAAGAAATGTAAAGCGGAACGCATAAAATTTCAATAAACACCAAGTTTAATGAGAAACCACCTCAACACCGCAGTGCGTCTCTCTTGTGAACTGCTGCTAAAAAAGTTTTCGAGAACCTGGCAAGAAACTGGTGTCGAAACACGTCGAGTAGAAAGGAGCGCGTAAACATGACAATTAAAAATTGTTTGAAAACAACAAAGAAAATGTGAAACGTTTCTTCTTGCTTGCCGAATAAGTTTTCATTGCGCGCATAAGAAATTATATAGCATCAAATTAAACTTCAATGTTACTTCCATAAACGGTATTTTAATGTCTTCTACTTACAATCAGTGTACTCTTAGAACTGACAAAATCTAGGTCTTTAGATCCACGAAAATAATGTAAAATAATGAAAATAATAAAAGGTCAAACTAGTTTATTTCGGTTTTACGCACAGTATATGTATTAAACTGTTGAAGTAACTTCAAGGAAAACTCTACATCTTTATTTATGTATATCCGTGACCTAGAGACCGCTATTACGCAAAAATATTCTGAATAAGCAGAGGACCATATTATTGTACCCTTGAGTATACATTATGTTTTGGGTTACAAAGTTTAGGAACAAAGAAACTAATAAATAGATTTCTATTTATGTTTCTTATACCCTCTAGCCCAAGCTGTAAGCTTAACTTCTTTGGTAATGTCCTTTTGCTATAAATAGATGAACGTGCACCCTATTTTCCCACTGTCTAGTAACACTAAGAGAGTAAGGATTTGGATCAGCATAAACTTATACTTATACTTATACCTTTATTTATTTCAATATATTTTTCTATTACAAATTCATCCACTCGTTCTTTTATCTGTCAACCCCAACATAAACTATGAATAAATTGTCCTAAATAAAAGATAGAAATAACGTTAGACTGCGTAAAAGAAACAATGACTGCTGAAAGTATTCTAGATTACTCTCCGAATATTCGTCATCAAATTTTTTTTTTATATAGTCATATTTTATTAATTCTTGACGCGAAAGCTATGCTCGAAACTTGCTCGCTGCATCTTGCTGTCTTTATTTAATTATATAAATTATTATTTGAACGAACGAATAAATACGAGTGACTTTCTCATTGCCTATAAATTGGTAATTAATTGAATGTTCGCGAGTGATTAATGCACGGTAGAAGGAGCGATTCATAGTTTTTCAAACTTTCTCACAGCTCGTAGAACCATCGACGTTATCGATCTTCGATCTTTCGCTCTTCCCTCGTCTGTTTTTTGCCAGAAGCGACGAAGCTGGTTCCCGTGAAAATTTATGGTTTCATTTTTTCCCGTAACTTCGCAGTTTTATGCTTGACCAGCACGCACCGATATGAACTTGCAGTTCTACGACGCACTGGCAGAACTTTTCATGCAAGCTCCACTTTTGCGTGACAAATTTCCGCAGCTATCTCTGTTTCGTAACGGAATCTCCGGGTATAGACGAGTAACCTACTGCAGGAAGTCGTAAAAAAGTCACCCCGTCTAAGTATCGTAAAAGTTTACCTCAAAGATGGAAACTTTGGAGCACAGGGTTGCAGCTTCAACGTTTCTGATTTACCGTCGTCTCTCGCTCGATTTCTCGTCTGTGTTTCCACCGAGATAGCAAATCGTGTTATTCGTTGTTACAAATTCGTTCGACACGGCATTACTTAATGTTAATAGCGAATTTCAAACATTCACCGATATCTTTTATTGTATTTCGATTAATTGAGAGCCAAAGGGGTAATCGTCCTATAAAATCAATAATCTCGATGAAATTAATAACCTAGTTGAAAGGACGAAGTTTCGATGAAACGGCGAGATTAATAGGAAGTTTAAAAAATAAAGGAGAAACGAAGTTCGAACGTAATAAATCACATTTAATTGCGGAATTTCATTAGTACGAGCAGAAATAAAAATGAACTATTTTGTTGGACGGTATACAGAAAAATTCAATCCAGTATCCCAATAAACATCGTTTCCAACGTAGAAAAATTGAAATTGATGAGCTTAACTTTTTGAAACTATTACGTGATACAGGATACAGATGAGCATAAATTCAGCATAGAACGATCTTTGAATTACAAGGCCTAAACGATCTCGGAGATTCGCAAAATTTCAGATCTTAGAGACGTTTCAGGAGTATTGAAAGTTTCTGGAATTTGAAGAGTGATAGAAATTTCTGGAATTCTCACGGTTTCAAAAATTCCAGTCTCGAAGTATCTCAAAACTTTAAGATGTTCCACAGACCTCGAAAAACTTGGTGGAATTTGAAGTTTCAAGGAATTCCAATTATCCCAGAAGGTTAAAGAAATCCTGAAGCTTTTAGATATTTCCAGGCATTTTGCAGATTGGAACGATAATCAGCGGTCTCAGGAATTTCAAACATTTAAAAGAATCTTTAAAGTCTCACCGAGAACTGACGATACACAAATTCGGCTACTTATTCACGTGCGGTTCATTTTATTTTAATACCCGGATATTTTGTGTTTCCTACATCTGACACTCTTTTTACACGGTGGATCTGTACCGTGTAAAAATACTGTGTAAAAAATGTCGTGAAACAATTGATTTGTAAAAAGGTATTAAACTTGCGTTAAACTACGGCAAATAATATTGTGCTGGCAACTAAGTGATTGCGGATTTTATCATTAGGTGGTATTGACAAAATTCACGATCACTTAGTCGCCAACTCGATGGAACTGTGTTCGATAGCAACATCTTATTCGATGAGCGCACGAAAGAAAAGATAACGCGTTGAGGAAAATTAAAAAGATATTGCTTTCAAAAGTCGACATTTTATTCGTCACTGTTATTACTAGAAAAAAAAATGATTTTCGTCGCTCGAAGTATCCTTCGTTTTGTATCAGTTCTAACGACATATATTTCCTAGGTTTTTTTAAAAATAATTTTTAATAACGAACCATACAAGTTCTTCGAAATTACGCAGAACGTTCGAGATTCGTATCATTTAGAATGAAACGATGTTCCAATTTATCAGCTAGTCGTATGCCTTCGATTAGTTTTTCGTCTTACAATTAATTTCTACAAGATCGGAAATAGCATCCAAGGCTATCATTTTAACACGTGATTAAAAAACCAGGTAAAAGCAAATCGGGCATAAAAAGTACCGTGTAGAAAGAGCCCCAGCTGTGCTTCTAGTTGGATAAAATTGTTGGAATTTGTTGGAAAATCATGGCAGCATCGTTCGCCTCTTCTTGTAATAATGTGATTAGTTCGCATGATCGCGCCGCCGCTGAAATTAGGATATAAAATGTTTGTTTAAAGTTGAGGAGACGCGCAGATGTCGCGAATGGTTGAAACTTTTAAATTATGCACGTCCCGTGGTTCCATATTAGCGAAATTTCGTTACAAAACAACGTTTTGATGAAAATTTCGTAGCTCTTTACGTAGATTTGATACGGATAGGAGGAAGGATATTGGATATCTCGTATTAACTTTCCACGTTTGGGATTTTTATTAAATTTTACCACTCGAAACCAATGAATGGAAAAAACACGAGAAACAACTTATGGTTAAATTTAAATATTAAATACATATATCGAGCCTTGCAACTTTGTTTTATAATGCTGATAATACAATCGGCTGTTTTCCAACTCGTACAATTTTTTAGTTTCGTTATACGAATATTTTAATTGATCAAACAACAGCTTCGATTTAAACAAAATATATAATCAACTGAAAATTATTTGTTACCGTTGTACCGAATTAAACGAGCGAAGAAAAATTTTGCCAAGGCGAAATATATAGAATTTTTTACATTGCCGTGGTTAAATTTTCATCTCCGTGTGGCCATTAAAAATCAATTAATCGATTTTGGCTCGCCGTTAATTCTCACGAAGATATTCAAATTAGAACAAATCGATCACAAACTATTTGTGGTTTCGCGTTAAATTCTACCATTTGCTGAAAAGGCTATGGCTACCTAAATTGTATGTAACATTACCACCTCATAGTTATACGAGCGATGCAATTTCTAGTTACAACCTAATTACATTAGTTTCCAGTTTCTGGGTTTTCGCTGATTTTTATCCGATCCTCGCAATAATTTCGCTGTTCGTCATTCTGGATTAATCGCAGAATTTCGAACGTATTTAACATCGAATCGACTGCCATGTAAACTTCATATTTATATATTTGCGTCGAGGTTATTGGGGTTATAAGGATCGAAGAACGCGTGGATAAATTGTAAAAGTAGCAAATATATTTAACAATAAAGAGTAGATAGAAGTATGAATACAGTTGAGCTGGTCTAGATCCGCACGCTGGCAGTGTTACCCTGTAACTGAAAATCCCGAAGCCATCGTCGCCTGTCTAACGTTTATGGTCTGCCATCGTCGCCTGTCTGTCGTCTATACACTCTCTATGGCTTCTGTGACTGAGGACACTTTTCCTAGAAGCGTTGACTACTTCAACAATTTGCAATTTCCTGACAATGTCGTCTAAATCGTTTAAAATTTGTTAATCATAAAATTTATCTTATCTCTGTTTATCTAATCGTTCTAAAAAGTTGAATAAAACCATCTAGTGTGTTACCACCGTACCAGAGAACGTGTCAACGAAAAGTGATACTTTAAAGTGCCTCGGTGAATTTAAACCTTTTAATGGTCTCCAAATCGCGTTAATTCATTCAACGACGACGACGAAATCAATAGATTCTCTCGTTCCAAAATTTGCTACTCGATTAATCCAATCTTGGCAGCTCTTTCAATGGTTGAATGTGGCTTAAAAGACACCTCTGTCGGTGGGCGACCGCGACAAACGAAATTTCGTGCGGTGATACGTGCGTCGGTGTACAGCGTTTGCCACTTGGTTCGGTTGCGCGTAAATGGCAGGAATTTTTGCGTGACAAACGGCGCGACCACAATTGGGGCGACGCCGCGTGCAGGGCTGACGTTTGTCAAGCTTTCGTCCATCGAGTTATTTAGGCTGGCCTATAGCAGCCTCGGCGTTTTGTTCCGCAAACCGTTCAACAATTGCGGCCTCCGACTATGAAATTTATATCCGTATTCCGCAAGCGTATCCGCGGCACAGCCGAACAACCGTGACGAGTAAGCCCAATCATTTCTTTGGTTATCGACACGTGAAATTGTTCGATCGGTCGCGTATTGCATCACGACGACACGCAACCCTCGGTCGTATTATTGGTCGATGATAGTTTTCGACCGGACAGCGCCAGGACAGAGCCCTGGTGACAGCGCGGCCACTGGCTCTGATCCATTACTCGGCAAATCAATTAGGGCGCAGGCACGATCTGCGTGAGCTACGTGGTGAAAAAAAAAGTGTCTAAAACAAAGCGTTTAATCGGATTTTGTTTTATCGGCCGCACACACCGAGACCACGCTGGCAAATATTTCACGGAAACAACAGGAAACCCTGCTCTGTCCTCTCCTCCTCTTTTTTTTATACCAACGTATATATGTATGTACTGATATACAGGGTGTTCCAGGGATTAACCATCAATTCTACGATTGTGCAGCGGCACTTGGCAACGAAACTTTCTAACGATTTCGTCGGTACAAAGTATATATCACCGAAACGTAAGGTCGACAGACCTAACGAGCCATCGATATCCCTGCGGTCCTTCCGTCGAATATTTGAAAGAAGGCGTACGTGGCAACGGTCGTGGACGTCTAAGGAACGCGTGCATACTCCCCAGTATCCCCATATTGAGGGGCGATAAAAAGAAACGAATCGGATCAAGAAAACAGTGGAGCCGTAACTGAGAAGCGAGAATCGTCAGTTGGAATCGAGAATTGTACGAAAAGAGTCGTAAGCGAGGATCGTTGATAAATGTACTGGTGAACGCCGTCGAGTATTTTTCTGGCACACCACAGTCGCCTCAGTTACAATTACAAAATACGATAGAAGATATTCGTTGAAGTATTCAAGTTAAATATGCAAGTAAAACAAAGCTTGAGGAGCAATTTATTTCACAAAATTTCGTCAGCTTATCAGCTGTTTTCAAAAGGCTTAGAAAGTCTCGAACGGAACAGGTCGTCTTCGTTTTTCCATTACCTGTACCAAATGAGACAACAGAAAAATTAGAAAATTAACAAAAGCGTACTTAGACAGCTGTAGCATAGAATATATCGGCAAAGTTTGGTCGTTTAATCGTTGGACACCCTGTGTATATAAACGTGCGATATATATGGACCAGAGATACGTATATATCGGTGCCGATGTAGGGTGGAATGGGGCCTGTATTTCAAAAATTCTATACTAAACCGGTATCGAGCGTGATTTTTTCCGCGAGCTTGTAGTTCTTTGAAAAATATCGTGGTGAAAATAGCCGCGTTATTAGCGGCATGTCGGTTGCCACGTTTCCTGTTCAGTGATGTAATTTTTTAATTGAACCAACTATATCGCTGTGGTTGCCAGTTTTTCCGTGTTACGGATGATCGCCAGGAATGAAACGTTGCCATAGGATTTCAAGAAAAATTCCTTGCTTCACCGATAATCGTTTTACCAATCGAATGGTTCGGGTCGACCGTGGATTTCGCTTGTTAAAAGTACGATGTCTAGGACAATAAGTGCGTGGTAATAAATGAACAGGTATAGAGAAGCTTCATAGCAAGTGGACAATCGCGAAATGCATCCGATAACGTACCGATAACCATGGTTCTGTCACGATCGGCACACATCAAAACCTGGGCTGATGACGAACACCCACCAGACGGCAAGGGAGAGCCGCTTGTGTAGAGATGCGACCGAGTTGCAAGAGCTTCAGTCTTGAAACTAAACTATCATTATTGTAATCAAGGTGTTAGCAAATAAATTCTCTCTTTTTTTATTTTCATCTTCGATTTCTGTTTTTTATTTTACGTGACAGTTCCATGGGACGAAACGTTGGCGATTTTGCAACCGTGAGAAACGCTACAAATGTCCATGGATTTCCATACCGACGTTACGAAGGCGTGAAATAGACGACAATGAACTTGCGAGATTAAGCATTGTCGAAATTGCAACATAATACGATAGCAAATCTAATAACTGAAATTAAATTTCTGGGAACATACCTGACATCGACGAGGTCCCGTTTCTAAAGTCCAATACAAATAATTTCAGAGAATAGTACAACGATCAATGAGTTTATTATCAGGCGGTTTGCTCCAATTTATTATATTAATCGAAATCTTTCTCAGTTTGCTGTCAATTTATTCCTTGTTTTTATCCTACATCATGCTGTAACTAGTAATATGCAAAAATAAATAAAATATGGAAAAGTAAACGAAATATCCAAAGTAGAATAATTGTTATAATATTTAATAAGTGAAGCAAATCACTATTTACATTCTTATTATTTCTTTAGCCACGTCTATAAAAATATGAATTTACAAATTTATATTATTACGTAATTTATGCTTGTTTATATTTACATTCGAGGAAGCACTCAATTCTATCGAGGTTTTATATCTCGGAATAGAGGGAGCAAACGCGTGGATGAATGTATTATATTGTCCGAAAAGTTCCTTTCGTTTTATAAGGAAATAACAGACGCACAATGTTTTTTGTTTTATATCGGTTTATTGAATTATGCGCGAACATAATAATAGAAATATGACGAAACGGATCTTACCTAATTCGATAAAATAATATAAAACAGAAATTGTTGTTCATCTATTATCATCTTATAAAACGAAAGAAACTTTTCGGACAACCTAATGTTATAGAAATTCTTTATTCAGAAATGTTGGAAATTAGGATTTCCAGTGGTTTCCATCCCATGTGATAATGTATTGATAGATTAAACAGAAGACGATGATTATTTAACTTGAACTTAATGCAGTAGTGTGATATAACAATTCTCGGTTAACGATTCTTGACTCTTGACTCTCCGACGGCTAACTGACGATCAACAGCTGCGATGCCGAACTATATCGATGGCCGTTAGGGCTATTGAATTTTTTCGACCCTTTTGGCTTATCGGCATTTGCGCTTTATCGTCGATAATGTCTGTATGTCGGCGATCTTTTCGCGGCGCTATAATAGGGATCAAAGAAGCCGCTGTAAAGAGGATCGTTGTGCCAAAAACCAAACACTAGAGAAGATGTAGAGTTTTGCTAGAAGCGAGACCCGCTTCAACAAATTCAAGTAACTTTATTTCAATTTATTTGAGTTTACAAAACATGGAACTTGGTCTACAACAATCCCTTGAACTCCCACCTACTCCATATGTGTGTGTATGTTCCTAGGAACGCTACGTACGTATCCCAAACAAAAGAAACAAAAGTATAGCACGAACCGTGTAATGTTATTAATTATATAGAACAGCCGCCAACGAAGAGTTACCAAAATACTTAGAAGGAAGAATGAAGTGGAAGGGCAGACAAATATTAGCAAGATTCGGACGTGGAAACGAGACCAAAGCAAGGGAATACTGGAAAGAAGAGGGAGAAAAAAGATACAGGCTATGTAAGAGGAAAGAAGAAGACCCGAGGACACAGAAAAAATACTAAACGAGACAGGAGAAGGGCTAATAGAATTGAAAACAATAATGGAGAAGAGGAGGGCAATACAAGACGGGGAGGAACGACGATAAGGAAGCACAGTAAGGAGGGCAAAAGCTCAAAAGTTGCCATAGTTTTAGAGACAGAATATATAATGGAGTGCGACATAACAGAGTGTATAAGAGGGGAGTTAGATATATAAGAAAAGAGAGATAGACAAGGAAAAGAGTTTAGATAGATATAAGGGAGGAGGCAATAAGGTGATAAAGCCATAAGACTGATAGAATGTAAAAAGCGCGATAGGTAAACGAGATGTAAAACCGAAAGCTCGTGCAAAGCCGAAAGGCACGGACTAAGTAATAATAATAATAATAATATAAAACAGCGAAAATTCAATTCCATCGATTACTACGTTTCTTTGTGCATGAGTGAAGTTCTCGATCGCTGCGTTGAAAGTGTCAGGTAAAATTCGTGATGAAAAAGGAAGAGCTGAGCGATAGCTTAACCTGACTGTCCTTTTATATTTTTCTATGCTTTTCTTCATTATTACGATGAAGTAGCGAAGTTACAAAGTATTAAAATAGTTGTTCGAATCGCGGCCAAGACTAGTCTCGTGGTCGAATGCTCGCAGTTTTATATGTTGAGTTTGTAGGAGTTGAAGCGCAAGGAGAGGATCCTGAGTGTCCTACGCGATGGGAAAAATTTGGTGTTGCGCCATGTACAAAGGTAAGGTCAAAGTCTAAAGGTTCATTGTCAGGTAACGTGGAACGACGCGGATTTGGGTACGGTCGCTGTCACAAAAGCACAAGGTGGAGTTGATGTCGAGATATCGGCGCTTTATTCCCGCACAGTTCTAACCTAAATAACCCTCGTGCCGAATGTTTGATCGAATGTCGGAATCACGTTAGCAATAATCGAATATATCGCGGAACTAATATTGTGGTAGCTACGCGATCTTGATTACGTTACTCCGGCAAGGTGACACACGCTGCGGGCGTGCACTCACGGACTTGACCAACTTGCTAAGGGCCCAAGGTGAAGAGTAATAGACAGAAAGGTGGCGAACCGTGTACTACATGCACGCTGGGAGATGCTCCGGACTAATGCAGCGCACGATCGAGTACGTAATATCGTTATGCTGTATCCTAACTTTATCGATGGAGTTTCAGCCAACTTCTCTCTCCAATCTTTGTCCATTTTGTTAGCTGCATAATTAATTCAACTCTATGCATTTTCAACTCTTTCGTTCCATCGATGGAAATTCGAGAAACTTTTGGCGCGCACCGTTTTTCACGATGAAAGTTTTATTGCTTTTTGATGACGTGAATTTTGATCGGATTTTCCGAGGAATATAAAGAAAAAAAAAAAAAAATATAGATTGATATTGGTTCACGTCGCTTCTCCGCATCGCACATACTACGCGAAATGGTAATTTCTCAAATTTAGTAACCCGTCTGTAAGCAGCGAAAACGCAGGAAACGTTTCCTTGGAAAAGGTGCATTTACGGCGATGCACAGTTTATCGGTTTCAACAAAGTTATATTATAGCGTAAGGTCTCCGCTGATTTATGTCGCATATTCGACGACCATCTGTTTGAATTTAACTGGTAAAATTCAAATGTCGCATTTAAGATTCATTCGCATCGCATCGTACATTTTAGCTTTTTAATAACGTTGATTTCGACGAGATTTTTAATGGAATGTACGAGATATTAAACGATAGAATTTATAAATTAACGTGTTATTTAAAAAAAGAATTCTACGATGTTATGAAAAGTATAAATTGGTACGCGCGTTGAAAGAATTATTGTGAATTTTAACTTTTATCGGATAAACGATCGAACTTGCTTGAATACGTACGAAATTATTCACGAGAAATCGTGTCAGAAACAAAGAAGGTAAAAGCACGAAGAAACATATATCCATGAAATTTCATTTCAAAATATATTACCAATAGAGAAACGACGAAACCGTGTAATGTTATTAATTATATAGAACAGCGAAAATTCAATTCCACCGATTACTACGTTTCTTTGTGTATGAACGAAGTTCTCGATCGTTGCGTTGAAAGCACGAGAATCGAAAATGTTATTACATCGTGCAGCTCTTATTGAAAAGAGAAACGATCGATTTTCAATAAATTCTCTAATAAAGTATTAAATATAAAAAACACGAAAAAAGAATAGTATAACGAAATAATGGAAACGACAACCACGAAGCAAAGATTTGCGCGATGGGTATAAATAATTTAAACGATAATAATACTGTTTATTATCTTTTTAATCGGCAACGTACGAATCATTTACATTTCCAAAATAATTTCGTCATTGCATAAACTTTTTCCTATTGATAAAACAATAAATTCTCATCTTTAAATCCGCACAGATAGGATATAAAAATAATACGGTTTATTTAGCACGGGAATCAACGTTCCAGTATATACAACGTAATTTTTATTGGGAAATTTAATTTTTCGAAAATCCACCTTCCAACGAAACATTTAAAATTTAATACCGTTTTATTTATCCAAGAATAATATGCAAATCCTCGCTGTTTTAACTCTCCCTCAAATTAAATTAATAAGGTTAATACGCGGAACTACAGACGAGCAGCTCGTAAACCTATTAAAACGTTTTATAGCTTTTTCTTTATAGAAACAACACAAATTTAAATAAAATTCCAAAACATGTATATTTACAAGCATTATCTATTATTTTATGCAATTAACACGGAGAAGAACTACGCCCTAGTTGCAGCAAATAGAAGACAGAGAATCGAAGGAAGTAAAATAGGAAAATTGCATTTGGCGAATAGATTCCTCGTTTCGTACAATCGTTTACAGCGATCCGTTGATCATGCAACAGGATTTTAATTAAGTCAGCCGTAACTTGGCGAGATGAACGCATCAAGCGAAGCAACAGCGCGGAGGCAATCTTGTTTAAAGTCGCGCTTAGTCTATCTGAATAATTAAGCGGAGAGTAACGTTTTGGATGATGATAGAAACCAACGAAGGAAACGCCTGAAATCGATTCGATTAAGTTTCTAATGTCCGCAATTGGATTAAAATGTTGCGCAGTTTCGTATCTTATTTATATTCATTACTTGCATCCACCAGTTGCAATCGACTTTCCTATACATAAATATCAGCTCATCTAGTTTCATATATTGTATAATAAAACGTGAAAATCAACGTTGATTAACCGATCACGATTCTGTGTTGGTTTTATCTATCTTCGGACGATTCCGAAAAAAAATTACAACAATTTCTTGCTATCAATAAGGGTGCCGGTAGGTGATGGAGAGACATCTAGAATCGCGTTGATAAGAGTAGTGAACGAACGATTGGGACGCAGGGTGGGTCGATCGAACGTCGTTTATTTACAGCGCTGTGTTTGACGCCCTCGGTTAAACGCTCGATAAAATGGCTCTCGGAGCCAATCAAAGCGTAATAGAATGTTCTGAATAAATTGTACTTGCGATGGAATCTCTATAACAGCGCATCGTTTGAAAAGCATCGCGGATTAGCGAAAAAACTATAGCCCTTTGCGGCTGTACGATGGCCTGTTCGTTTATCCTGCTTTTTTCATAGCTATCTCGCTTAAAACAGTTTGTTTTCCTACAATTCGTTATAGGATTGATGGAGAAAATTAGCGTTTCTGGATTCGACAAACGATTTCGTAGACATTTACGGATTTGTTCATGCTTGAAACGTCTTGAATTTTTAACTCGAAACGTTCAAACTTTGAACCGACAGAATTAACTTTCGTGGTAATCTGTTTTCGAATGTTAAAAACTAAGATCAGTGATTTTCAAGTATCGTAATCGTCGGATGTTTATTCTTCAAATAATGGACTGGCTATTTCGTTAGGAAAAAATTATCACACTGTAGACACAGCTTAATATTTAATTAACGTCGGTAACACCAAATTTCTCGCTTTGTACGTCGTTACATAGTCGCGATACACATGGCCACCGGTTCTTTTTCATTTATCGTCGTTCTACTTTTTCCTCCAACACAATTCCCTCGTATTTCGAATGAAATGCAGAACAAAATCCACGTGTCATATATCACGAGAGAATCGCAATGGCTCTAAATCGTCGGCAGCGAGTCCCAAAAATTGTTCTCATGGTAAAAGCATTCTGTCGAACGACATCCAAGATGTCGAACTGTCGCTGCCGATCTATAGAATCTGCTCATCGCCATAAGCATTACCATCTGCCTAGGGTGTACAGCTGCCGATATGTGTCGGATAGTCAAAATCTAGCGTTTAATCGCGTCTCTTTTCCACGAATTTATTGGAAACGCCGTATGTTTTATTCAAAACCTCTTGCTTCTCTCCCTTTAACTGAATTCCCTCCCTCCTCTCCCCCTTTCTCTCTCTCTCTTTCCCTTTTTCGACAACCGTGAATACAGAACAAGCTCGCGCGCGTCACGTGTCGCGGCACAATCATCGCGCGCTTTCGGGGATGATTAAATTTTCAACAGCTCGCTTGACAGAATTCCCCTCCTCGCAAGAGAAAAGCTGCGAGAGGAAAGAGAGACAGAGTGGGAAGGGAGAATATACAGAGAAAAGAGAAGCGTCGCATTCATTATCGCGGTTACCACTGATTTTTCCCTGTCCCGACCGAATTTCGCGTTTCACGACACTGCGGGATGCGTTAAACCTGATTTCCATCGGTTTTCCTCGTTGTTCGCCGGAATAGGTTGTCCGTGAAACAGTTTTAACTTCATTGATACGGATAACAGTTGGGAAAATCTATATTCGAGTAGCCACTTGTTTCCTTTATTCCTTGACGCAATATGTATATATTTAAAATATGTTACATTAGACGTAGAGTTATTATAGTAGAATTAACATAGAAAAGTGCGACACGATTAAGATTAATTTGGAAAAAATTGTTCACTAAGAAACGATCGATTTAATGAGCTAAATTCATTCAATAGATAAATAGCTGAATAGATGAACATTATGAGTAATAATTGAAATTTTCAACGATTTAATTTCTTAAATCGTCTAATTAGAGAAACGAAATTCTATGACTGCTTAATAGTACGACGTATCGAGCATTTGCGTAAATGCTCCGATGCGATGTACAGGTAAGTGTACCAGCAATATAGTGCTATTGCACTATAAGCTAAATATGAGCTAAATTAATTCAACAGATAAATAGCTAAATAGATGAACATTATGAGTAATAATTGAAATTTCATCCAATTGATCTTCGCTATGATAAATTAATCATTTTCAACGATGTAATTTCTTAAATCGTCTAATTAGAGAAACGAAATTCTATGATTGCTTGATAATACGGCGTATCGAGCATTTGCGTAAATGCTCTGATGCTATTACACTATAAGCTAACTACGAGCTAAATTAATTCAACAGATAAATAGCTAAATAGATGAACATTACGAGTAATAATTGAAATTTCATCGAGTTGACCTTCGCTACGATAAATTAATCATTTTCAACGATTTCATTTCTTAAATCGTCTAATTAGGGAAACGAAATTCTACGATTGCTTGATAATACGGCGTATCGAGCATTTGCGTAAATGCTCCGATGCGATGTACAGGTAGGTGTGCCAGTAGTATAGCGCAATAGTCAGCGACCAATCAGTATTACAAATCTCTTAACACAAAGCAGATATTTGGTATGTAGAACGTATATGTTACGTGAGACGTAAAGAGGTTCTGTTGTAGCAACCGAACAAAGCTAGATTTGTCACACTCTATTAGAGCTGTATTGCCATTGCTATGTGTGCCTAAGTCACTGTGAAAGTACGTCATTGGTGCCATTATACCATTGTGGGTAATTGATGTACATTTGACAATGCAGTTTCATCGTAGATATTTTCATAGTGCAATATAATACAAAAAATCTAATGTATAGACAATAGGAAATATTAATACAAATATAGTGATTAATTCGAAATAAATCTTCAATTATAAACAAACAAATGAACGTTTATGCATTTAAGTATAGAAAATTTAATGGCGCAAAAGTACACAGACTGCTTATACGTTGTAATTCAGCGATCAAATAGCTCGTGGCCTTTCACACGCATAATTTCCGCCAAATGTTCGTTAAAACCTGCTTTTCCGCTAGGAGTAACAATCAGCATTTCGAGTTTCGTTACCGAAATAAGCTTCTAAAACTCTAGCCCGTAATATTTGTTTGACAACTAGAATTATGTTCACCCGGAATTACATGTTAATTTTGTTATTAACAACTCGTAGCCCGACCGAAAGCTGTTGAATCGAGTTTGCTCGTTGAATGATGGTTGAATAATACACTTGTACTCTATCTACGAACTGTTAACACATACAATTAACTATCGAGGGGAACAAAGTTAGAAACGAACGTTGCGAAACCATTTCGGCGAATATTTAATTGGCAGCGAAATTACAAGTATATTGCAATGATTTACATTTTTCATTGAATTTCTCGTGTTTTATCCGGAGATGCGGCACTTTATTTGAAATAAAACAAAAATTCCGTCGAAAGAATAAATTTCAAGAGGAGAGAGTAATACATTTTTCCACTGAATTCTCAATATCAGATGCATAGAATTTTTCAATCCAAAACTGTATTTCGAATAACAACGATTCGCTAATATTTCTAGAACTACGATCAACAGAATTATTCCGAGAGATATTGAAACGATATTAAGCGCAATAAAAGTTAAATTACAACCATCGAGCAACCGTATCGACGTGAATAAGTATTCGCCCAGTGTTTAAAGAAACAGAGAAACAATATTACATTCGTTATAGTAATATCGATTTAATCGTAATACTTGCAATAAAGACCAGTTGAAAACAAAGCTCCGCGACTGTTAAGACCTTCGTTAGCACGTCACAATGTACATTGAATATCAAGATTTAATTAAACCTTGAATCCCTCCGTTAATTCGAATTTTCATTAGCGTCGAGTTCGAAAACTAAAGACGCGATTGACGTCAGACCGCTAAGACACGACTAACTTTATCTTCTAATCGTCCGCATAGTGAATTAAGGGAAGACTAGCTGAGTAAATTAGGGTTATATTAAGGAGGTAGAGTTCTCTTGTTGCCCGTAGCAAGCAGAAAGCTGTGACAAGGAGAGCGAGACCCCGTATAGAATTATACAAGTCCAGAGCTTCTTCGGGATATGCGAAGCACCTAGACGCTGCAACTCTCTGGGAAGCCTTTAAAGGTTCTCCCAACTCGCTACACGGAGCCACAGGCTCAGGTGGCATATTAAGCGAATAACACGACCAACCAGTGTCAATCACGATGCAAAGGGTCTACGAGGAAGCGGAGAATATTAACGAGGGCAGTTTTTTAATTCCGAAATTTTGGTTCCCTTCCAACGAAAGCTTTAAATATTTAACGTATTAAATTTCCTTTTAATCATAGCTTCGTAACTAGTTGTTACAGAGTAGTTAGAATTACAAAGAGAATTTACTTTGCAGCTGCTATATATTTCTAAAACATTTTCTCAAGTAATAAAATTGACTAAATAAGCTTCAAGTTACTAAATTTCGCCTTTATCATAATTTTCTAGCTAATCGTTGCTTTATTAGAATTTTAAGCAGCGTAGTTTTACAGTACTACGTATAATCACAAAGAAAGCGTTTTCCGGAAAAACCAAATACGAGATTGAAGTTTTATCAGCTTAAGAATTGTCGATAGATTTTTTCAAAAATCGAAAGAGGTAACAGCTTTCCCTTCTTTCCTCTTTCTCTTTTAGTGGTCGTTCTTTCACCGCCAAGACAGAATTTGCAACACGTTGACGCAAACTGTTGCCCTGCAAACTAATTGCGATATAATGCTCCAAAGGTATGGATGAAATACGTATACATTCTTAGCGGAAGGGGGGAAAAAACGAGCGTTTCATTTTTGCTTCAGTCACAAGTTCACGTTAAAAAACAGCCCTTTTTGGGTGTCCTTTTTTCATGCCATACAGAGTGACAGAAATGTTCTAGCTAGGAGAATTTTTGCTACAGCCTCGTCGCTTGGATAAATCTATTTTCCCAGCCCTTTGACCGGACCATATTCAAACATGATATCCGAAAAGAAAGTTTGCAGATCGTTCAGCTTTCCAATCTCTATTTACACGTGCGAACATTTCTAATTAGTTAGTTGCCAACGTAAAATTCATAACGTCATGAGCGTTTCCTTTCTCGAAGCAAAAGCTCTGTTTCCTGCGAGCTTGGCTCGTTAAAATGAGTCAACTTTATCGACTGTTTACACCTCTCTTATAACAAATTCTAATTCGTCGTGAATTCGTTGCTCTGTTTTTGACAATCTGAATGAAATGTTTAAAATTGCATTGCAAAAACACGTTGGAAGGTTAAACTGTACAATTTAAAACTGTAAAATTCTTCGAAACCATACGAATTTATCCTAGGATAACATTAAACGCAAGAATTTCTGTTTCGTTAGACGATAATTTCGCAGGGATATAAAAGTAAAGTTAAAATAATTCGAAACGGTTTAAAATCGTTGTTTTTAATATTTCATAGAGTTATTTTATTCCATCGCGCAATATTATTTATTTCCATAATATTTTATTTCCATGAGCATAATTGCTCATTAAAAACGAGAAAAGAGAAGAACGAACAAAGGATGGTATTATCGAAAACGAACAGAATGAAAACTCTGGTCTTTCTTGATTCGTATTATTTGCGATCATTGCCAATTACAAGCGACAGAGGTGGCGTACCGTCCAGGAAATTAAAAGATCGAAGAATCCACGCCACACCATTAGGCGTGAATCCCTAATGAAGCTTGAAATGAATACGCATGGTATTGATTATAGGCGGATTAAAAGCGAATAGAGGTCGGCGAATAGATTGCAAATCTGGATCTGAACCACCTCCACCGACTACGTTAAATGGAGTTATGGTCGTACGACACGTTCAACCAAACAAAATAGTTAGTAAGTTGGTGTTTGCATCGATGATTAAATGAAACATGGGATTTATCTGTCTCTATGGAGCCAAATCCACAACGAAAAGTGTTTTCCAACGAATAGAAATTTTGAAAATCACAATGCGCTGAATAAAAACACAGACGATTAAGCAGAAAACATGCATATTTCGCACTAGCGACTGTGATTAAACACAATTGGAGATAAAGTTATTATTGGGTGTTTTTCGATCGTTTTCTTTTCAATTAATTTTTTGATAACGCGCGTCCGATGATTTTGTTGACGATTCAACGTTAATACGATATCGATCAACTTAAGCGTTGATTTGGTAATTTTTATTTTTTCCAAATTTTATCATAGATTTCTGTTGTTCGGACAGCTCAGTCGCCTACATCGACATTTCGATTTTATGGTTTTAGCGTAGAAATTCGTACAATGTATTTAAAATATATTTTTATATACCGATTTTCCCATACGAATTTCTTAGAATTTGAAATTTCATTTTTACTTCAAATGAGTTATTCTGAACACGATTCTCGATTATAATTGTTAAACAAGATAATAAATAAATAAATAATAGACAAATTTGTTCAGAAAAGATAATCTTATCATTGTACAATGATACATTACGAGATTATTTGTACGGAACACGTAATGTAAAAATACATTGATTATGAAGAAATCCGTGCTCCGAACGAATTTCCAAGAAAATAGTTGGTCGCCCTTTTTTACAACATCTATGTATATAGCAGCGATTACGACTATGTTTCAGTATTCTACGACCCTCATAATAGTACGTATTAACGTCCCATTTTCCTAATCGTTTTGAATCTTTATGGCCAACAATCGGAATTTATAGTCTTTAGCAAGATTACGTTATTTTACTGTTCACGCTTACAACTATGTTTCCATATCGTGTGCGTGTAACATAATGGCACGAAATCAGGTATAACGTCATTATAAAACGTTCGCTATTTTATGGCACAGTATCGTAATCAGTTACGTAGCAAGAGCAATAAACTTCATATTTTCAATTTCAAATTACTTTTTCATATTACAGATACTTATATTATCACGAAATTTCACTTCATAAAATTGCTAATTTTTATTTTATATTTTTGTTACAAAACACCTTCAAAAGTACTACAATCGCAGATTACCTTTACTCTGATTATACGTAATTATCGATGTTTATACGTGCATAAAGTTTAAACGTGATATTATACAAACGCATAGATTTTAATGAACGAATCCTGTTTGGACAATATTCGACGTATAAGCTGATCGAAAATTCGCGCGTTTACAATGTCGAACAGTTCACAACATGCATTTTCATTAATAGCAAATTTTATCTTTTACCGAACTCGCCGTTTTATTTATCGATCAACAATTTCGCAGGTTTTCATTCGATTCTAAGCTAACAGAATATCCCGGTTAAATAACGCGATTGAGCGTAAAATTAGCGAGCATATTTATCGAAACGTTTATCCGGTGTACCGATAGGAATCTCATAATAACAATAATGGTAATAAATCACGAACGAGTTTAACGAACAGAGGAAGATCAAACAAAATCTGACATTTCCATGTGCAAATAATTCCGCGAAGGCGGTATAAATTACATTAAAAGAGGTCCTTTAGCAGCGATCCTCTGAATATTCGCGTAAACATTTTATATCTCATATATGATAACAATTTTGTTTGATATATGTACGATAGTTAACAGAGGGAATCGAAATAAATTTAGGAAGGGCTTGTACAACTGATTAATATGCGGCTAAATGTAATCGAGCGTTTAATGTTATGCAGAATATTTATTTTATTGATACGGCGATGGGTATTGTATATAAATCGAGTCACAGATCCATTTATTAAGTTCGTTAAGTGTTATACTTTCAGACTCGATCTAATCAAAAAGTTATTTATTTATCTTGCGTCTCCATAAATACGTATCTCCTATCGAAAGATTCGGATATACACGTACTTTTATATTCTGCAAATAATTGTTATAATATACTTTGAAATTTATATTACTCGTGACAGATGAATGAATTTATTATCTAATCTAATAAAAGGTTCCATTGTGTCGTTGTCTTGTGACCATTTAGAAACTATACAGAAGATGTATGACAAGATAATTTGCTACTGTGTCGTGGAAAAAATGAAATTCCTTAAATTAATACGTATCTCCTATCGAAAGATTCGAATATACACGTACTTTTATATTCTACAAATAATTGTTATAATATACTTTGAAATTTATATTACTCGTGACAGATGAATGAATTTATTATCTAATCTAATAAAAGGTTCCATTGGGTCGTTGTCTTGTGACCATTTAGAAACTATACAGAAGACGTATGACAAGATAATTTGCTACTGTGTCGTGGAAAAAATGAAATTCCATAAATTAATACGTATCTCCTATCGAAAGATTCGAATATACACGTACTTTTATATTCTACAAATAATTGTTATAACATACTTTGAAATTTATGTTACTCGTGACAGATGAATAAATTTATTATCCAATCTAATAGAAGGTTCCATTGTGTCGTTGTCTTGTGACCATTTAGAAACTATACAGAAGATGTATGACAAGATAATTTGCTACTGTGTCGTGGAAAAAATGAAATTCCATAAATTAATACGTATCTCCTATCGAAAGATTCGAATATACACGTACTTTTATATTCTGCAAATAATTGTTATAATATACTTTGAAATTTATATTACTCGTGACAGATGAATGAATTTATTATCTAGTCTAATAGAAGGTTCCATTGTGTCGTTGTCTTGTGACCATTTAGAAACTATACAAAAGATGTATGACAAGATAATTTGCTAGCGTGTCGTGGAAGAAATGAAATTCCATAAATTAAAAATTGCAAATACATAGTTATTTTAAGCTACGTCTTTCTCAGAAACTTTGACATCTTTGGCCAATGAATGTTAGATGAGCGCATTTTTATTTCTCTTCCACGGTGATTCTTTCTTTTTAATTAAAAGCTGCAGGGAGGTCAGGGTGCAACATCTGACCGCACGAACCGTATTCAGATATGGTTTGCGGCCAGTCGAGTAATTTCGTTGAGCGGCCAGCCGATAGTTTATGCAGGCTGCATGGGGATTCTAATTGCTCCGATAAAGAATGGAACGTTCGGTGAATTTTGAAAGACTTTCATTAAAGTTCGCTGAACTGCCAACGCCGCTCGCCACGGCGTGTGTGACCTAATTGGTTATAGATATGACAGAATCTATGAATTTTAAATAGCCCATGGTTCGGAAACTCGCACCCCAGCTACCGGATCTTGCTCGCCTTTCGATCAAGTTCCGCCGGATCAAGTCGATAAATCGATTCGAGCAAGCGTGCCCTCGTTAATGCGTTCACTGTCATACAGAAGCGACTTCCTTCTCGTCAATTTCGTGTGTCAACGGAAACAGTTTGACACGGTAGCGATAAAACGATGACGTACTCGGTTTTCTCACCTATCGATGTTCGTTTTAAAAGCCGAAATTTTTATTCCGCTACATCATCGTGCTGCCGCTCGATTTACAGTGGCTCGCAAAAGTATTCAAACATTCCTACAAACTTTTCACGCATATATTATACAGAACGTTTGCAAATTTCACTAGCACTGTAACGACTATCGCGATTGTATTGGTAACGTTTGAAACGGATCTGAAGATATATACAAAAGTTACAAGACGTTGGTCTTGAAATATTTTTCTCAGCCACTGTATTCTTGCATCCAAGCTGAGAAATTTTATCCAATGTTTAACTGCTTTACAATATTTTTTCTAATGTACTATAAATTATAATATATTCCTTTCGTGAATTTGTCAGTTTTTATTCTTTAACGTGATCAATTACGCGAAGAACGAAGTAGATTAATTATTTTCCTACTGCGTATTTTGCTTTTTTCCGTACAGAACATTTTATGCTCCTAGTGCTTACTATCCATGAATAGCACACGATGCAAGTTTTTAATATTTAATACCGTCAATATTTATTCTTAATCTAGATCGTTGTTGATCTAGAGAAGAATAATTTATAAATGGTGGAACAGAGAACAGAGGGAAGTGTTGAGCTGTTTCTGCAAACATTTTCTTCTATGTAGTTGAGCATTATTCCTTCCCATCTTAAATAATAATGAGCAGCGACGTTCCTAGTTCATTACAGAATTATAGGAACGGCATAAAGTTTCCTTCCGAGATTGGGCCACTTTTCACGGCGTTTTGATCTTTGTAAACGTGAATTTCCTGACGTAAACTTCCGACGACGTTGTTAGATCGCGAACGCGATTGTTAAGGTTTGTTAAGGGAGCGTGCAAGTGGGCTTTTGTCTCGCGCAGCTTAAATTACAATCGCGATAACAAATGCATCAAAGTTTTCGAAAGATAATTTCATCGACCTTCGTAAATGCAACGTCGATACATCGTTCGAAATTTCATTTAATTAATACGTAGTCTGCCATTCGAATTTTACGTGTTTCACCTTGAGAGTCACGATAAAAATAACAATGCTATTTTAATCGTTGTACAAAATTTCGCAACATGGATCACCGATAACCATCGTGGCAGCAAATATATAAATAGAATAAAATTTCGTAAATCTCCGTGTTTCCTATTTCACGAATAAATTCAGAAAAAAAGAAACCTTCTGTTACTTAAATGGTTCTATCTATAACGCTGTTATAATCTGTCACATTTTTAAATAACTATTGCTCTTTTCTCTGTCGTTTAACATACTTTGCTGTCCCTCGAAACAGAAAGCGCATACTCTCGGGTCAGAATTAAAGAATTCAATCGTATCCTCGTTACGATAAACTCTCAGCTACCATAAATCCAACCTTACGGATTTTCATGAATCCGGTGAAGCTAAATTACAACGCAAGGATAATTTCGATCCCGATGTCCGATAATATCCAGGAATTTCGAACGAAATTATATCTAGAGCCGGCGCTCGCGCGGTGAAATCAATTTCTGTGCCATTAAATCGTATGTTCGAGGCTCACCTGATTCCTCCACGGGTAGTGTCGTAATTCAGCGTACGGGATCCGTGCCGCCACGTAACATATCCGGTAAGCTGCGGTATATTGCTGACCACGCACTTCAATTCTATCGTACTGCCCGCTTTGTAGAATTTGTCAGCAATCGTGGCACCGTGCTCGTCCACGATCTCAACCCTCGGCACTGAAACAGGCATCGGTGCATTTTTGCCATTAGCATTTTTACGTCGTTCCACACACCATTATGTGTCATCGAGCAACATCAATTATCATCGCGTTCTATCTTATCGCGTTACCTTGGATAAGTTACTGCGATTTTCAATTTCGATGAGAAAAGTGGATCACGTGGAATATTTTTAATTGACGTTTATACAAATGGAACCGATTCGTAATATATCAGGTCGTCCGAAAAGTTTCTTTCGTTTTATAAGGAAATAATGGATGCACAGCATGTTTCGTTTTATATTATTTTATCGAATCACGTATGATCCATTTTGTTCTATCAAAATAAAGATCACAACGTTCGACAGATTAGGTTTCACGTTTGTATAAAGATGCGTCGTTGTAAAAGACGTGTAAAAGAAAGATATTATACGTGTGAGTCAAAATAAATGTAAATTTATTGTCGATAATGACGACTATTTGCCCATGCAAAGTACACATCACAAGTATATTCGTGACGATCCATGAACAGGATGATAGCGTTTAATCCACGCACAGTGGACAATTAAACGTTATTCCAGCCCTTCCATATGGTTTTCATTATAATTTTGATAGAAAATCTCGATACAACTGATAGATGAAACTTATTGTACGACGATACAACGAACATCTGGAAACAATTTCTTCCTAAATACTCGAAATTTAAAGCGTTCGAGTATCTCGTAAGATACTGAAAACTTTTTCGAAATTTCCTAACGAGATCCTCGCGAAACTAGGAAAAAAAGCTTGCTCACGTCGTGGGCGGCAAGTTGGCGGAAAAATAAGTTGTTTCTTCGGTCATCGGTTCGTTTCAGATCCAGCTCCGCGTAAGAAACGTGCCGGGAACTGCTAACTGCGAACAGGAGGAATTGCTGAAATTTCTCACGGCCTCCAAGCGTTATCTCTTGTTGGAAACAAGCCACGAAAAAATCCTCCTGCCCCATCGACGTCGCGTGCAACCGTCGTGGAACAATAAGTTTTCAGCCGAGGTCCGCGAAGATGGATGCAAACGACGGAAAGACTGATCTCGTTCCCGTGAACTCTTTTAACTCGTCGCGGCGTGGCGTTTCGAGCTGTAACCTTCCTTGCAGGACGCGAGACTTCGAAATCGCGATCGTTCGAGCATCTGTTGCGGTTCCCAGAACCTGTAGTCTACCTTAATTACCCTCGTATAGCGGCGTCAAAATATTACGGTTCGTTTAAAGCTTCTTTTCGTTACGTTTCGTACGGTTCGTTAAAGAAAGATCTGAATGCTAGTTTTAAACTCGAACGATTAGACAAAAATCTAGTAGCAAATTTTTAAGTACATCTTTTATTTTTGTTAATTATATAGAATATGTATTATGTGTATTAAAATTTAGGGGTTGTTAGTGAATGTTCAAAGACTATTTTAATATCAGAGTGGAGAAACTTATCGAACGTGGAACTTGGTTATAATAATATTGAAATAAACACGCAAAGGGAGAGTTTGCTCTGGTAAATATGTGAATTTCGAAATGAATTAAATTGGAATCGACATATGCAGAATCAAAGGCGACCAGGTTTCGATATCAGGTAAAATAATATCCGAATCAATATTTCGAATTTCAGCGAATAGTTTTACATCTCGGCTGGTGTGTAAACAAAATTCATCGTTAGAGCAACTGTAGGCAAAACGTGTATCTTAAAATTAAACAGATACAGCCATTATTGTATAATTATACAGACGTGTAATCGTTTGCTAACAATACGTATGTATTACAAACTTTTAACCGTAATTCTACGTAAAGATTCGCGCTTATTAGTCTGGTTGCGAATGAACGTAATTTAAAGCGAAGAGCTGTGTCTTGTTCTCAAACGGTGATTCGACAGAAGTTGAAGAAGTAAATACGTATCTCCAGTTAGCAGTTAGTAGTTCATATCGACAGTGTTCGACGTTACAGCGGTATATGGAAGCAAATTTAACCCACTTACGTCTAACAGGACAGGTTTCGAATAAAATTCTCACGATTCCGTTTATGCATCGAACCAGTGACATTTCGATGCAATTTCGTATTCGACAACCTTTCAGTTCCATTTACAATGCACATATTCGAGCGCAATTCATACGCAAGAAAAAATATCCTATTAATACTCGTACTGTAAACAATTAATATTGTTATGCTTTTTCAGAATACAAAAAAGCGCGGAATTATCTTATTATAAGGCTTATAAAGAGATCGGAACAAGTTCCTTCGCGTTTTCTTCTTTCTCCAATCGTTGCAGATCCAACCGTAGTCATCAATTTCAGACGGTAGATGATCTAATCTTCTCAACGATTCTTTCTCATTTCAATTCTATCCGTTTTATTCGCTCAATCTCGTGTACCTATTTACTACCGGCAATCTTTTATTTGAAATATTCGAATATACATTGTACATGGTATAACTGTGGCGGAAGAGTATGGAAAACTTTGCTTTCGCAGCGAAACAATGCCACACTTTCAAGCTTTCGAGCTTCGCGTTTAGTGACAAATTAATGCTGTATATTATTTGATTCTTTTCCTATTTTTCGACGCGGCTACACCTGAATTTATGGCTCTATTTAGAGAACATACACCAGCGTCCCGATATGATTTGTGTCTCATTTCAAACTACTTTCGTTGTATTCGCAAGCTGTTTCACTCGCACGATTTAAATCGTTTTCAAACGAATATTTCTTTTTCAATTAAAACAGGATATTACGAATTATAATTAGTTTCGTGGAACAGTATGTCCATAAGGTAATTTCGTGCAATATAATGTATAGGTAATATGTGTTTGGTCTTATAAAAGTGTAGATAAATTATTGGAAAAGGAAGGAAGAAAAATTAATTTATCAAACTTGTTTCTCTTCCACTGTGTATAGCTCGTAAATCAGTTTCATTATGACACTCGCAGCTTCGATATATAATTCTTTGACAAGGTCGTTTCTCTTCCTACTAAATTGCAGATAGTATCGCTAAAATCATACTTACACTTCCTAACCATGTTTCAACTTTTAAAAAGCAAAATTTATCTTCTGCTCTCTCAAATATGCGATGCAATAATTTATTGTATCGTTTTTCTCTACGATTACGCTATCCAACGAATCAAAATCTTTCCTAAAATTTGCAATCTCGTAGAAACACGAATTTTTCTCTAAAAGTCATATATATTGTCGTAAAAGTGACTTTGCGTGAAAATGAAAAATGCTACGAAATTCTCTTCTTTGAATACGTTGCTACGAAAAGTTATATCGGCGATTTATAGCTAATCAACGAGTCTTTGAGTTAGAGAGAAGTTCAAGTTCAACAAACGCAAGCTCTCTGGCTCAACCTATGCGCACACTTCAAACGAATTTACTCGATGACAAGACGATAAAATTGGATCGCAGACCGCCTTTTCCAAAATACATTTCGATCTCGTTCCGTGGTCGTTTCGGACATTTTCTAGTGGGAAGAGAAAAACTTCTTTCAGACGATTTTTCATGGCGACCAACGTATTTTCGACAAACAGATAAATACAGGTACTTTACGGTATTGGGTTTCTTCAATAGGGACGAAATGTCCACAAGGATCTTCGATCGACACCGAAGACAGCTACCCTAGCTGATTGCTAATCGACTTCGATCAACTGGTTCGCGAACATGTTATTATATCGAACGTTGTGACCACGACAGCCTGAATAAATACGCGCCATTTACTTTCGTAGCTTTCGGTTTGCTCAGGTTCGACTTTATTTAAAGTTAAACTTTATTTCTACCTCCTGAGGGATCGTTTCGATGTTTGTGTCGATGAAAGAGCAGCTCTAAGAAATAGTTTTTTTAATCGAGAATTTATCGTGTAACTTCTACTAAAAAATTTTCGAATATCTTCTATTATTAATAAAACATTGTATTTGAACTATGAACTTCAAATTGTACGAATTTTAAAAATAAGATTCTTAGTGAATTAGTAAGTAGCACGTGTAACAAATTAAATGAATTATCGCGACATAGCTCATCTATTATTTTTGAAATTATGCGAATTTGTATTTTTATCGACACTACTGAAGACATGGTATCCCGCTACGGATAGCCATCCACATGTTATTTAGCAAATTAAGCTGGAAAAATTTACCGAACGTCCAGCTGTATAAATTGTAAAGTACAAATTTTAGTCGAGAATTTATCGTGTACTTTCTACTAAAAAATTTTCGAATATCCTCTATTCTCAATAAAACATTGTATTTGAACTATGAACTCCAAATTGCATGCATTTTTAAAATAAGATTGTTAGTGTATTAATAAGTAGCACGTGTAACAAATTAAATGAATTATCGCGACATAACTCATCTATTATTTTTGAAATTATGCGAATTTGTATTTTTATCGACACTACTGAAGACATGGTATCCCGGTACGGATAGCCATCTACATGTTATTTAGCAATTAAGCTGGAAAAATTTACCGAACGTCCAGCTGGACAAATTGGAAAGTACAAATTAAATAATAAAAAAAAACTACTGAAGACAGAACTTAAGTAGAGATTCGTTTTACTTATTAAAAGTTATAACGAGTACACATACAGTCTCTTTCTTCTACTGTCATTTGTCGGATATTTTGTATACATCTTGGTATATGTACCTTGGCCATTTCTTCATCTTTAAATTTCACACAAATGCATACAGCTGCGCAGTCGAATAACAACTATCCTAAGACTTTCGAGCGCAGGTATGTCTAATCTTGTTTGCTTTTGAACGAATATTATTCTCATAGTAAGTTACAGTTTATATAACGTTAAATTTGATATTGAAGGGAGATTACGTAATACAGAATATCGTAATATTACTATATAGTTCATGTTACTCATATCGAAATGTCATTTCAATTCCTATAAATTCCTTTCTTCCTCGTCTTCGATCTTCATCTTTCGTTATCACAATGAATAAAATTCAATCTTTTATCGCTGCAAGCAAACGATTCGTTCGCAACGAAGACGTCGATTCGCTTCGTATTTAAAAGTGGTCAAGGCACGTGCCAATCTTAGGTTTACTTAGCTATTGTTACATCCCGTGACCTGCTACCCAAAGCGGACCCTATCCCTCGGGCAAGATGGCTGCCAAATATCTAAACATCTTTATTTCATACACTCAATAAGCTTAAAGACCCGCCATAGATCTTAACATCTTTCTAGTTAAGGTCTATCAGACCAAACAAATATTTTCTTAGTTTGAAGTATTCCTTAAATTTATTGTCCACTCCGGGAAGGTACGGGGAATCTGGTTCTTCAAACGTACGACGCCTCTCACTAGCAACTTCCTCTCAGGGGTAGCTAGCACTTTCCCTTACCCATAAACCTCGTAGTTTAACCAATTAGCAGAGATGTCCGTTGCCTTCACTTTCTTAACGATAAATTGTCACCAACGAATCCGCTTATCCCATGCTCTTAGACACACCCATCGCCAGTTTTTCTCCGCATCATCGTCACAGAAGTTTGAGTTGCTTTACGTTCCTTGACCAGTCAACGTCTTAACTTGCGATCAAATTTTTACACACGCGATACATTCGCAGGCTTGCCGTATTCGAAGTTGTTAGAGATAAAGTGGATATTTTAATTTGTTAACTAAACGTTAGTATCAATTCAACCACCTCTCTTATCCTAACGTAAATAGTAGATCGATCATTTCGATTGGTGTCGATTATCAAATCGTGACGGGAATTTACGTCTCTCGTTGGTGCGCTTCTTCGCGATCGCGTCTCTCCGCGAACGGTCGGACAGTTATATCCAAATATGACTCGTTTAATCGTCGATGCACGCGTGTCTAATGGAATGGCTCATTTGAGTACGAAGTTATGCCATGCCTCGATGGAGACCGCTGGAAGCAACAGTGTGGAATTAATTTCGGCGCAGCGGTGAACTAAGGATGAAGCAAGTCGAAGAACTGCCAGCTCAGTCAGAGTTCGTAGTCTGTACGATCGAGATTCATCCTTTGCACTCGAGGACTTTTTCGATCGGACGTAGCAGCTACTTCGGATGATTTAGCGTATACGTGACGCGTGTCTTACAGCTAGCGCAAAATGATTTTATATACGAATTAACTTACAAAAACACTATATTCTAATAATTTATCTATATTTACATCTTTGAAAATATGATTTTGTAATATTTGTCGAGAATTGTGGATCTTAATTGCCGAAATAAAAGTAAAGAAACGCTAAGGTTACACTTAGAATTTATATCAAAATTGTTTTAGATTTATTTAACCCCTTGGCCTATAACAACGAGCCAGACTCGTGGTAAAGGATTTGTGCCATAAACGGTACCCACGAGTCTAACTCGTGGTAATTTACAAATTGCTAGTGATTCATTATCCACTTTGAAATAATAAATTGCTTTTGTTAACTGATCAATTGATCATGATTACGCCCTAGACGTCTTACAAACACTATTTGTCCTCAAACGTTGTTCATTATTTCGCAATTCCTTTTGTAGCTCCTAAATATACATGTCATAAGAAGTATACATATTGCGCCAGTTCGGGCACACGGCTGAACAGATGAATGGCACGGTGCGCGACCGAACTTCTTGCTTACTATGGCTCGCGCGATCGGCAAATAGCGTGTAAACCAAGGGGTTAATAAACGATTTGCAGGATCTTCGTCGATATACATTTGCACGCTCTTTGTCTCAACATCTTCCGTATCACACTACCAGCAAAACAGTTGCATTCATCTGTTTTTCCAGATGCCACACATACTTCTATACACTCGTATTCACATACGTGTGTCATTACTACGCGGCCAATCTAGTCTAGCACACAAAATTATACATATCTCAATAGTATTAATTTCTGTATTTTTTTGTACGATAATTTATAAAGCATTCATCAAGATGCATTCTTGAATATAATTGATCTCATTTTCCAACAGTTCGAAATCAAATTCATCTTCATTTCAGCTAATTTCACTTCCGAAAACCATTTCTTTTTTTTTTTTTTTTAGGGTTTCTAAACTATAATACTTTTGCAATGATCGTCGAATCCGAACTAACGTTAGAATGGAAGAACCATAGTTCCGGAGGCATATGGGATTAAATATTTTATCTCCATTTTAAAGTCTAACAATTTACACTTCCTAACAAGGAATACAAAGAGCTAAGGAACCAATCTACGAACCAATATTGCACTTTCATCGATCGGAGATGTTGAAATTTAGCATAAACAGGGACTGTCGTCTCTAGCTCGCCACTGGAGTTGCAGCACGGAACGCCATGGTGACTGAGAGTCGCCTCTCGAGTGCAAAGAGTTAAAGATGTTCCTGACAAAAAGCATATTTCCTCGGCTCTTTTATTTCCGATAAGGGACGCGGGTTCGTTTCCAAGCTATTTTTTACGGAAATTGCACGATGGACTTTCGCGATTACGCAGCGACAGAAATTTTAACGAAAGTCGGTAAAAATGGTCGATCGAGGATAATGTCTTTAAATAAATTAGAATCGAGAAAATATTGCGTAAGTTTTATTATCGGTTAAGAACGAGAAACTTTTTTAGAAGTTTTATAGAATTTATTACTTCTTTAGTATTATTGGTAATCTTTTCTGTGCGTCCTTTCTATGCTTCCTTTCGATCATATTTTCTAAATTTTCTAATTTCTTAATTCCCCAATGTTGAAGTGGTCAGCACTTCTGGAAAACTCTACATCTGTACTGATTAATAGAAGCATCGATTTCGGTTCGTTATCACACCTACACAAAGAAGACGGCGTGTGTGATATGTGGTGACACATGAGTCATAGGTCGAGGCAAAGCAGAAGCGACTCATGTTGTTGTTGTGCCTCGAAGAACAAATACCTGCCGCGACATANAGAGTATCATCTTGTATCTATTCGTACCAATTAAACATTTTTGCTACTTATACAATTTACCCACGCGTTCTTTAATCCACACCACCTCAACACCCAATATTCTAAACCAGAAGTAAAAGTATGTATAGAACTATGAGAAATTACTTACCTTTAAGTTTTATTTTAAGTAGAAATTTTCTTTCGTATCTTTGATTTGCGTAAATCGATTCTATAAAGTGTCTCCGCTATTCTCATATTATATCTTTCATTCCAATTACTTTCCTTCGTGTCTAAAAAATTCTACATTTACGAAATTGCCACTTGTTTCCCAATTAATCGCACAGCAATCGTCTCTAGTTTTCTTTATGTTGATGTTGAGGTTGTCTGACCGAAGAACGAATTTGTAATAGAAAAGTATATTGAAACAATTAAAGGCACAAGTATAAGTTTATACTGATTCAGATTCTTACTCTCTTAGTGTTACTAGACAGCGGAATGATAGAGAGCACGTTCATATATTTATAGCAAAAGGACATTATCAAAAAAGTTAATCTTATAGCTTCAGCTAAAGGATACGAGGAACATAAATAGAAATCTGTTTGTTAGTTCCTATGTTCCTAGACCTTGCAGCCCAAAACATAATGTACATTCAAAGGTACAATAATATGCATCTCTCCTTGTTTAGAATATTTCTGGGTAATAGCAGTTTCCAGGTCACGGATATACATAAATAAAGATGTAGAGTTTTTCTTAAAGTAGTTACTTCAACGCTTTATACCGACAAATTTTCGACTTCGAAAGTTCCTCATTCTCTATACACGTACTATTAAATTACGAGTTATAATTCATGGTGAACTTCGAAAATTGAAGGCGACAATACAGCGATCGTTTAACTGTGAATTCACTCGCATAGCACGATGAATTCCAGAGACACTGGTTTAATACAATTACAACGATACGTAAGAACCATGACGACATACATATATATGTAAGTTATATCGTCGTTATAAATTTTAGCGACAGGTATTTATCTTAGCAAGTTTAATTCGATGCTGTTAAATGACAATTATCGGTAAATGGTCGCCTACACGGAACGCAGGTACGTTCAAAGAGTTAAATGAAAATTGCTTTCAATTATTCTACGCCTGCATGTGAAGCTGACTGAACGTACAAATTGAAACGCGTTTTCATTTGCGCCGAAAACACGGGTGAAAATGGGCGAACAAAAACGAGGCGATATTAGCCTCTTTCCTGCGCTGTAGCAATTTCATACAGCGACACCCTGTGTCAAAGAGACTTGATCATGGGATATTTTTGTCGAGTTTTAATTTTTTCGATGACACGTCCACGATTATTTAAAGAATACGTGGCAAGGAAACGCTTAAATTAGACCCGAGATGATTTTATTCGAGAAACTTTCTTATTTAAAAGCAATATAAAGGCAATATCTTCATGTTTGGTATTTACGATTAAATAGTTTTCATTTTTAGTTAAATAATTTTCATTCGTAATATTCATTTGAATTATAAATATCGTATTTTTCACCATTTGCTCTCAAAGTTAGTTTGGTTTCGATTATCTTCCAGCATTTCTCATGCGGTTGAAAATGTTATTCACAAAGAAATCATTTTGTTCGTGAAATCAGTTGATGATTAAATAACGAAATAATACGAAGAAAAATTATTTGCTCTTCTATTTTAGTTGTTTCATGTATAATCTTCGTATAACGTAATTCTACGTAATGTACAATCTTCTGATACATAGTTATTTCAAAATATCAACTATTTCTAAGTTCAAATATTTTATTAAAACAATTTCCGAGTCTTCGGATCTAGATGAATGAAACGATGAGAATTAGGAGCAGAAAGAGACGGTAAAAGAGAAACATAACGATCGGATCGGTGGACACATAGGAAACGAGTCTCCTTTATTTTCGTTTAGTTACATCGAATACAGAAGCAGCTCCACGAAATTGAAAATATAAGTGGTAGAATAACACGGAGGAAACGGTTTCTCGTTCGACGTGAGTAAGGTAAAACGAAGAAAGGGATCAATGAGGAAGGAAATTACGCGATAGAAAGAAGAAGCTACGTACGAAAACTATCCAGATCTTCGATATTTTCGTCCTAAAACATATATTAAGGTCTCTCGGTGTAAATTAGAACATCTAAATTAATTTCAATGTAAATTTTAGTTCGAATTTTAGAACTTTGCAACTCGGGAATTTCAGAACTGCAGAATTTTTATTTCTATATATATATATCATCGTGATCTTTTTTATTCCTTAATATAGAAGAGTATAACAAAAATTTGGAATAGAAAGAAAAAAGTTTTATTCCATATCTTTTCCTTCTTTTCTATAAAGATTTTTTTATATTCGTATCTACATTAATTGACGCAGCAAATTTAACAAAATACGGTATAGGCTGAGATCGCGGAAGATAAAAAGACACTAAACTCGCGAAATTACTCGCGCTCTGAGAACTAATCGGCATCTCTGGTGAGACGTAAAATAGATTTCAGTTGACGGGGCAAAGGCGAGCGGAGGTTACAAATAGAGTGGATGCGTACGAAAAGTAGTTTGGTTTGGCTCCTAGAGTAAACTTAATTGAAGTATCTCGTCAGACGAGCGAATAGACAAAGGAGGAAATGGATGAGAAAGGGAAAAGAGAGTAGACACGGCGCGGCATAGCGATGGAACGGAAGAAACAGTTCGGTGGCTGTTGCACTGAAAAAAGAGAAGAAAGGTACGAAGAACAAAAACGACGACCACCGCGCGAAAAAGAACGTATACACGTAGAACAGACTCGATAGAAAGAGAAAAAATGAAGGAGAAATAGAAGAGAAAAAGGTGGCAAACAATCGCGCAAGGGGCTTTGCCTAGTGGCGCCAGTTAATCAAAGCCTCGGCCAACCCCGCGCTCTCGTCTTCGTCCGTGTTGGTCAAACAATGCCTTCCAGGGATGAACTTTTAAAACGTCTATTCGGAAAAGGTCCCCATTTGCACTCAAATGAAGATTACTTGACCGAGGATTTCGTTTCTTTCGCTCGTTTCTGATTCGAGAACACTGTGACGAGCGTAGCCGCTTTGTTAACCGTTTGCCCAATGTATTATTCGATAGTGTCTACGCTCCTGTTTCGGAGATCACCTTTGTCACGACATCAATTGACACCGGAGTTGTAAAAGGTTGAGAACTGGTAGCAAGAATCGCTAACGTTTCAAACGAAAGGCAACGCTTGGCAAATAGAAAGAATATTCTGTTTTCTTCTTCTTTTTTTTTTTTATAATATGAATATTCTTGCACACTGTATCCGTACAATACGCTGTATCAAGTCACTATATTTTATATTTTGTACGCTATTCGGAACAAACACTTTCAAGGAGCATTGAATCGCAACAGGTGGAGGTTTCGATGTATCCATTTCACTTCTCGTCAAAGTAAGAGCGTTTAATAAATCTTTATCAACAAGCATAGTCTTTTATATAATCTTCAATCTTTCATGTAATTCAGATGTGTCGGATTTATAGGAGATTGAGAGGAATACGCGTTTCACAGGCGATTTCTAGGTCTCTCTGCCACGTACAAAAGAGAATAGTTCTGGTGACTTCTCGGCTCTCGACTTTCGCGACTTGCTTTCACCGGACAGCAACTTCCGTCGACTTCTCGGCCCGAATTCATCGGACGAAAAGATTCGCGTAACTGCTTCTAAGTTCGATGCGGAAACGCTGTTTTCCAAGAAAGTGTTTCTTTCGGCTATCGCGCGGTCCACGAGCAGCCACTGAATCGGTCGAATAAAGAGCAACGAGTGGGCGGGCACAAAGGACGACTAGAAAAACTACCGTTACAGCTTCTACTATTTATGGAATAACCGCGGAATCGTCAAGAAAAAGGGAAACGAAACAACGAAATGGAAGAACAGCGAAGAGAAAAACGCGGATATAGTTGCGCGTGTACCTCGGATAATCGTTTATTGGAAACGAGAAAAGAAAATTGCATCTCCATCCTCGTGGATTTTATTAGCTTTTATACCTGTTTTATTATATGTTTATCTGTACGTTGAAGAACGTTAATAGATTAATTTGTACATCGTGCAAAAGAATTGCGTGTTATACAGATGAAAGCAATTATCAAATGTTTTAATATAAATAGGATTAACCTGATTAATTGATAGGATCGATTCGTTAATAGAGAATTGATCATAGAGGTGTATTCGTATAAAGATTCGTAGAAATATGCATGATCGTGTGTATGAATCGACGTGTATTAATTTGTAAGAATTTCACATTGGCAGTAGGTCCTAAGATCTGACAGCGTGTACAATTTCCTTTCGATGTTCCAGTCTCGAATAACAAATAGCATAAAATACAAAGAGTCGATATCGCGCGTGTTATTACATACGTGTTATTACATACAAAGTATTTAAAGAAAAATTACATACATTTCGAAAATGTGATCAATCTTTCACGTAAATGAATCTTTTACTTCTCATCTACGTTACCGTGGAAGATCTGAAAGAAAACGCTCGCACTCCAGTAATTTTTCAACGCCCATCGAGCGTAAAATGAGAAAAACTTGCCGGCGCATAATTCATCTTTTAATAATTGCAGGTAAATTTACATGAAAGTAAGGTTCGTGGAATTACGATATTCGAGAGCGTTATAACGAATTCATAAGGATCACACGTTCTTCTCCGCTTTCGTTACTTTCAATCTCCCATCTCTTTTCCATTTCTCTATTCTTTACATTTCCTCCGGATCTGCTTTATTTCCTCTTTATCCGCGTTTTTTCCTCCTTTTCAACTTTTTACTTCGTCTCTCTTTAATCTCCCCCTCTCCATTATCTCGCTTTTGCGTATTAACTTTCTCGCTTGTTATTTCATCTCTGTTCCTGTTTCTCATTTACTTGATGTCTATCCAAGCAGTGTTCGCATTGTACCCTGTTCGAAAATTCACTCGAAAACTCGATTTTAGTTCGATTTTACTTACATTCTGTAACCTTTGTCGCAATGATACTAATTATAGACAATTTCAGGAGAAAACGACGATAGAATTCTTTTTGTTGTTCGTCTTCATTTACCATGGAATAAACGGGGAAGCGATATTTATCGTTCGGTTAGGGAATTAATTCAAAGTTCGATAGTGATAAGAAAGTAACGGAAGAAAGTATACAACGGAATGTAAAGGCGAAAGGCGAAAGGCACGGGGGGAACAATGGAATTGCTTATACGAGAGAACGACAAGCGGGAGGAAAGAGCGGAACGCACGAACAAAAGACGGAACACACGAGAAGTCTAGAAGTTCGACGGGAAGCAAGAACATATCAGGAATTCCTATCGAGCATCCACAAACCGCAGCCAGCAACCAATTTCAAGTTTACGCGTCCAACTTTTCCGTATCTCTTCCACGTATCTGCCTCTGACGTTCTACCTGTTTCGACTCCGTTTCTACGTGTATTTCTGTCTGCATAAAAACGCTCTACACCTATATACGTGTGTTTGTGCCTGTATATGTATGTGTACTCTTCAGATGTGCACTGCGCTTTAGACTTTAGCAGAAAACACCCTCTAGCGATATTTCCTACTTGGCAATAATCCTGCAAACGGTTAATTGAAACGACTACACGATTGATCTTCGTTCGACGAAACCGATATTGAATTATTCCGTATCTGTGATTACAGGAGAGATCGCGAAAGCTTTCTTCGCAGTCGGCTCGCGTGTCCAACGAAAATAATAAATTCAATTTTATAATTGAGGTTACTGGGATATGTATAATTTTCTGTGTTAGACTATTATTATATTATTATTATTATATAATAGATTAGCTGCGTAGTAGTGATACATATATGTGAATACGAGTGTGTGGAAGTATGCAGAATGTAAACTGTTCAGTAAGTTAAGAGCCTGTTATGGAAGAAGGTGAGACGCGTGCAAGCGCGTATCGATGAATATCTTTGACATCGTTTATCAAATAAATATATAACTATTCTAATATAAATTCCAAGTGTAAATTTAGTGTTCCTATACTATTATTTCGGCTATTAAGATCCAAAATTCTCAACAGAGATACAAGCATTTTAGCCACAGTAGACAATTAAAATTCGCTACTTTTCCCTGTCGAGTTTATCGATATCGTAGAACCACCAGGACAATTTATAGCACTTTCTTGTTGTAAAAATCGTAGTATAAAATATTTGTACTTGTTTCATCTTGTCAACAAATTGTGATCTAGAATATACTAACACGCATCGGATATATTTTATATTACTCTCTCGTTGTTGTACTTGTGTTACGTCCCTTGAATTACCCAGTTGTAAATAACGTTGAGGGAATATAACGATATTCTTTCAAACGCGCTGCCTATTGTCTTTTATATTTTACATCGAATAGCACGGTATAAAGAGGAAAGAGACGGTGGAAACGCGGCCAATTTAATATTCCAGTAGCAACGAATCAATACGAAGAAACGGATATAAAGTGGTCATGTGAAAATGTAAATTTAATAACGATTTATTATCTGGAGTAAGCAAACGACGGCGATTGGCGTCGAGTGGTTGGGCACAGCCAGAAAAATGACGACGTTGTGCAGTATTTCGTCGTTCAACCGAGTTCAACCGAGAGTATTTGACGATGGAGAGGAGGCTTACCACCGATTCGCGTCTTCCACGTCGATATGCCACGTTCGCTCGCTTAGACGTCGCGTTTCATTACCATCTCCTCGCGTTTACCTCGATCGTGTATTCATTTTCCTTCCACCGAGAACGAATTCCCACTTACCTTTCATGCTTGCCACGCTGGATAGATGTAATTAAGTAAAAGATCTTTTCTGGAAGAACTAGCGAGTCTTCGCGACATTTCGTCCCTACGGAGTGCTACATGAGACTGAAAGTTTAGTTTCTCGATGCTAAATCGTTGGAAATTTTGCAACGAGATTATTCCTACGCGTTTGGATCTGTGCATTACGTCGTAATTTCATTTGATTTTATAACGTATCGAATTGACAGTACGCGCACCAATTCCGTGGCATGTGTTTTCCTCGTAAACTTTTTTTTTTTTTTATTATTATCAGTTATTGTTTACCTGGAATTATTGCCAATTAATTGCGCCACTTTTTCTGCTTTTAGAAAGTACAGTATATAGTAAAATACACTAATTTAGTGGTGTTAAAATTAATCTGTTATCAGTTATGACTAAATAAAGTTACGATCGAACGATATATTGTAAAAAAATATTCAAAAATATTCAAATGTCTTTAGTCATCTTTAATGTTTTTAATTTTACTCATATTCTTTATACTTTTAATATATACTTTAATTTGATGTTTTGTATAAACCGTTAAATAAAATCATTACCGCAAAATATAATTGACCACTTAAATAATTTCTACAATTCTTTGCTTTTTAAATAGTGGATATCAGTCTTCGATACTAAAATCTGTTGAAAAATGCGCGATGGACAACGCGTAACTCGCTGTTGGCTAACTGTTAAGATACTCGAAGCAACACGTATGGATATCGAATGTAACATCTTGGCGTGCCGCTGATGAAACTGCTTTATTATCAGCGTTCGTAATAACGATAATAATTAAAGCAACACGCCGGCAAACGCCAGCGATTATTGTTGCCAACAGGAAACGTAACTCATGGCATAACGAGATGAGCGTACGCCATAGAAAGCGGCGTTACAACGTGGTGCTACGAAACGCGCGTAATTGCTAATTATGGTAACCTAGTTATTTTAACCCTTTGCGGTGCCCCGTCAAAGCGATTGGGGGTGTCCCGCGTCGCCGCGTACACGGTTTATTTTGAGGCTAACGCTAAATGTCGCGTTCAGGCTCGCAACAGTTACAGCAGGTTAGCGGCCAGCGAAATTAGCGTGACAGAATCCTGGAAACACACCCTTCTGCCATTCAACGTTTCCTCGCAAAGATACGAGGATGAATCTAGTTCGCACATGCTTTGGGCGGTTAGTTTTCTGGCTTGTAACTGCGGTCATGCAACTTCGACAACTGCTCTTGTTCGGTTTAGTTCCTAAGTAGTTTATAACCCTCGCTCTGAATAGTGGAATCACTGGTGTGGTATAGCTTGAAACTGTAAGCGGATTGTTGTTTTGCCAAGCTACAACATTATTCTAAAATTGGAAAATAGATTAATATATAAACTATGTATGCAAATCCGAATCGACAATTCAGGTTATCTAGGTGGTACGGTATAGAATACAAGACGAGTTGAAGATCACGAAATTGTGGAAGAGATGTTCGTAAAACTTGGAGAATTTGATAAAGCAGAGGATCTGCCTACGTCTAAATTTATGTTTCATTATTTTAACTACGATGGAATAACATCTCGTGGCAAAATATATTTCACTTTTTTAGAGTCAACACAGCCGTAAAAGTGAAAAATACCGTGCACACAGCTTCACAGCGGTATCGTTTCGAAAGCATTTCTATGGGTTGGTTTGATATATAGAAATATAATGCGCGAGAAATTTTTTACGATACTCTAAAAAGCCGTTATTCGTCACGCTTAAAGTAGAATATCAGAAGAAATTGATAATAATCGTCTTATATGCGTATAATAGTTTGGAAGCTTTTTACGCGCTTCGGTATTTTCATTTCTTTCAGAAAAGATTTTCTGATATAGTTTCAAAGTAGTAATACGGATAATAAGACTTATAGAAGGATACGGCGCCTCTTATATCTGCCGTGTCTGACTACAAACGATCCGTTACCATTTATGTTCTCCGTTTCTACATCCTTTCTCTCTTTCCTTTTAAAAAATATTTCACTAGCTTACTAGCTGATTTTAATACTTCAACCATTGGATTCTAGTCAGAAAATATCCGTTTACTTAATATTCCGGAAAAGTAAATCGCTGTGCCAAAGTTTGAACTGCGTCTCCTCGTCCTCTTTCTCTCTCTCTCTCTCTCTCTCTTTATATTGTCACTTAAATTACCAAAATTCCCATAAATTAATAAATCTCGTCTTTGAGACAATTAATAAATCACTATCTTTGCAAACTTTGAAGCACATTCTTTAAAATACCACATAAACCCTTAAATCTTATTTACTCCTATACCACCACGCGTGAAACTTACATTTAAAAACCTCAATCATCGGATCAAACAGCCTCGATATAACCCTTTTCTTCCATATGAATCACGCAGCTCGGGATGCGAACCGTGAATTTCGTCTGCAACCCTTGGAAGTTGTATAAACGCGCACGTGTGGCTCACGCGTGTGCCTCGAAACGGACGAAGAAGGCACACGTGCACCCGTGACACTCGGTTGGCCCGAGATCGAGGATGTGTGTGCGAGTGACACGCACATACACGGCCGTATGCATGGGGATCACGTTGGCGCCGTACGAGGCATATGCCGGCGTGTTTCATCCCCTGGTTTCAGCCTGGCCACACCCTCGACAGCCGCTTCATCCAGCCGTGATGGTCTTACGAGCCACTATTTTCTCGCACAGGGAACATTCCAGCCGCGTTTTACAACGGGAATAAAGCAGCGACGTCCTTAGTTCTGGATCGTAGCTTACGAAACTGTCAGCCCTTTTCTCGTTCGGCTTTACGCTCTACGGTTGATTTTTAGTTGCAATTCAATTCTGATTCACCGTGGAAGTGCGAACGAAGAAAAGGAAGAAGCAAAGCGTAGATGGGAACGTGTGATCGGATCAGACTGCTGACTTTTAGGCGTTTTTTGTATTTTTACGAGCGTAACTAAAGAAGTGGAACATGAATAGGGATTCGTGTTAAATCGAGTAGCAAGTACATTCGTGTTTTTTTCTTTTTTTTTTTTTTTAAATCCACGTCAAATTATAGGAGATTCTCGCCATACGCAAATATACAGAAAATTAAAAAATTTCTAAAATGTAATATTCGTCGTAACGTTTAGTGCGTAAAACGTTTAACTAACGTGGTTCCTTTTTTTGAATCCAGTTCAGAAAAATATGAATTTTACTTCTGCGTAGAATCTATCCAATCGACGAGCAACTTGCTTGTCCCATTTCTTTGACAAACGTACGATATCCTTCGTCGAAAGATTCAAATACGTGTATCGCCACGTTCTTTAGACAATTTTTATTCTTCGAAACGTGTACATTAGTGAAAGGTGAACAAACCTATTACTCAACCCCGTATATCGACGATTATAACAAATTTTACGCGCAATACGCTCCTCGTGCGTTATTTTACACCTGTTTCATTTACCAAACGATGTAATGACTAGTCTACTACGGATATCTCGTACATTCTTGCATTCTACGTGGAAACGGCAAGTATAACGTTAAATTTTCACGCTGTTCGTCTTTCACTCTGGTTCTTGCTCGCGATGAAACGCTTTATATTCAATGCAATCGGCCCAAACGATCCATTAGCAGATTCTTTTTAGATGCACCACGCGACTATATGAGCTCCGGAAAGTGGGATAACTGCGGATTGAATGTGTGTCGATAACCGCAAATCGTTCGCGTAAGCGTTCTTCCGGATATATATGGCCACGCTGCAAGTTGCGAGCCAACGGCAATCGGAAGATTAAGTTTTTTATTCCGGATGCGATTTCGGGACAAGGTTTCTTTGCTCGTCTTACATAGGCTATCTTTCGTTATCAGAAATCTGCCCAGAGAAATTGTCGTTCCACCAATCCTTCTCTGTTATAATATTATACTTGTTACGTCGCGTAAGATGGCCAGCGCGACGTCCCTTATGGTCTGACCGCCCAGGCCCACATACCTCCACACCGACCCCCAATAAACCTAAGGAACCACCATAAACCGAATCTTTTTCCTCTCAATTTATATAAGTAATTAGGTTTATGGCTGGTCCTTAAAACAGTCCTTAGGTTTATTCCACGCTCGTACAAATTACGGAAAAGCAGGTAGCTGCCTAACGGCAAAGCAGATGTGTCCAAAAACAAAGACACCCATGAGCCACGTTGGCAGGAAAACTTTCTCCTCATATTTTCCTCATTAACGTTGGCGATAACCAATGAGCATCGCGGATCGTTACCTTCACCTTTCTACCGAGAAGTGTGAAGAACGAATCCGCATTCCTAGTTCGAGAGGACACACCCACACCGAGCTTTCCTCCGTAGGAACACGAGACGTGTCCTCGCTTCCTGAAGTCACTGTCTATCCGTCAACAAGTCAATCGTCCGTCAGTCATCGGTATATTCTACAACTCCTCTTCATCGCTAGAGGAGTCATCACGTCTGTATCGGGTCTCTGCCGTTAAAACTAATCGTGTATCAAATTGTACTCACGCACCAGCGTGACTATCTTCTACACAAGGCTGCTGGAATAAAAACTTAAGTTACATACGTCAATTCAGTGTGAATCTATTTGAACTACCCCTATTATCCCACAAGAAATACGGGGATCGACCTGTTCGTGGCGTCGATTAATAAGACAATCGTAACGGGAATTTACGACTCCCGTTGACGTGCAACCTCGCGAGCGCGTCTCTCCGCGAATGGTCGAGCAAACAATACTATATCAGCTTGCTGGGTATAAAAAATATCGTTTGTTAAAATAAAGTTCGAGCTGCATGTAGTTTCTTTAAAATGTCGCACGTATGTCGCATGTATCATAGCGATTGTATAATCCGAATATTCGTAAGATCGTGTTAGAACGAACGTTATCTACGTAAATTTCAATTCGTTAATAACAAACTCGAAGCATCCAACTCTCACTTCCTGTCAGATGTAATCCCGCTGATTCGAAATTTTCAACAAATCGCAAAAGGAAGGTCGCTTTATAATCTCAAGATTCTTAATAATATTATTAATCGCGGTAATTTCTTCCACTTAATTACTTAACTATTTCACCTAATTATATAAAAATATATAACAAACACAGAGCGCTATTTTATGGAAAATAACAGTGAATTAACTTGCACGACTATGATTCTCGTACCGTGGTCTCTGTTTCCGGTGTTTCTATCCGGTTTTCCAAAAACTTTTCTGTTACGAGTGATACTGTTACAGTAATGATCCAACAAGTCGAAAGCTACTAGAAAACAGATCGTCGTTCCACGTCTATTTAAATAACGAACGAAGCCAAAAGCGAATTCCGCGTTGTTTCGGTGTTGCTCGCGAAACAATGAAAGCCCGAACGACACGTACAACAGGAAAAATCCATCGATACGGAGCACAGTGCGCGATCGTTTTATTAGATTCTCGTTTAACTATTCGTCGACACATTGTCTGCTGGTCGATTCGTTTTTAATCGCGTGGTCATAGCCGAAGGATAAAAATTCCACCGGTGTAAGCGAAGATTATTATTCCTCGCAAAGGGAAATGGTGAATAATCTCTATCCAGGAAGGGGATATGGACTCTCGTCACTTTTCCGGAAGTACACGGAAAGGTTCGAGACGTGATTGTTCGCCGCTGCGGTGGCCGGATTTGAATTCATTGTTTGAAAGAGCCAGTTACACCGGCCTTCCACGGACGATATATTATCTGTTATTATTGCAGCTCGACTCGAAGCCACAATGGCTGGGTGGTGGCTGGCTTTGCCAAGCCGATCTCCATATTTTAATTAAAAGCTTCTGCGTCTAGTCGTTTCGTAAGTCGCGGACGAGCCGCAATGTGTGCCTCGAAACGAAAACGCGAATGAATATCCCATATGGAATTGCGATTTGCATTCGGTTCTTCCACTTCAACTTCGTTTCATACAAGGTCGGTTCAAACAGCGATCGGTTCAAGCGGAACAAGTAATTTGACGCAACATCGATATCGATTTGATTCTTCTTACAGGAGAAGAAAAATCTTTCTAAGTCTCGTAAGATACGCTTTATTGGTTGTAGAATATTCCATACAAGTCAGTTTATTTAAAAGATTTTTATCGAGGTAATGTATTTTTGCAACAAGATTCTTTGCTTATATATATCTTATGCAACTGTTACGTACATTATTCGAGCATTGAAAACAAAGTACACGGAGTTAAGATAAGATGCAGCGCATATTTCAAGCGTCAAGGAATATTCCTTGGAATATCTTTTCCTTAAAATATCCCTTGAAACAGTTCTAGAGGAAATCTAACGAGTATTTTACAAATCTACGCGAAAATTTATGTAGCTGAAATTCGAGAGGATTGTATTTTACAGCGAGAACGCGTTTCATTGGATGGATGAAAGCAAAGAAAAGAAAGACAGAGGTCTTGATGGAACACACGCGACACGCTTTTTGTTTCTCTATCTTTCGCTATATACGACTAACCGCACGTACCATAGGGTGCATCCTCATTAGTCTACTCTGACTCGGTCTGGTTAACTGATTGGCCCGCTGGTCATTATCTCCATTTCACGCTTCGCGAAATCCAGTGTCTGGTATCCCCACGTTGAACGTTAATAGCAACGGTACATCACAGATCGATGTAGTTCGGTATAGGTGACAATGAATAGGCTTAGCAGTTTTACCACCAAACGCCAATGTGCATGCTGTGGCTGCAATTCAATTACGCGCACGGAGAACCTTCCTTTCTCGTTTCCTACCTTCGCTAAGGATTCTTGAAATTCACGCTAGAACGAAATTTTACGAGCCATCGTTGTTGTTGTACGATATGTCAAATAATTTTTATTTGCTACGAATATCGATGTAGGATTTTTTTATTTATTTCGAATCGATTAAACAGGAAACGATGGTTATTTAACGCGAACTAAATACGATAACGTGCTATAACTAAGACAATTAAATGGTTAATTTACAACTCTTGTCACCTAGGTCACGTAGACCTTTATTTCCGCGTAACTATTCGACCGAAGGACCGACGACACATTGATGGTCCTGTCGGCACTTGGGTTTTCTCGCGACATTGTTTATGGTTCGCCCGATATTTCTTGGGCCATTTGTCCACGATACTACAATATTTATACGCAACGTGTATGTATATCGGTAAAAACACGATAGCGAGCATTCGTGAAACTTCGTATATCGAATAAGAAAACGAAGGAAGTAGAATATAGTAACATCGTTATAAAATTACCAAAGCGATTAAGACCTCACAATTATTGGATTCGTTTCGGCTCTCACGATCAGAAGAAACTAGGTACGGAATCTCAAGACTTACATTAGTATCAATATTCTGTAGGACTCGGTGCAACGTGCAACACTTAAAAGTAACCAGATCATTGCCTTTCGTTTGCATTCCATATTTTATCGTCAAGACACTCTGGCGAGTCTTTGCCTTCCGACGTTTCGTTTCGTCTTAAGAATTTTATTACTAGTAGAAGACAAAGGCGGATCTCCGTCGTCCACTTTCTTAGAAAGAATCACTCTGCTCGGATAATTGGCTTATCCTCGCGACTGTGACGTTTTGTTAAAAAAAAAAAAAAAAAAAAGAAAAAGAAGGAAGGAAAGAAAGAAATCACAAACCATTCGTCTTAATTACGCTTCTTTCTTTAAACGAATTTTCTCGTTTGCTTCGTTCGTTTCGCCAAGACGAAATACAAAAGCGATGGAAGAACGAAAATCGTGGAACGATATATAACATCGCAGGTGACGCTGTATCGACCGAGAATAAAATGAAACGTAAAAAATTTGCGATCGTTTGTCACTGTTCTCTTTGTCTTCGCAAAGTTTTAATTCCTGCATAGGGGTCCCGATGAATATAGCCGCTACTGCCGCGGTTTTTCGTTACTTATCGACCGATGAAAAATTATCCTCTAAATCTTAGCAACTATCTCGCTTTACTTTCAGCTTACGCATCGCGTTTGCAAAACGATGTGAATTTTTGTACGATATTGTTTCCCAAAGTATCTTTCTTTATTAAGAGATCGAATAATCGATAGTTCTCTGCTTTAAAGCTTCCATTTCGAATCAATTTTCTGGAAAATTTGCTTCAGTCGTGTCGATTCTTTAACAATTCCCATGTTCAATTTCGGTTATTTCAAGGTTACCAAATTTTTTCAACAGGACTCTGTTTACTTATTCGACATTTCCAATCTCATTTTCATCGTCGAATCAGAACTCGGATATTCCGCGAAATCTGTTCGCCGCTTCTAACAGTACGAGCCACTGCTATTTCTAGAAGCTTCTAAAATTTCCAAGCTTAGAAGTAGAAAATCCGCTCCAACTTGAAACATCAGAAATTTTACATTCGCCAGCGAGAGTGGGAAGCTTTATTTGGAAAAGCGGGAATCTGCGCGAGTTTTCAGATTCCAAAATCCAGCTTGCTTGAGCAGGTCGACGAACAAAAGAGGGTCGCGGCGGAAATCGAATTTCCATAAATGATATTCACGCTGGGATGAAGGGACGCGTGTTTATCGATGAACGAAAGATAGGCAGCCACGAATAAAAACATAGCAAGGTAAGGTTATTTGCGTTAGCTAAATCTCGGCATCTTAAAATCCAACCTAAATTCAATCAAAATACAGCTACCGAGTTTTGCGTACCTGTCTTGCCCAAGAAACCGGAAACCTACTTTGTCACACAATGATTTATGCTTATATATATATATATCGGGTTATCATTAGGGTTAGGGGGGTGCAACGAATCTTCCTTTGGATTAGACATTGTTGTTGTGCAAGAGCGAAGATATTTACTAGTACAATTACGATTGTGACAGAATTTGACAAGTAACCGTGGTAATTAGATACTCTGGATGCGAATGGCAATGATCTTAGACTCGATAACGAATCCACGGTCAACGGGATGACGAATGCGATTTCTTCCACGGTTTAAGACGAACTCGACTCACTGATCCACGATTCGGGCGTGACACAACGTACTTGTCCACGGTACGAGTAAAACTTATCCGACTGAATGTCAGTCCTCTCTGTACCCCTCGGGTCAATCTTTGTTTTTAAGGAGAGCTTTTTAATTACTCCATACCTCTGTTAGGTACACGTTCCTCCCGTGACCGTGGCTACGTTCAGCGACCAGTTATGTCACTTCGAGCCTAAGCCCACTGTCATTGATCTCGGGCACCCATACTCGGATTAGATCATAAAAAACTATTTCTCAGTTTTATTATTTAAACACAGCTATAATAAAAAGTCTGGATTAAAGTATCGGGGACCTTTCCAAACATTCTAAAAGAAAGGCCCCGATGTCCTTTTACCTCCGACATATATAAAAATTATTTTTTATGTAAAACATTTAACTCGCAAAAGTCTCGCGATAAAATTACGTCGAAAACTACAAAAGCTGTAATTTTTTCAGCGCCAAGGAGGTAGCAGAACATTTAATGCTTACGTAGGAATAGCCGGAGATCTATATGACATTAATACAGGTAATAAAAGGAAACAGAAAAGATACTAAACGAGACTGGAGAAGGACTAATGGAATTGAAAACAATAATGGAGAAGAGAAGGGCACTGCAAGACGGAGAGGAACGACAATAAGGAAGCACAGCAAGAAAGCAAAAGACCAAAAGCTGCCATAGTTTTAGAGATAGATTATATAACGGAGTGTATACATAAGAAGAGAATTTAGATAGATATAGACAAGGAAAAGAGTTTAGAATTGGGGTTAGATAGATATAAGAGGAGGCAATAAGGTGATAACGCCATAAGAATGAGAAAATGTAAAAAGCGTGATAGGTAAACGAGATGTAAAACCGAAAACTCGTCCAAAGTCGAGAGGCACAGACTAAGTAAAAATAAATAAATAAATAAGATTAATATAGGTAATATTATGTCTACTATTTTTATGATTTCCTATAGATATACCAGGTATATGTAATTTTTGTAATTATATATTATATCTATATTTATCTATGTATATATAACTATGTATATGTAACTATTTATTATATCTATATTTTTGTAATTATATTTTATATGTCTTTCATTTGTCTCTTTTTCTAACCAAGCTGAAAATTAATCAATTTTGTCAGGTATATTTAAACGATATAAGTCGAAACGTGTGAAACGTAGAGTTAAAGTATTTATTATAACGTTTTACTTACATTTAGGGAGTGTAGGTAAACTTTTATGGTTTACTATATATGTAGTTTAGTCTGTTCTTTTTCAATTGAATTGACGTTTCGTTATTCATTTAAATATTTAAAAACTACGATCAATCGTGCGAGTGATCGTAAATCGCGCGAGGAGATTAGCTAACTGGTTATACACGCGAAAAGAAAAAAGACAAGAGAGAAAGAGAGAGGCTGAGAAAGGGGTGGAAATGGGAGAAAGAAAATATAAGAGGGAACGGCGCCAAGTAAATGAAGGTGAAGGAAGAAAGAGCTTTATGGCGGCCCGTATAAACTTCTTTTTCGAGAGGAGTAGACGGGCCAGAATTTATCGGGCGTTTTCTGCGAGAACAACGGTGAACCGGACTCTCCGTAGATATACTGCCTGTAAAAAAGTCGAGCCGCGTTTAAAGTTTAACGTTGTCGCGGCGAAGTAGCTCGTTATCGATTGCCATTACGACTTCCGCGGTCGGATGCTGGATAGAAGCTTTAAATTACCAGCTTCTGATTGAAACATTCGCTGCGAGTCGATCGAACCGAACTAATCCATCAACACGACAGTACCGTGTGCGTATGTTATTTTCCCTGAATTTAATTCTAGTTTCAAATTTTCTGCAATATACCGCAATGATATCTTTTTATTGGTAAAATTAAATAGACTGACCTTGAATGTGGTGAAATTACGAAATGATAAAAAATAGTTTCACGATACGAAAGGTACGATATTATACGATACGTTAAATTGTACTTATTCGTCCGTACATACATGCGTATAGGTACGTAGAATTTGTATAGGATGTACGTATTCGTGTTAATTACTGAAATTCTATACGTAATAAGATACGTCGCATCGCGTGATTAATTACACAATATTGTTCACGATTAATTTAAATTAAAAAGAACATTTAGATAAGATTGAATTTGTATGGAGCGAAATAAATCTTGCTGGATCAACGTACCCCTTTTCCAAGCCTTTTTTTTAGTTTTTAGTTCAAAAATTTACCGACGAGCTATCAACAGAGTACGTAGACTTTTGCAGGAAAAACTTTTGCAATCGATATAGAACGACGTTTGAAATAAGCATCGTGACTATTTTAAAATTAGACGAACTTAGTTGGTTATCGATCACATTGAAATTAAATATCAGTGTAGTGAATTTTATTATTTCATTTCGATCGTAATATTTCCAATAATACTCCATTCGACGAAGAATTTCATCCAAACTTGAAGCGACTTTTTTCCAACCCGTTAAATGGAAATTCAATCGGCTCGAACAATACTAACGTCAATCATTTCCGAACCATTGGCATTCGCTATAATTCAGTGACATTTCATATATCCGTGACTTAAAACAATATTCTTAATGGTGTCTCGATTGACTTTTGCACGCAACGTAATCCAGCGTGTCTGTTTGTATAACGTGAACGCAATACAAGGTAGCGTTATAGTTGGTCCGTCGAATGGCAGTTATGGCTGCATTGTTTTCAACCACGCTCATTCAACGTTCAGAGCTCGCTATTACTATCGAATCGATCATACATTGACTACCACGGTACGCCGAATCGCGTCCATTATACATCCGTTAACATGAAAAATAATTGCGCCACTTTTCCAAATTTACTGTTTTACACCATTTGATTATTGAAGCGAAAACTTTAAGTAATTATTGAGAACGATAGCGCGAATAATGTTTGAGAAACCTTTCAAACGTACAATATTAAAACGAAGCGCTTGAAATTAATTAAGATCACACAATGTTAAAAATTAATACGACGATCCAACAAAATTGCAATATACAAATTGTACGAACAATTTTGTGGAGTGAAAAACGTGGCAAATACTTTGTATGATATAATTCGGTAATTCAGTTTAGTACTAGTATTCGTTTGATAAATTCCGATTTTTAATATTCCAGTGACAAAATGTAACTACTTGGACATACTTTAATACTTGAATGATTTAAAAAATTGCTTTACGTAAAGCGAACACAGGAGAACGGTGCGATAAACCACGTTTTTACTTTTAATATGAGAGCAATTTTCAAATTCAGTAACTTGACAATTGATCGCGTATTACTAATATCTTATCTTCTTATTAAATTCGTGTTACGAGGACCGTCAGGAAAATATTTACATCAAAGATATTGATTTTTCAAGAGTTTTGGTTATTACACTTTAAATATTGACATACCACTAGATTCTCCTCAAAACGTAGGTGCGTCGTTCAACTTGCACTTTCCAACCGAGCTGGATGCTGCTCCTTTAATCAGGTTATGTTAAAATGCACTCTTTCATTCGTTAAATAACAGGAAAATCGCAAGATCGACAAACCCGTACTTATCACATTTTCTCCTGTAATCTTCGCAAATAAATTAAAGACCGATAGCAAAAAGCAGTTGAAGAGACGTTTCGTAACAGTCTGACGCTTACAAGCTTATTCTACTTAATGGTTCGATTGGAGAAATGCCATATCGCTTGAAAGAGATATCGAAGAACAATGAAGGAAAGAACGACGTACCTTGGTCGCGCATGAGGGATGATTATTGTCATTGGCGATGATCGTGTCCAGTGAACAAAAGGGTACACGCGCGTACAGAATCGTGACGTAACTGATATCAGTCGGTACGTTCGAATCGACAACAATACCTCGAGTGTCTCTCTTAGCTGAATCGTACGCGATAACCATCCATTGTTTATCGACCCATTGTGAAAGACTGACAATGTGGAACATCCAACACGAGCCAAACGTTACTGCGAGCCCCATGCTCCACCAACCAACCAGATCATCCGACCAAACGTTAAGTGGCTGCTGGTGCTCGACGAATTTCAAATACTGGCTAATTAGACGTGGCCAAAGGAGATATAAGACGAATGGAAGATATATTCGACGTTCAGACTTGTGCATTCGCTATCGCAGTCCGTTACCTAACTCTAACTGATACATCTACCGCAACATTACGGTAATTACGCTTCAGCCGGACTCGTTGATTTACGCCTTCATTTCGATCAATTACATACCAAGTCTATCGTCTGCTATTGACATTTTGCAAAATTGCGTAGACGTTCGTTCGAAGATTCTTCATTTGGAGAATTTTTGTTTCGATGGAAAACTATACCAAATCTTAGTTCATTTCTTTATTTATAAAGTTCCTTTGTTCCAAGAATTCTACCAAATATCGGTTCTCATCTGTTCAAAGTGAGAGACTGCAGAGTATTACAGCTAACTAAGAAATGCTGGCGTTTCTGTTGCAAGAAAAACAAAGTAACAATTTCAAGTTACGATACATGGTTAATATTTTCCTAGAATAGTTTTTGCGACATTTAAATTATTTCCTCTCGTAAAGAGCCGCAAATACACAGCCAGTGTTGCGTTGAAATATTAATACGAGCAACCGTGAGTACGCGCTTCGTTATCCCTGCACTCTGTCACGTAATAATTTATACCGATTAATAATATTTCTGCATTGACAGGTCGCAACACGTTCCCAGACGAAACAACAAGCTCGAAACCACGACGCTGATGGAAACGTTGTAAATCCGTGATTCGCGCATAGGACGAGAGACGCGAGATTCGATGCGCGGAAAGTTCATAATAAGCCCGTAGTCCGAGTTAAATACATCCGTTAATATCGGGCAAATAGGGATTAACCGGGAAGAACTCGTTGCACGACTAATAATTCACGGTTGGTTCGCGGACAATCCTCAATTATAGAGAGGCCGCATAATGCTGGCGGCAGAACCGAAATTCGCGTTAACTACCAGAGCCCGCGTAACTTCATTTCCGCATGAAGTAGTCGTTTGCCGCGATAGAACGGAACTTTGATCTGTCCCGAAACTGAATTCGGCTCGTTCTCCCTCGTATGCTTCTTCAATCATCGCGCACCGATAACGATGGACTCGGGTCGAATTCGAACGCGCACGCAAACTCGAATAATCGATGGCAGATCGGTTTGTGTCTCGTGAACGCCAACGTCAACACCGCGGAATACAAATATCGGCAGGAGTTTGCGTCGCGAACAACCGATCGGGATTGATACGTCGCTACAGGTTTGTCTTCTATCGATCATTCGAAATACGTATTAGCTCGATCGGAAAATTCGGTCGCCAGGTTTTACTTGGATATTTTCAACCGTGTTTCTACGTTTCGACAAGTTATAGGTAAATAGTTGAAACGTACACTTCCGCTCGTATTAGGGCACTCGTTGATTTTGTACGAAAATTAATTTAAAATATCGAGTAGAACGTGGAAAGAATGGAACTGGAATTTTATACTCGTGCAAGCTTGCCATCCAATATGCACTGCCGGTAATAGGTTTTAGAATACCCGCTGACATCTGTTACAAGTTGCATTCTTCTCACTGCTTTTACCTTTCAAGCATTTTATTATGAATCTGCCATCTCATTCGCATTGTACGCGTTTTATAATGTAAAATACCGAATAAAGTAAAACTTGTTAAAGTATTTCGATAAATGCGACGAGTAACTGTTTTATAATAATATTTATAGCCGATGATGTATATTAAAAGCGAAGCTTTGTTGAAATTAATATGAAAGTATTACGAGAGTATGGTAAATTGTAAATCGTTATTCGCTGGACTCCAAACAAATGTCATAAAAAATTGTAGATCTCCTAGGATTTAATTACGATCTTGAAACGCGAGCGAAGACTAAAGTATGTATTAACTAAAAATCTTGTTATACCCTAGATAAACTTGGTATATTCGTGAATATAATGGTGCACTTTATCGTCATTACTCCGAGAAAGTTTGCTCTTAATTTTTGTTTATCCGCCGCTTCGTATTCGTCGACTTGGACAAAGACTATAATAAAAATACTTTGTTCTGGTCTAGGATAACGGAAAGTACGCTTGGATCGTCATAATTTTAATACGACAGATATGAATTTCATTTCCCCGTAAGGGACGGCAAGAATCCCGCGAACGTTTAAACTCCATGTATACTTTCTCCATTTGTTTGCATACAACTTTCGCAACTTCAAAGCGTTAATGCACCTCGTTGCCCGAGAGACACGGTAATTTCTCGAGCGACAGCGAGAGATTTTCAAAAAGTTACGAAACGTCGTTCCTTTAAAATCATCTCTGCTCGAATATATTAACGATCACGGATCGCATAAAATATTGACAAAATTACAGAAATATAGCAAGTTAGCAGCAGCGATATATTTGTTAAACTACTAGGTTGTATAACTATGATTAACTACGAGGTTGTATAATACGTCTGTATGGGAAATTTAGAGACAAATATTTTCTGCTTGCGTTCATAAAAATACAAGTTTGTATAAATGATCACGGCCTATTAAATTTCATTTACTCGTACAAACGTATTGTACTTCTCCGAAGCACGATTCAGCGACTAATGACTTGTATAACGAAAGTGAGTCAAGATGACTTTGACTACGAGGTTGTATAATACGTTTGTATGGGAAATTTAGAGACAAATATTTTCTGCTTGCGTTCATAAAAATACAAGTTTGTATAAATGATCACGGCCTATTAAATTTCATTTACTCGCGCAAACGTATTGTACTTCTCCGAAGCACAATTCAGCGACTAATGACCTGTATAACGAAAGTGAGTCAAGATGACTTATAATTACGCCTTTATCTCCAACACCGTCGACCTAGCAAAGTTCTAAACTTTCATTCGTTACGAACGGTCTAGATTCGCGCGTGTTTAGAACGCTCTATCTCGCGTGCATCTTTTGTCAAAGTAACGACCACTTACGCTCGCTAGTTACAACGTTAAATTACTACTAAGGGAAACAAACTTCGTAAGATTCTTTGCCTTTTTAAAGAAGATTTAGGCTAACTGTAACATAATCATCACTGTGATAAGATATTTTTTTTCTCAGCGCGAAGGCGCACGGCAATGAATATTTACCAACCAGGAAGATGCGCCAATTCACGCGAGATCGATAAGATGCGCAACAACGATCTTACACATTCGTACGACTCTGCAATTCCTTTCAATTCTTGAAATTTTCCCAATTTCTTAAGATCGATACTGTTAAACATTCTTAACTACTTGCGTTACCAATAAACTCACGATTGCGCGTGCAGTGCGCTACAATATAACACGTCTCACCGCGTCTGCGAGTGCAATCTTTTAAGAAGCATCTCAGCGCGTTGGTAGGGTTTTACATAAAAAATTGTACACGGATATGAATAAATACTCGCGACGACAATAGCATTTTATTTATTAATAATCTATTCCGAAATATTTCCAAGCTATCGATGACTCTACGTGACTCTGTGCACTCTGGAACTGTAGCTCGACAAACGAACGATCTGACTCTTAGCCGACGCGCAGTGCACGTCATTTTTATTTCTGCGACAAATGCCTATCGACGTGGTACATTCTTAACGCTAGAACTACCGGTATTTAACACGAAGCTACTTGTACTAAAACCAGTCAAAATAACTGGTCTTTAAAAAATATGTAATAACAGAATGTTTTTATAGCTATTGTTTTGTTACTTTCTTACAGAAGGAATTCCACGTTGTAATTTTGTAAGCCTTTTCATATTAAAGATGTAAATTATACTTATCGTATTGGAGCGAAGATTGTTTTATTCAGCACAGTTGTTATTTAAGACTTAGGAAAACGTATATGCAGCAACTACGCACACTGCGCGTATTTCTGACGCGCTTTTCCGTTCGATGACAATACTTCAGCGGACTGGAGCGAAAAGATTAATAAAGTCAAATTTTAATCCTTCGATCAAATTATACAAATTATACATACATAGCAGGAAAAAGCCGCAAGAATTTGTTCTCCTGCGTCGTAGGAACAGCTACGAGAAAGATAGAGTCGAAGCTCACGGCAACGTTTCAAAGCTTTCGAGATTACGATACAATTCTATCGGTAATCAGTGGAGCAAGTTGTAGCGCGCGACGAATCGAGGTGGAACTCGATTGTATCGCACCAACGACAGGATTAAATGAAAACGCAATTAGCGTGCTAGTTTAATTACGCATCGGCGATAGCTCATGGCCGGCTCGCAAATGGTTAACGAGCCTGTGATAAATATATCTGGCTAATCGCCGATTGATAGGACGCGTTAACCCTTTAAATTTACTGATTAACTACTGTGTATCGTTGTTACCGCGTTCGTGCGCAAGGAATTCTATTAAGTTCGTGTGGTTTGCTTGAATGTACAAGTCAAAGGACACTGACTATTCGCGCTTATAGACTATAAACTTGTTAAACCTATTAAACTTGATCGCTAATGTAAATTAACACGTTGACCGCCGGGTGAATTTTAATATTTTTCACTGACAACCGAAATCGATTAAAATATACTACATCGTAACGTTAAATTTTTCCAACATGTTAAATTGTATTTACGTACTTTTTCTCTATCGACGTTATCTTAGTCAACCGCATCGTTGAACATTTTTTAGTCCACGAACTTTATCTCGCTTTAATCCTACTAAAAAATTTAGTAAAAATACGTGGATCACCGATGACTACCATCCCAGTCAACTCGTTCAAATTGCAGCGTAACTTTTGACAAAGTGCACATTTCACAAGCTAGAATTTTAGATTTTAGCTAATATTACAAAAAATTGTACAGCGTAATATATCTATCTTTGCTTAATAAGATACTAATCGAACAGTGTCTATTTGTACGTATTAGTGTGGTGGTCAGATATGTAATAGAGGAAATAGCATAGAAAAATTCTTTCGCGTATAATAGGCGCAGAGAATCGTACTATGTAGCGAGAGAAGGAGGTAGGGAACGACAGCAACAAAATGACAGGAGGAAAAATTGTCGTCGAATGCTGGAGGGATCGAGCATCGAACGTGGACTGACGACGAAATTTATCCTGGCGTGGCAACTTCCTTGATGGTATTAAGAATATCAAGCAAAAGCCAGAAAAGTTTTCGCCGCCATTAATCATTTGCCGACGCTTTGCTAGCGAAACAACGGGGTCCACTTCGTTGAGGATACGTACAATTTCACGCGAGTCACAGTGTCAAAGTAAATCTCGAGCGAGGTGGATTCAAGAAAAATTATTGTTTCGTTCTCGACCTACTTCCACGAACAGAAACTAATATCCAACCGCGTCCACGTCACTTTTGAAAAGTTCGAAATATAATGTGGACGAAGAGGAGACAACGTGTCAACGACCTTCTTTGCTTCCGTTTTCGGTAGCGAGCGGTACTCCTCGTACTTATCACGGCATGTTGGTTAGAACTGTCAGCGGAACAACCTCCGAAAGTAACAGTTGTTAAACTATTCATCCACGCGAAGCTTGATTAAACGGTAACTCGACTAAAATATGAATTAGCCTGCAGTCGATAAATGTTGGACACAGGGGAAATTAGAACGAACGACATGAAAATTGGAGGAAGATGCGAAGAACGAAATAAGGAAAGAAGAAGAAAATATAAATATAAATTTGTAAATTACGTGTTATAAAATTTGGCGAAGAGGACGTTGGATTTCAAATGGAGATTCCAATATTTTCAATTCTGAATTTCGAGGACTAAAAGAATGTCTTTAAAAAGATTAATACCGAAACAGATCTCTGGTATCGATTCCATTTCTTTAATTATTAAGAAGCCTATATATCAATAACTTTCTAGAACTAAAAATTTTCTGCTTCAAATCTATTTTCTAAAAAATTTACTTTTTCTATATTCGCGTTAATTTTCTAGCAATCCAACCTGTTTGTATGTCAAATTTCAACGAATCGCTAATAAAGAATATTCTATTTTCCTTTTTCTAGGAGAATGTACAATGTGCAAATAAGTACGGTACTGCGACGCAAATCGATATAGCATTTCAGTAATCTGGTAGAACAGGCGGCAAGTATACTGCCTTATATCAGAGCTTTCAGTGAGCTGTAAACCGTAAGCCCCAGCGTTAGAGTGTAACAATAGAGAATGTCAGTTGTGAGCGACGATTGGACGACGGGTCATTAAACCTCAGTTGACCACGAATCTTCTATAGATCTTGGGGTAATGGAACGAAAGAGGTCATTAAGCAACAAACGCGATTGATTCCAGTGAAATTAAAATCCAGGGAGAAGCAGAAAGTTGTTTCTTTTCCAACCCGTGTGTATAACTCACGCGCTGATTCAACCTATAATTATAATATAAATGTAAAATGTAAAAATTGTAATGATTTTATCATTTTTAGATCTGACATTGTGTATACGTACGTATACATTTGGAAAGCTTTAATAATTCAACATTTTTTTATCGCTCAAACCTGTCTGCAGCATAGAACAATTAATTACCTTACGACGAACGATATTTCTATCGGTGAGTTTGTATAATTTCTCCTGGAGAAGAAAATAATGCGTTCTCTATTTTTTTCTCCTTTCTTCCTATTCTTTCTTTTTCTTTATAATCATTATATATTATCATCCACGCAATCTTCATTTTCTCAAATCATTAATAACCCTAGATACAGTTACCATCTCGCATCTTTCCCTTAAGAAGTCACAAACCAGAAACTGGAACCCCTAGCGCAGTAAACGTTCGTTACGCTATATCCACGAGGATCTACTAACCCTTAACTGCAAAAGATTAATCCCATAATACCGTCCCACCGTGAAACGCTTTGACCCACTCATTTTTTCGCTAGCTGAACTTTCAGTTAACGCTTCGAAGGAAGCAACATTAAATCACCTGTGTATACTTTTTGGTCGAATAAAAAATCGTATGAGAACAAAGAAAATAAAGAACCTCGAGAAAAATTGACGTCTCTTTAAACTTTGAATAACCTATAGAACGAATAGTACGCGTAATAAATTCTACGGTAGCTGGAAAATTCGCATTCGAGAAAGCTTCAAAAGACCTGTTATTCATTTTTTCTAGTCTATTTATCAGAAACTTTTTCTTAATCCTCCAAGTCCATTTATTCCCCCCCGAAATCTCCGAAATCAAATCAAAGTTCTTCAAAGCTTCTCGATCGAAGTTATTCAAACTTCCTCAAACACAAATTGTCGCGAATAATTGAATAAGATTTAACGATTAAATCACTGATATTTTAACAGTCGGTTCATTAGCTTCGGTATATTTGCGTATCCTCTCAGAACGACCATAATGTTTCACCGATACTTTCGATAATCTATCCAAGAGATTTTTCGAACAAAGATCGATCAGCCTTCGGTCCTTTACACGTCTGGATATTAAAGAATTCTCAAGAAATTTTTCTCCAACGTAAAGTCAAGATTTCTCTGGTAGAGTATCGGAAATCCTTGGAAAATGGTGGCTAATGTTACAGGATACTCGTTGTATAGCATGCATTTGGTAATTTTATTTAAGCGACCGAAGAAACTTCGCTCGCCCGACGTAGTGCAAATCGAATTACAAGTTAGACCCGACTCGCGTGTCTACATTTTTAGCTCGGGGTAAAGCCTTTCCCTCGGTGAATTTTCCGGCGAAACAACGTCGAGAAGACGTCGGCAGAATTACGCGTTACATCGGTACACGCGCCGACAAGTTACGAGGCTCGTCAAGCCGCCGGTAATAGTTTTGCTCGCGCCGCTAGCCGACGTAAGCCGTTCCAATATAGAACCATTTTATCGCCGAAAGTCCATTATCGTCGGCCCCCGTGCGCCTTTTCCTTCCATCGGCCGTTCTTCCGCGACGCTTGCTACGTACGAGCCGGAAAGTCTGCATTATCGGCTTAATTTTAAATTTACATCGCCTGGCGAAGGCACGATGTTCGCTGCTAGAAGTGCAAGACGTTGGCGGACACCTAAGAAACACTTGCTTCTCCTTGAAACTAGATTCTAACCCGCGTGCCAGTCACCTTCGAGAGTGGAATTATGGTCGTGAACAAAGTATCGTTGTTGGTGAGTTTTTCATGCGATCGCTTGTCTTACGATGTTCTCGGTCGATGTATTTACGATGCGACGTGTAAAAATCATGAAAGTGTTTGCACTGTGGAAGCAAGACGATCGGATGTATGCGCGCTTGTGTGTGTATGCGCGCGTGATAAGGAGCGAGATGAAAGCGATACTTTGCTGGGCGATAAAAGACAAACGGGCAAACGCGATAGACGAAAAAGGTTAATCAGCCCTAGAACTGTTTCCAGGTATAGAGGAGCAAAAAATATAGGTCATTTGAAGCTTTATCAAAAAGCTGCGATATAGAAGTTCGTTGAAATTTCTATGAAATAATGGAATACGCGTTGGAAAGCTTTGTTGCAGGATATTCCAATGAGAATAGCGAGTGAACATAATGATGATGAGGTGGAACGAAATGTACGTGCAATTAAGGTGTTAGCGGATGAGGAACGTGGGTTGCAGCGAGTTCGAGACGCGATAAAATACGTAGTGACGCGCAGAACTATTCGATGCAGAACTATTCTTCTTCTAAAAAGCAAGAAATTAGAGGAATATTAAGATAGTGTAACGATCAAATGATATTGGTTGTTTCATGATGTCTGAATTTCTAATATTTTCTGAAACGAAAAAACGCTGGCTCTTTGACAGCTCGAATATTTGAAAACTGGCATCCGGAACGATTGCAAAGAGTAAATATAGTAGCCATACGCGAACATATGAAAGAGCGTGTTAGTCTGTGACCATTAAGAACTAATATGAGTGCAGGCGAGTGACTAACAATAAAGATGAAAATATGCAACAAGCCGAAATGGAATTTTAAAAAGAGCAGAGACCTTCGGTGTAGTACTAGCGCCATTACGACGACTAGAGGTGCACACTCGTGCAAACTTGAAACGAAATATCCTACACGGAAGACAAACAGCTATGTGCTTTTGTCTAGAATGAAGCAAATGCGACTGGCGTGACGCGACGTCACGGTAAAATGCACTTCGACACAGCGAATTTTTCGCCAGGCTGGTACAAACTTTTCGTCGATCGAATATTTAAAAATAAAAAAATACGCGCTGCCTGCTAATCGCGCAACTAATCGTCTCTGAATCCGACGCCTTTTTCGCTCGCTCTTTTTTTAACATATTCGTCTTTTGTAAAAAAAAAAAAAATAGTTATTTGCAAAGAATAAATGTTTAAAGAATGTTTGTACTTCAATCGAATATTGTTTTAAGAATTGTTAAAAGCGAGAGACTATTGATTTCTTAATCGAGAATATTTATTTAATATCTTTGACGTTTTACGAACAAACTGAAGATTTTTTTTCATTTATGCTATCTCAAATTAAATAGAGTAGACTCGAAGGATCAACCCTTAAGAATGGAATTTTAATTTTTAATCATTCTTGTCTGACAGTCAATTATCGGAGCAAGAAAAAAGGATTTCTGTAGAGAACATGTAAAAGAGGTTTGGTTAACCTAACCTTACCGTATCATCGGAATTTTCATATATGTAGTTTCCTTATAAGACGTTTTTGAATTATGTTTGAAGAGAATATTGTGCGGCGGTAAGAAATAAAATGGCGTATAAAAATATCGCCCAAGAAATTTGATCTACGATAATGTTCCTTTTCTGGTGCAACAATATCATGAACAATATTTTCACTTAGATTTATGGCTGGCGGCTGTAGACTTAATTCATAACTATTTTATCTTTTCTGAGAGATTATCAGTGCTTTGGAAAATGAACGTTTAAACGAGGAAACGGAAAATAAGCTTTAAAAAACTATAATATTAATTTTCATTGAAACTAAAAATGAAATTAGTAAGGAATTCAAAATGCGTCAAATATTGTAATTTTCTTGGTCATTAATATAATACATTCTCGTTATTACTAAAATAGTTTCATCGTAATTAGGTCGCGAATATTTTATTAAATTATCCAAAATATCTCTTTTCCCATATAGTACTTATAATGGTAATTTATAGTAATAATGGAGAATATTTTTTCATAATAAAATGACAGATAATTCTCCACCTATCTTCCCGTTTTTAAATTACATTCGCGAAAATAAGAAAATGCGTAAAACAGAAACAATCTTAATTTCTCAATTTGTCAATAACGCAAAGCAGATTGAACTTGTTAATAAAAATATATCAAGAATTCAATTATGATAAAATACACATTCTAAACAAGGTAATACCGAGTTTTCAAACAACTACAGGACAAAGAAAGCCGAGCACAGTGCAAAGAGTTTACCTTCGCTCTTAAGTCCACAAACACCGTTCCAATTTTATCTGACCTAGCTCCACCTATTTAATACCCTGATCGGGTCGTCCAATCCTTAAACCTTCGTCCTTAAACAACGGAGAAGGTAAATAAGGAAAAGCTGGAAAGCCAGTCAACCCTTAAGGATCGGAAGTCAAGGACCACGACTAATTTCAACCTCTCCTGTCGAGTGTTTGGCACGTAAACTCGAAAAAGGGGCGGGAACAAATTCGTCTTTGAATCAGACGAGCTTCGTAAAACCATTGATTCCGAAACGAAAGTGTTTACGATTAATGGTACTTTCATCGACAACGTAGATTTCGTACTGATTTAATTTAACGCAAAGACTATCAATTTAGTTTATTGCTAATTCTCTTCTTTCGCTGACTATACAGTTTAACGATTTTCGCGGTGTTGACTATTTGATCTCAGACTTTTTCAATTCAATAAAAAAAAATGATTAAAAATTGAGAACTAGGCAGAAATTTGTTTCAACTGTTAAACACCCAGTACTATGGGTACTTTTTATACTTTTCCGTACTATGTCCGTGTTCTACGCTCTTTAATTTCCCATAAATGTCTAAAAATTCGCAATCTAATAACAAGTGCAAATATTTGCATGTAATTTCTTTGCGACTTATGAACGTTTGCTTTCCATTCTGTGCTCTTCTTAAACGGAAAGCGTGGATATTACTGGAAAAGCGAGGAAAGTCTCTGCCTTTGTTTCGATCTGCGGAAAAAGGAACGTGAATATTAGCAATTAGGCTGGAAGCGGGTCGAAAGTGCAACGTTTCAATAGCAAATGCCACGATTTGACTAACAAATATGAGAACGATTACGCGACGGCTGCTTCTGTATCGTGAAAATAATTAAGGAGCCGTGTTTCGCGCGACCATTTGCATCAGCAATATCGTTGCTCTCGTAAGACGTCAGCCTGTCCCTATCCTTTGCTACTTATCATAATTTATGTGGATAGATACCGAAGGACATTTCGTTCTGATATTCAGATTGAAGGTCCAATTGCATATTTTCGAACGTTATTTGAGCCATTTTGTTTAATAAGTATTTTCGTCATTGGTGGATTTATTCTATGATAAATAAATTGCGGATTTTTATACACAACGGGAAGAATGAAGAAAACCTAGACGAGGACTTTTTTCGTCCTGTGGGTATTACGATTCTTTAATTTTGGATAGTTTGTAAATCTTCGCGTTCTACGTATTTTTGTGCATTTAAATTTGTCACAAAAACGCAAACATTCGCAGCCTGGTAAAATAATAAATAAACGACTAGGAACGTTTTCGTACAAATAACACGCGTGTACACGTGCAATAGTTGCTTGTTCAATTCCACTTATTCGTCGTACTCTCTGATCACGTTGCTTTTGCTTTTCAACAAACTGGAGCTTCGCCTGCCCTTCGTAATTAACTCCATTTATTAATTACAAATTACGCATACGAATAGGCTAATCATCATGAACATTTGTTACGACGAGTACCCTGTATTATTCTGCTCTTTGTAACCAGCCGAATAGCGTTTAATTTAGCGTCGTTTCAGGCTTCCGGATCGAAACCGTGGCCACGTGTGAATAAACTGAACGAAGATTACCGTGTTGAATAAATTACGTTATATATATGTACATTGATTTTGATTTTTAGATCGATTTTCACTGTCCCGTCTGGATTTTCTAATTCCTACAATAACGTTTAAATTTTCACCAGTAAAATTTTCCTCTAATATCATCGATAATATCTAAAAGATTTTGATGATAGTTAAATCAACACCCAGTATGCGAAGCATCAAGGATATTACGGTTTCCAGCGAAAGAAGTTTTTTGCAAAGCAACCAACGTCGGTGATAGATATTTATAATGCGGCAAGATTATGCGGTGAGAGCATGGCGTGGAAAGACGCTAGCAAGACCACGGAACAGAGGATGGAAAACGGAGTAAACAATAGCTCGGGAAACAGATGCATCTGTTGCAAGTATGTCGCTGTAAACACGGTAACTCGTTGGAGCATCGTGTTGTTCTTCAAGACCAATTAATCACTAATGAGACTACGAGCTGTGAGCGCTGATGAACGGTGTAAGCTTTACACGAGTGGTTTTCAAAGATCGACCAATCTTTACAATGATTATGCAGTTTTGTTGCGGAATTTTGGAACATCGCTGAAAGCCAACTTCTTCTTCTTGTCATTACTCTCGGTAATGAGATTCTACGAGTAGGTTTATCTTTCTGTCTTTAATGAGCACATCTTCATGAAAATTGAATATTTATGTTCAATGGCTTGTGTGTTTACGTTCTTAATACAAATTTCGTATAATTTTACGTTTAATAAATTTGGTCGCTTGATAACACTCAAATATTTGCAAATGGAGAATTCTGGTCGCATGGAAGTTGTCTTGAAATTGTGAAATTATATTTAAAAAAAAGAAAATTGTACCAGCGTTGTAAAAGCACTTGAACGAGAACAATTTACGTTATACGATCGACAATGTTTCCTCGAACAGACTTATTTTTACTTTTAATCGAAAGTTAAAAGTGACAGCGAAAAGTTTCTATTGCGAACGCAAGTTACGCGAAAACAATCTCATTACAAAAGTTATCGGAGCAGTATAATTAGTAAACCGGATATCATTAAGGGAAAAATATTCCTATTGGCGAAATTCACTTTAAAAATTTATCTAAAGTAACTAGAATATTTTTCATTTTCCATTTCAGCTTCTGTATCGTCGAACTAATAAGTAAAAGGTATGATGTTTCTCATCATAACGGACGCTTTTATCGTTAATAATATCGATATCGACATCTTTGAATATTGAAATAAGGCTTTAAAACGATTAATACCGAATTTTAGTAAGAATATTCGTTTATCCTGAATATTATTCAGGGTCACGTTAATCCATTAATATCGTAATGACACCTTTCAATACCAATAAACATCGAATGAAATTGACATTAAATTAGTATTAACAGATGCACACGCGAAATATTTTCTTAAGTTATTCGCGTATGCTACTCGGAAAATAGGAATATTTTATCCACAATCGCGATAGTTGCAGAATCATCTGCATATAAAACTAATTTCCAGATGATTTCTCGCTTTCTGGGCCCATTTTTCGCGAAATTACAACTGTTGAAGTGGTCACCACTTCTAAGAAAACTCTACATCTGGTGCTTTTAATTTTCTCAAGCACCGAAGCCATCGACAGCGCATAGACAAAAGACTGGGACGAAGGCAGACCATAAACTGTAGACAGGCAACGTTGACTTCAGGGTTTTCAGTCATATAATAACCTTAATAACAACAAATCACATAAATTATATTTACACCGGAGCTTATCAGTGATGGAGATATAACACCTGCCCTACAAAACAATATTACAATACGTAGGAATGGCAGTGTACATTTTGCAGTTTGTTTCAAACTTTATCAATACACTCGTGATAGCCGATTATTAGTTATAATGCCAATGGAATTTGAAAATATTCAAAATATTTGCGCAAGACACATAACGCACGCTGACACAACGCATGATATTCGTAAAAGGTTTCTACAAAGCGCTCAGATACTCTCACGAGCTGCCATACCTAACTGATCATTTTCTCTCCTTCTTTCGCGCAATGTAGCACGACAAATTCGAAAAAATTCACCGCGAGATATGGATACGGCGTCTCTGAGGACACGTTGGAAAATGAATGAAAAAAAGAAGAGATCTTTGCACGCTGAAAGGTTCCGAGTGTGTTCGATAACGACGTTTGGAAACTGATTTAAGAAGCAACCCTTGTCGAGAGAAAAGTTATCAAGCTTTTCCGTGTTATGATACTTCTTCTAAACTTGCCGCACCGTTGTCTTCTCCGTGCGTAACGTAATAGGCGACCTCGTTCGTGGAACGTGCTCCTAAATAACAAAGTTTTTCCAAGAGAATCGTATTTTTGGTTTGAAACTACGTTCCTGTTAATCAAGGTACGTTGTGGTTTCTTTGAACATTTATGTTTCATGGATGATTCGGCATAAAGGAAAGTTGATTCTCTGTGGTTCTAAATAACAAGGAGTAAAAAAAAATCTACGCGTTTAAACATTTGTTCCCTTCCGAACGAGACAAACAAAAATGATCCCCAATCACGAACAAAAATACAACTATCAATAAAGACGAACTAAAGGAACTTCTTTTTCTGTAATTTCGTGCCGATTCTCCCGGGATTTAAATCGACTCGGAGATGTTGAATAGCAACGCGTTGTACGTTAGCCAATGTATCGCGACAGATCTAGTGCACGTTTCGTATGAACCGTCCCGTTTCTCTCCATTTTCCCTCCGCTCTCGTCATTTCCATTCCCCATTTTACGAGCACAACACGCTCTTTCGAAGAGCGAAAATCAGCACGAAGCTACACGCCATCACTACGCAGCCTTGCAGCGTCTCCTTCTCACCCTGTGTGCGACAGTTCGCACGACGTTACCCTCCGAATCTGCCATCTTTCGAGGGACAACTCGGAGAGAAGAGAGCCGGTTCGCGAGGAGAGCAAGGTAATGGAAAACATACCGGTATCGTGACCGTCGATGCTGCCCTGTGGAATTGCAAATGACCAACCCTGCCCCGTTTTATGAATTCATTTGTTGCCTTTGTACGCGACAGCGCGCAGTTTTCAACCGATGGCTACGAAGAAAGAAGCGAGGCAAAAGTAACAAAAGAAAGGAGCCAGAGAAATCGCTGCTGTCCTCCCCAATATTCAAAATTGATAAGTTCATTGACAGATTGATCTATTTACAGTGGATTAAACAGCAAACGATGGTTATTTAACGTAAACTAAATACAGTAACGCGCTACAACTGAGACGACTAAATGGGTAATTCACAACTCACAACTAATAGTTTACAACTGACAACAATTAGGCAACTCAACTCTCGACTCCTCACAACTCGACTCTCGACCAACGTCTTTCGGTTAACGACTGACGATTAATTCGTCTTTCTCCCTTAAGCGTCCCTTTGTCTTTTCTCATACCCCACCACGTACGCGTTCCGTAATCGTCCGCGATCATGTTCACGTAAATTTTCTTCCGCGTGACTATTCGACTGAAAGACCGACGACGCATTGATGGGCCGATGGGCCCATCGAAGTTTCCAGATCCTGTCGGCTTTCTCGCAACATTGGCAACTAAGTGATTGCGAATTTTTTCAATATCACTTAATGACAAAATCCGCAATCACATAGTCGCCAACCCAATAGTTCACTCGATATTTCTTAGGCAATCTGACCACGATACTACAAAACCGTGTGAAATCTTGTGACGCATACACTGTCGTTCAAGAATCTTGGGACACACCGCGAGTAACAAATTAATATCTTAATACAAATATTTTATTTGTGATCTCTTTTCAATCTAATATTAATAAGTTTCTAATATTTTCAGTCCACTTTAAAGTTTTTTGTTGATATATTTAACATATAAATTTTGTTTAAATACTAAGCAATATAGGTAATGTTTCAGGATTTAACGTAGACTATGAACATCAAAAAGAAATATGCGCACCCTATAGCATAAATTTTGATACACTTGCCGCGTATAGGGTACACGGTATTTCCAGTGCTAAAAACGATAGTTGTTCTTATTTTCGGACGAAACGCGATGAGACGGTGCAACGAATTCTCATGAAACTTTGACGACGACTCTTCTGGAAAGTTTCGTCCTTCCACGCGCACCAGGTAAGTCGAGTTGCCTTTTCGAAAAGGATATTTCGAATCGGCGTAAGTAACGCGTACGCATTCGATGGAAGTTAACGTCGCTAAGTTTCTCATCTCGTGCGATGGATTCGAAAGTTTAACGGAGAAATTGAATTTTCTAATGGATCGAATTGAAGAACTTGTCACTCTTCTCGTAGTCGTCTAATTTGCACATCTGCGGAGTTTAATGTTCACGATGAAAGACGTTGGGTGCTGACTTTAAGACGATTAATAGCGTTTCCTTATTTACATATTTGTATAATGGGGCTTGCCGGTAAATAATCAAATTACGTGCAAAAGAATTTCGTTGAAACTCGTCTATAAAAGAACTTAAATAAAAAAGGTGGAGTGAAAATAGCGAACTGGTACGATAAGGATCCAGCCTGGATTGGGATAACGAATATGCCGAATCGTCAGATTAAGCAGTGAAATTCTGTACAAAACAATTTCACGTAAATTTCTACTTGATCGATAAAATCGAGTAAAATATAAATAAAAATGAAACAGCGAATTTGAATACTGAAGAGATCAATTTACGTTCGAAAGTTTGATTAACAAAGACAAACAAGGAAGAGATTAAAATTAAATATCGAATTTTTAAGCGATCGGAAAAAGCGAAAATCTCAAATCTATCCAAATAAGATTTTTCAAGTCGTATTTTCCCGAATTTTTATTGCGAAAATACAATTAATATCGTCGATTCTCAAACGGGGACAAACATTTGAGAGACATTCAGAGATATTTACATGCCTCGTTTCTTTCGATTTTATAACAAACATTGTGTAAATCATATTCGAGCGCACTAAACAAAATAATAAACAACGTGTATGGAATATATCTGCGAGTTATCGCTACAATACGATACCTTATTAAAATCTATTGACGAACAATTTCAAAACTTTATTCGGTAGAAAGCGTAGAACCAGGCACAATAAAGGGCAAATTAATCATGCATAAAACATAATATGTCGAAATTGTTAGAGACGCTCGAAACGATCTCCTTTTTTCCATGAATTTCACGATAAATATCCAGAACATTGCAACCGAGTGCGTGCTTTGAAACGGAAGAAAAAAAGGACGATAAGAGAAAAAGCTGAATGCAGAGAAAAACGAGAGGGACAGGAGGGGAGGAAATATAAAACGGAAAGGTACAACGGCATCGCCGACAATTTTGAAGTCACGCACGTTCGTTAATCTAAATTCCAGTCGTCGTTCTCCACATTCGAGAGGAACATACCAACGTCGGTACGATGAAAATGCATTCGACTTTGCGGTAGAGCCGTATGCATCGACTCAACGAACTTCTGGAATGAACTCGATGCGGTTCACCGAGCCAGGGGCCTTTCCAGCCACCTTTTGCCGATAGCCTGTCCGTGTAAACTAACCGTGTGCACCGTACTAATCCTTATTCGATTTATATTTTACTCGCTGTTCGTTCCACGATTATCGACTGCTCCATCTAGCGCAAAAGCCGAGCATATCTTAATTACCATCGGCCTGATTATTCCATATGATTTTAGGATATTTATAGTAAATGTCGGTAAAGGAAATTTTCCTTCGTTTTAAAGTGATGAAACGGTGGACAATTTTATTATCGCGATTTCACTCTTTTGGAACACGCAGAATTATGCTACGACTCTCTTATTACTGATTTAACATATTTTTTAATCAAACGATCAGAAATAGGTTTTAAAAATTCAGCGATGTTACATCCAGATAATTTATATTCTAAAAGGCATACGGATAATGAAAAGCAACGATAACGCGAAAAAACTTCGTGTATGTGTTAAAAATAATTAACCCACATTTTGCAATTTCCCTCAAGTTCAAAAGTACGCGTACAGTGATACTTCAAGTGTCTCGTATACCTACTTATACTACTTATCGTTATAAACTGATATTACGAGCTAATGTCCGACTATGTGCTAATTTGTGCCACTGGCTCGTGAAGTGTCTGACCATATACCTACCTTATATGTACTTAACTTATCGTCATCGGCTAATGCTACTTATAGATGTCTGACTATGCGCAGGTCTACAATACCGAACATTAAAGTACAGTACCTCATAACGTGTCTGATACCACCTACTTGCACTACTTATCTTCGTAGGCTGATATTAGTGGCTGTCGTCTAACTATACGCAGGTTTGTACTATTCAATGTACGGTTATACCGATTAATAAAATATCCGACCATATTCGTACCGCTTTTGTCACGATGAACTGAAAGCACTCGTAAATTCCTAACTACGTGCGGGTCTATACTACTGAATATATACGTACAGTGACAATTTAAGTTCCTGATTATACATCTACCTGTACTATTTTACATCGTGTACTGTATAATATTATTCGCAGATGTCTGTCTACTTGCACTACTTATCTTCGTAGGCTGATATTGGTGGCAGTCGTCTAACTATTCGCAGGTTTGTACTACTGAATGTACGCTTATACCGATTAATAAAATATCCGACCATACTCGTACCGCTTTTGTCATGATGAACTGAAAGCACTCGTAAATTCCCAACTACGTGCAGGTCTATACTACTGAATATATACGTACAGTGACAATTTAAGTTTCAGATTATACATCCTCCTGCACTACTTTACATCGTGTGCTGTATAATATTACTCGCAGATGTCTGCCTACTTGCAGGCTTACACTACTGATTGTATCCAAGTTTCTATAGGTTTATACGTAAGTAGCGACGTTTATCGATCTAAAAGGTAAGACCTTTGGACAGTATATAAAGTATTTCAACTAAAGCCAGCGATTCGATTCGATATATAATTCAACGCACGATAAATACGATAAGTAATTCTTGAAATAAAAAAATATTTAAAAGAGATTGAACGGAGATAAAACTCGCGAATCAGAGGACAAGCGAGTTTAACGATTTGAAATCACACGTACACGTTTGACCATGGTGTCAAGCCAGAGTTCGAATATTAGGAGTTTTGAACGTAAGGTGAAAAGGCTCCTCTTTGGTCCTGTAGACGTATTCCAGCAACTTATTAGCGATTCCGACTGTGTCAAGAGGAATTGCAGCAAATACGCCTTTGGAGGCTACGTGACGGACAAGATGAAATTTCGCGATACACACTGGATTACCCTAGAAATCGGTAAGTACCGTAGATAAATAATTCGCCTGGCAACTTTGACGTGTGCAGCTAGCAATGCGGTAATTTAGCGAGGGCATTTCGCTGCCTGCTCGAAAGTAAACTCGTTTGCATTGCCAGGTCGGATATGTTTCCAAGTTAACGCCTGTGAAATGTATGTATATCTAAATGTTATTACGATCTCCCGTACAAAGTAGAATTAAGCTGTTGGGGTCGACCGATAATTCATATACGCGTTATTTATGATTATTACTATTTGATTTATCTTGATACAATTGTATAATATACAATTTTTCTAAATACAAAAGTATCTGTAAGATGAGAAAGTTTTATCGAAGGAAAGCAACTTGATCTGGTGAAATATCAATGTTTAAAGCTATTTTTGCATATTACAGTCGACAGTCAAGTTTTTTTAACGTTTTACAATTTGTTTGCAACTTAAGTACAATTCTTTATTGCTGTAAATTCAGAGTACAATTGTATATCGCAGAAACGTATAGTACGAGAGTACAATCCTATGCATTTCGTAGAAACATATATTGCAAAACTATTATTCAAACTATTTTTACTCCCTGCATTTGATACGAAAAATTGATATTCTATTGTGCACTGTTTATTGCAGAAAATGTGTGAGAATTTGTTTTACCCAACGCAGAAACACTTTAAATAACCATTTGTACTACCACGGTGTAAATTGGCAATAAATCTTGCAAATGTAATGCAGCGAAAGATAAAAGTTCGAATGTACGAACCCAATGATATTTGTCTTTATTTTTTCACTATTTATCACTAATATATGTTACTTACAAATGTACGATTGTATACTACTGAATGCCTACGGACAATAATATTTAAAGTGTCTGATCGTATATTTACCCACACTACTTATCATTCTCTACTACAATATATAATATTACCGATAAATGTCTGAATGTGTATAAGATTGCACTACCGATTACGTGAAATATTATGCAGGTTTATACAGATTTGTAGCAATTTAAAATATATTCTATCGATATATCGAACTGGAACAGTGTTAAAAAACAATTCATCGTTCTATGATGTAATAAGAAACAAATTGATGTTTCCTTCGTAGTTCGTAAATCAAATTATTCTGTAACAGCTAACAATGTGAAAAAATAATGTATTGATGAGAAATGCATTGTTATAGAAGAATTTATGCAACGGCGGATAAAAAAAAAAGGAGAGAACAAATGTGGAAAGTTAATATCTGGCAGAATAGCGATTAAAACGTTATCGTTCCGTTATGGAACGGAAAACCTGTGAAAGCTTTCGATAAATTCTCTTCTATCGTATGTGAGAGCTAATTTATTTACTGAAATAAAACGGGTTCTTTCGTCGTTAGTAGCACTACGGTGTAACTGTAATTCATTATTACATTGAAAATAATTAAAATCCAACATTTCAGTTAATGACTCGTAACTACACGCTACACGTTTTCGTTACTTCTCAAAGTTCCATCAAATACCAAATTACTAAACGTTCGTTATTTCTTGCTTTAGGTTTTCGCTAAAAAGGACGATTTATCGAAACAATAGCTTTACAACGGATTAATGGCATTTCGTGTTATAAATATAACGAAATCGCAGAACCAGTTGATGCATAAATTGTTATCGAGAAGGATTTTAAATAAAAGTCAATGGTTGGACAAAAATCTATCTAAAATGAATTAAATATTATTACAGACAGTATCGTCAAATATTGCAGATCAAATATATCAAAGACATTATCGATCATCGGACAATTCTTCTTACCCTTAATATTTTACCTAAAGAATTATAATCTTTCTATCTAATTTAAAAAAAAATTTTTTTTAATCAATCTCGAATCAAATCTTGAGTGCACCATCTATTTCGTAAGAGACGCGCCGATTCGATAAACAACCGTGAAATTTTCATCAAGAAAAATAAACATCCCGAAGCATGGCGGATAACGTTTCATCGTTTCTAGTAAAACAATCGAATCGGGTCAGCATTGACCGAGTGGTGAGCTGCGAACGCGATTCACGCCAAAGGCTTGTTTGTAACTCGATCGAGTCGCGCGGTGGTCGCCTCGTCAAACTCGCAATGCTCATCCGTTTCGGAAAAATCGTATTTCCCATTGACCATGGTCTGGACCGCAATGCGCGCAATAATTCAATAAGCCGATACTACGCCGGGGCTGAAGGGTTTTAAATTTTCCGCAACACAAATCTTTTCACCGAGTCAAATGTAGCACGAAGTAATACCGTGTCGCGTGAACACGAGGCCGGATAATTGCGTCCATCTTCCTCGTATGGCGGACGTGTGTGCCGACAAAATGCGCTATGCGTCATGGAGATTGTGTCCAACGCATTGATCAGGCTACCAATGAAATTGCCTGCTAGAAATTGAACGATGCGCGCCCCGCGATTTATACCCACGCAGTATCATTCGCCAGCGTTGGATCATCTACAGAAACTGACGTATGACAAAGTTATTCACGTGACTTCAACCTTCGCATCTTCGGATTAGAGTTTCAACTTTGCGTGGAATAATCAAACTTGCGGAGAAATGAGAAAGCATCGTGTGCTTCGGGCTCGGTACGTGAAAATATCGAAAACGAGAAAATGATTCGAATGGCGCTGTTGCGAATTCTCGACTAAAGAGCAACCGGTCGGGTCAAACCGATCGGTCGATATCGCGTACCTCGAATGACTTAACGCTCAAGGTGGAAGAGGTTTAATAGATATTAGTAATCTAGCACTGTATTTGCACTTGTTGTATAAAAGTTAATGTTATGAACACGGCGGTGGTAAGATCTCGTTGGGAGTGAAGTATTTCACCCGCACGGTACGATGTCTGACGATGAACCGTCCTCCCACGTTGCTGATTCTCCCTACCAGCCGTTGGGTTTCGTCCGTCCATCGTGCCCTTCCGGTTGGACTTTTCCCGGGGTTTTTTACCTGATCGCGGAATCATTAGGTTTACAGTTCGGGGAGGACGTGTAATTCGAAATTTCCTAATGTTAGGAAGATGATACATTTACACTGTACATGTGAATGTGTGTGTAAGCGTCGGAGGGCGTCCAGGCCTTAGTTGGGACAAAAGACGATAGGCAGTCGTTCAGAAGCATCTGAAAGAGTCAGTTGACAGCAAGCGTGCGGCGAGTAGGTTTACGAGGTCTTCAGAGTATAAGCGATATGTATAACTGTTGTGCTGAAATAAAGTAAATTATTTGCATTTCCAATCCCTGCTATATCTTTACACCTAAAGAAGGGAATGGGCCATCGACGAACGGCCAGTCAAAATTGCGAACAGGCGCTATGCGAATGGCGTAACTGAATTACGATAATTACGACAGAAAATGTTATCTTCCAACAAACTTCTTTCCTGTTAATGCGTGGAAGTTACGTCCGCTGTTTATCACGCCGCTAACAACGAGTCAAATGGCCTATTTTCAGAGATAGACGCAATTGTACATTTCAAAGTCGTAAACGAAGAAGATGGAGAATCGCGTGATCGTCTAATTGATGGACCTCGGTATTAATCATTTTGCCGGAGGAAGCCAACAAGGAGGATTTTGAACTAAACCTTCGTCTACGCGGAAGCTTGTAGGGAGTATCGTGTAACTCGATATTAGCATAGGTGTGCCCATGGGATGCGATACACATGCGATATGCGGGATTGTGTAATAGTCAGGATCCTCGAGATCCCTCGGTACCTCAACCTCGCTAGACTTGTGGAATCTCTGGGGCCGTAGGGATTCGGCAAACCCCAAAGATGTTCAAACTTCTGAGATGACTGAAGCCCTCGAATTCTCTCGACCATCGAGTTTATCAAGATTTTGTATACCTTCGAACTTAAACTCTTACAAAGTAAAGATTAGGAACTCGCGCGAATTCTAACGAATTCTAAGAGCTAAGCGTCTTCTTAGTGGCAAATATAGCTGAACCACGAGTTGCGGGCAGGAAAGTGAAAGGTATTTTGTTTTTAAATTGCAAGTTAATTTTATTAGAATGCGAATTTTTGTGCGATCGTGGGATATCTATTTGAAAGTGCAACGAGACACCACATTATTCTTTAGGTTCGATTTTTCGCTTGCGATGACAAAAATTTGAATTTGCATATTCGCGGACTATTAGTCGCGCCGGTGATCGCGAAGAAAGCGATTCTTTCGTTTCATCGATATCGCGAAATAAATCATGCACGTTGTTCCTTTTGTCTTAATCGAACGAACGTAGGTTTGAATCGAGCGATAGTCTAAGAAATTCGAAACGAAACAAACATTGTCTTGTACTTTCCACTACGCCAACATCGTAAATCGTATTAGACGTTGGACGTTGAATAATGGTCGACGGTTCAGTTGCAGGAAAAGAAATTTGATTTCTGTTGTTAATTCGAAGATGCTCCTTGATAAACGACCGGCAAATTGGAGATTGGGTGGGCAAACGACCCGAAGAATGGAAATGCTCGTTTCATCCCCGCACGTTCGATTCGAAGCACTCTAATGGCTCGGTAAATAAACTCCAGCTTCCTCGTCAAACCACGTTTCCACCCCTAAAATTCGAATATATCGTAGTAATTTAATTCGCATTTTACATTCTCTCTTAAGTAATTCTCTGTTCATAACATTTGACAAGTCGTTTCGTAAAAAGCTAATTGTCTAATATAACATTGCACGCGAATCCTACGATAAAATAAAACAATCGATTTTTAAATCCCGATATCCTTGTACGCCAACTTGCCCGTCTCTCAGTTCAGAATTTTCTTCCTTCCAAAGCTTCTACGCTAAAGCCTTTGCCTCTTACCTCCCGAAATCCAGCACCATATTTTCCTCAACGTTCCAAGTATCGTGTTCATCCCTTTCTCATTCGGCCGGAGGAAATATCGGTCATTCGATAAATCTGCGAGTACGTGGATATAAAAATTAGGTTACAACTTTGCATGTATCCTCTGCTACACGCGTTTTTCCATTGAGAAGGAAAAGAACGTTCTTTGCAACCGTGTCGCGCGATGGATCACGTTGCTTGTCAGAATGCAGGTAGCAGTGAAGGGACTCGCGTACAGCTTTCAAACAGAGCACCGACGATGGAAACGATCATCCCCAATAGGAACATAAATTTCAGGGGCAATTTCACTCATACAGGTTACTGGAAGGGCGTTGCGGACCTACGGGCCACTACACGTTCACTAACACCACGTATCCGTCGTCTGAGCATTGTGCGCAGACGGATGGAATTATCAACCCCCAAAGGCTCGTAACTCCTGCGGATACCGTGTGTGGACTGTATCATCCTGCAAGGTGCTACTATATCAACCTGTGCTACTTCCATTCAGGATACTGTCGCGAATCACGTGTTTTCGACTCGGACGCGTTACCACTGTTTCGTAGGAAAATGCCTGCTCCTGATTTTCCTACTCCGTGAAATTACTATCGTTTAATTGTTTATGATTTTAGGAAAATTACCGTTGTTCGCATTTCTATGATTTTTTTACTAGCTCGTAATATTCGACACATCGTTATTATCGCGTTAACCGCTACATCAAAATTTATATGTTTTATTTGTGGACCAAAATAATTCACGTTTATGGCAATATGTTGAAAATACAGAAAACGTGATTGAAACGCGTCCGTTTCATACGCGATTAAACTGTGACGGATCGATCTGAAAGAAAATTCCGGGAGATACGGAAAAAGTCGGTAACAATGATTCATGTTCGATAGAAAACGGGCTTATTACCAGAAAATAGAGATGTTAAAGTCGAATTAAAATCTGAATTGAATTTACGCTGCTTTTATATCGATAGAATATACCTAGTGAAGGTTCTTGAATAATCTTCTCTACGGTAATACGTATTTGTTCGTGCAAGGATAATTATATATAAACGTCCGTTATACAAAGCAAATATATCGTACGTATGAATTGAATGAAATTATATGTATCAAATTTAGTTTGAAATCAGAGCGAATGTAGAATTATAGAATATATCAAGAATTAAGCTCGAATAGATTCCAACATATTGTTTGGAAAGGATAATTACACAGACAATGTTTCACCAAACTACCAAATTAGAATCGATAATACGATTCTATTTAAAATTACAACAAAAGCAACGATATAATTTTATATTTTAGCAGAATATCTCCTGAAACTTCTAAACAGAAAACTGCGTTCCACCATCGATCGAGAGTGGAAAGTTAATGGAAATGGTTGCGAACGATTATCGAAATAAATTTTCCTCGGCCCACTTCAATCGAGTGCGATTATCGCGCTGAATGAGAATAAAATTGCCACGAGTAATACTTCAATCTTCCGTAACTTGAAATATTCGCGCTATCATTGAAAATATTTCGAGTAGAGAAAGATTGGACCAATCATGTTCTCAAGAATATCTAAACATTTTCACTGGAAACGTTATATTTCCCTTTCCGAAGGAGATTCAAATGTTACATAAAACGTTACACAGCTTCCGTAAACTCAGAAATTCAAAAGGAAACTGCTATTATTATCGTTTGATAAAGCTTATCTTTTGAAACTTGCAGGAATTTTTGCGTGCACCTAACATCTCCAGAAAGCCATAAACAACAATTTATATCCGACATAAAACAAACGCAACCTCGTAATTACACCACAGTGGCTCATTCATAACGCGAAACGATTAAACAGAAAACAAAATTTCGGTGGTGTTTTTCGTTTTAAAGTCGCAGCGTGTCACGCTGGCTGGAGAAAAATGCTTTGGGATAAAATAAAGGCGGTGGGATAGGGTGGGTTGACAGGAGCCGCGAGGGACGCTCGATTTAACCCGGCTACGTTAAGGAAAAAGGAATCGATGGCTCGCGCGCATCCGCCAGATAAATCCTCGATAACCAAGGGGACAAGGTTGCTCCGGCCAATAAGCAGCTGTGGAAAATACGCCACCCACTTTACCGAGTTAACGCGCGCCATCCTTTTTTTTTTCTTTCCAAACCTCCAACGTCCCCAAATCAAGATTTCATCTAATACGGATCGAGTCCCGATCGGATACGCCGAGGCTCTTTAACCGCTTTGCCGAAACAAAAGCGCCCATTCTCGAGAATTTTTCAGGCAAAAAAAGAGGCACCCTCTTCTTCTCGATGTCTTTAACATGCGAGAGAATGTTTTTCTTTCGCCCTATTTCTTGATGGACCGGGATTACCCGAGATCTTCAGAAGGTGAATACAATAAAAATGTAAAACGAGAAAGAAGAGGGAAAGTGTATTTTTGGATATTGAATAGGAATCCTGAATGCTTTTTCATACGTCTTTCGGCAATGTCGCCTGTGAAATTTGTAACGCCTTTTTTATTCGATCCTTTAATCAATGATCAGGAATAAGATCACAGGAATAAACCATATGATAAATAGATTATTGTTGATTCTTTTATCCCAATGTTCGAATATATTTAGAAAGGAATATTTTCATACGAGATAACGAAAAATGGAAGGATTAGCTAAACTATATTTCGATATCGTGTGAAGCGATATTTGCAAAATTATAAAGAGGATGGAGAAACGTACGTACGTTTAGCTTGAAGAGCAAGTAATTTGGAAATATGGGAATAATTGACACGTACCTATATAACTGTCTCTTTGTAAAGATAGGAATTGCGTAAAATTACCGAGTGGGTTCTTCGATGACCTACAATTACAGAAATAATTTTGTAAATGAAACGCGATCGTTAAAATTGTCGGAGGAAAAATTATCAGAATGTTTCTATCAGTTCCTGGAGGAAAGGATTTTTTAAAAAGCGAACGATACGATCGATCGGTCGCCTTCTTCGTTCATCCTGATATCTTCTTCCGATCACCCTCTTCGCGAATAATTTCTCAAGTTCGAAGAAAATACGAATCTCGCTAAGTGTAAAATAAATAACTCGAGTAAATTCGACGTAATAACGAGGAATATAAGAAAATCCAGCAGTTTAACTCGCAACGAGCTGTTCTGTCGTTAAATCTCCGCAACGTACAGGCATTAAAGTCGATTAGTTAATTTGAAAATGAACGTTGCTTTCCACTATTAAGTGACATTCTTATCCGCTCTTTACAACGTAATAACCTACTTTATTCTCGTTTTATTATCCTTTTAAACTCACTGTTCATGAACGTACAAATTTACCGGCTATTCGAATTTCATCAAGCAGAGCCACACACAACGTTATTCTTCAACACGCCCACTCTTAATTGCTTTCCGACGGTTTAAACTGTGCCGCTTAACGACGAAAGGGAGAAGCGGCAGAAAGGGGGAAGGAAAGAGAGGGAATATATTTTTTCTGATTCGGCACGGATAATGGAGTTTCACGTAAGAACCTTTGTGAGCAGCAACGCTGATAAGGTGGCCGCTTTTAAACGTTTCGGACAATGGCCTCGCGTGAGGCAGCGGACATTTCAACATGGCAGGCCCCGTACTTTGGCTGAAACGCTCTCTACGTAATTAAACCGTGATCTTTTGTCTCGATAGAACGATTAATTTAACATGTCTGCCGCATTAAGCGAACACGGCTCTAGATAACGCGATAAGACACCGAGAATTACGGCTGCTTCGCTGTCTGTTTTTATTCGCACGCCGATAAATACACGTCCTGTTTAAAGTCAACCATCATTTCCAATCGTTTGCCGATTTATTGCTACCTGACAATTAATTCATTCAATTATTCTATAATTACAGTGATTTCTATTAACATTTCGACATTACGATTTATACATTCGGTTATAACAACGCCAATTAATTGCTTTTTAATATATAAAAGCGATTGTTGTAAGTTACTAAAAGCATAAATTTTAAACGATATTTCAAACATTTACAATATACAATCTACCATTTTTAAACGATAATAAGCGTTTTAAACGATATTGTACGAAATTCGTGCAACTCGTTCTATGTTGAAATATTTTCGCGACTTTAAAGTCCCTTGTTATTCAGTTCGTCGCTTAAGACGAAAAGAGCTACGCGCGTTACATCAAGAAAGAGACTACGTCTGAATAAATATCATTATTTAAAATAAATCTATTTTTGATGAAACACATAGACACACTATAATAATATTCGATGTATTAATCGACACAGATATCGGTATACGATAAAGCAGTAAACGATTATTAAATAAACTTGAACCGCGTCGAAGGATTTATTAAACGCGATCGTATATATGTTTATTATGGAAGACGTATAAAGGAACGGCGAGGGTGTTGAAAATGTTCAAAGGCAATCCTTAATCCATTTAAAGAACCGAATAGAGCTCGTGCCGTGTCAATCAGTTTCAAAGGCCTGGAAATTCATATCGGTGAATATCCGTACTGAACTGTCGTTCCACGAACTACCGGAAATCTCTGTTCAAAATACAGCCGTGCAGGGGTACGCGAATAAACTTGGCGCAACCCACAAAGCTGTGTGTAATCCAAAAGTTGGGGCTCTTCAACGCCGCAGTAAATCCATCACGATTCGAGTTATCTCTCGATCGACTTCGAGTGGCCGAAATTCAGCTAGGTGCTCCATATAAATCCCAGCCAGGCCAAGTACATGTCGAGCAGCCCCGAAATATCGATTAACGATTCTTTTATTGTCGCGATTCGCCCACAGCCTGTGCCTGTCACCTGTCTCAATCTCAACGTTAATTCTGCTTGCTGGAAAACTTTAAAACACCTTCCACGAATTCCAATAATTTTACATTCAATGATAAGGGCTGGGTTTTATAATCGGGCGTTTGCTAAAAATGCTACATACAATGACGTATTATCTCGCGAAAGCATATAAAACACTTTGAGAATTCATTACCACTGTAAGGAAACACGAGCGTCGTGACTATGTCGGTGATATTTGAAACACATCTGAAAATGTATCTAAAAGTTTTACCGCAAATAGTAAACGATTAGCGAATGAGATGAAATTTCAGAATGTTTCGCATCAGGCATACTACGAATAATACTAGGTTGTCGGAAAAGTGTCTTTCTTTTACACGCGTCTTTTACAACGACGCATCTTTATACAAAAATGAAACCTAATCTGTCGAACGTTGTGATCTTTATTTTGATAGAACAAAATGGATCATAGGTGATTCGATGAAATAATATAAAACGGAAAATGTGCATCCATTATTTCCTCATAAAACGAAAGAAACTTTTCGGACGACCTGATACATCGACGAAAGGTTTCGAATACTTTCGCGATTCACCGTAGATCTTACTTCTCTCGCAATCAGAAAATAAATTTGCAAGAACGAGACAAAAATGAACGGTAGATAATACAGCCAGTTTCGTGAAAGAAAAACGTGCTAATTGAAAAAAGGAAGATGTTCTGATTGATTAATCCTTTCGTTACGAGGCGCTTCGAAGAAACAATGGCTTCCGTAGCGAATGTGGGGAACAATATTCACGAATCATCTCCGTCAAGGTGCATTAAGAGCGTTAAATTTCCTATCGAATCTATGTACTCGGCAGAAAAGGCACGTATTTGTGTAAATCTAGTCTCCTAAATTATTAAGTTCAGGATTTATTAAATGCATCCTGAATCGAAGCGTTAAATAAGGAAGGACATCGACCTTTTAAAGGGCGATATGTCGTTCGCGGAACTGATCTGAAAACCCCGCTAATCCAACGAAGTCTCAAATATTAGATTGTGACCAGGAATAAGCAGATATAATTAGGTTCCAATTGTCTTGTGCAATTCCTCGCATCGCTATTTCTAAGAAGACTACAGGACAGAATTGTGCAGCTCGTTTATCGCTCGAACTTCTCACAATTGGTGACCGGAGCGCTTGAACTTCTTACAATTGTAAAAATTGTATGAAAATTGACAGTTGGGGCATTTTGAATATAAGCGATAAATAGAAGATACTTTGAAATAAAAAGTGCCCCATTGAACGATTAAACATTTTTATTAGAACATCGATAAAAAAAGATGAGAACAAATATTGCATCTAACGGTGCACTGTGTTTCCATCCATATCGTTGAAGCGTAATCTAAGAATATTATTATAAACACACCTTAGAAAATAATCGTAAATGCCGCTTTATAATTGTTGAAGTGGTCAGCACTTCTAGGAAAGCTCTACATCTGTACTGTTTAGTTTCCTCAGTCACTGAAGCCATCGAGAGTGTATAGACGATAGACAGGCGACGATGGCAGACCATAAGCATTAGAGAGGCGACGTTGGCTTCGGGTTTTTTCAGTTACAGGGTAACACTGCCAGCGTGCGGATCTATGGTAGACCAGCTCAACTGTATTCATGCTTGTATCTGCTATTTACTCGTTAAATATATTTGCTACTTTTACAATTTATCCACGTGTTTTTCGATCCATATAACCGCAATAACCTCAACAATAATCATATAATTGAAATTAAAAGTGTGAACATACCTTGTTGTTATATATATAGAATGAGCAAATACCGTTTACTAATATCTTTTACACGTTTTCAACGATATATTCTGCACGTTTTGCTTACGGCGAAATAACGAATGAAATGGTTTGTTGAAATAAACGAAGTCTTGTTATAATACGTCGTTATCAACTGTTATCAAGGCGCCACGGTGGTCACCCGTGACCACCAATAAGATAAACGATCCATCGGGGAAGAATATTGTCTTACATCGTCAATTTATTATTATTTTGCCATTATATGGTTTGAATAATAAAAATACTCTCGTGGCGTCCTGAACGAAACGTGTGATTTCAGCGTGGCAGTCAAAGCGTTAATCTCTTTGATTTTAAGAACTTTAAATGTTCAATTAATCATTGTACGTGTTATTTATCTAATGTAAGATCATTTTGCTTCGAATTCATTTCCGACAGTTCTTCCGAAACATTCAAACATTGCGGTATATCGTGATCGAAATCGAACACAAACTATGCTCGTGGCCCGAATAAGCGAAACAGTCGGTTGAAACTTTAAAAGCAGATGTCTAGGAGCATAATCCAGAGCTAACGATATTTGGGGCTTGCAACTTTACGAACTACTCAGTTTCACGTGCAAACAACCATAGCTCGAAAATCGTCTAATCGTTATAATTTTCCCTGTCTGTGTCGACTACATACTAACTCCTTGTTCCTTGGTCGTCAATACCGATTAACAGATCGTAAACCTATGATATAATACCTACAGTCGGTAATCCTAATAAACGTCCCCGTCTCCCGTGAGCCCAATTTCCTTATACAAACCTGTTCCAAAGGTATATCGTGCGATACATTATACAGCAAAGATAGTTCTTAATTTAGAAAATTATCCGAGTGTGCTTTCGGTGTACTGAATTATTCATTTTATCGTCTTTCCATTAAATACGAATTCTCAATTTGTAGTTTCTTAATCGACTAATGTCTATATATTCTATGGCTATATCTCAAATTTATATAATTTTATATACAACGAATATACATATACATGTTCGTGACAGAAATTTCTTACCAAACCAAATGCTACGACGTGTAAAATTTTACTTCTCACGCCGTTCTAGAAACGCTATTAGCTACAGAAACGGTCATTATATGAAAATACCCAGCCACGTTTAATTAGCGATAAAAGATAAAAAAAAAAACTTAGTTGCCCATTTAGAAATGGTAAATCGAAATTTCTATATAAAATAAATTTTCCATTATCGGTCACAAACACCAAACGGGAATGAAAAATAGAGGATTTCAATATTCAGAACTATTCATACGTGCTTAATAGTCGCATAATGATATTACGCTTCTATCGATGATCAAATCTGCATTGGAATAACGTCAGGCTATAGAATTTTATAATGTTTTAACCCTCTACGATTTCGCTTTACTATTATATCAAGTAAAAGATCCTATCGCTTCTACGATACTAACTTTACAAAGCACAACGAAATCTCGGAGAAAGTTCGAGACAAATGGTAAAAATATTACGCAATACCGTGTTCCGTACTCTTAAATAAAATTCTACAAAAATTCTATCATCCCTATCGCAAAGCACGATCAAACATCCTACAAACCCCATAGCGAGCGAAACATCTGAAGCAACCGTGTATTATACGTATGATAATACAATCTACGGATTCTTTGGACCATGAAAATCAGCCTGTCGAGCGTTGCCAATAAACTCGCCACGTATATTCGCGAAATCCGGAAGCGGAGGTCGAAAAATGCAAAAGAAAGGGAGAGGCGAGACGATGGCCCGATCTTCTATCGCGACGCATTTAAGGAAGAAGCTTTCTCGCGTTGTCCGCGGCACCACGTTTGCCAGGAGTTTTTTCAAAGCAGCAGCAGCTCCTCTTCGTCGTATACAGAAGTGCATGTACATGTCAGGCCGCAGAACGGACAGCGAGCAAATACCTTAGGCGGATATACGTGCTCGACGTCAGCACGGAATCTTGATCCTCCTCGCCTCCGTTTTCGTCTGTCCGTATGCACACGCGCTCACGCATACATACGATATACGTACGCTATGCATTCTCGTGAGGTAAAACCTCGTCGACGGCTGCACCTCTAAAGCGATAACTCACTGCCACTTCGCCAACACTCTTTACACCAGCCTCGTGTCCTGCCCCCGCCAGTGAAACGGCCCTAAATTCTACGATTGAGTTGGAACGCGCCTGCTGAAAATTGCTGGTTTCGCGCTCCATTGTTTTCAGAGGTTTTAATTGCGCCTAGTTTCTTCTATTTCGGATCCTTCTTCCGTTTATTCGCCGTTCTTTCGTTTGTTTTTAACAGTTGCCTTCATTTACGATTATCGAATAGCGACAACATTTTTTGAAACGATCGTCGAACATGGTAGAGCTTTTCAGGAAAAACGTTTCGTTTGAAGATACTTCTGAAAAATAGAATCGTTTTCGGAGGCTTCGATTCGCAGAATTTTCCCGATTTGCCACTCTTCCGCCTCTCTTTCAGCTAGTTTTTCGTATCGATCGGTTTGGTCCAAAATTATCGAATCGCATTAGCAGGATTCAACGACGAACGAACAACGACGTGCAACGTATTTACTTTATGTCCTTGCAGCACTTTATATCTGGGAGCACCGGTTTGTAAAAGTGTGGCCGTGTTTAAGGGGTTAAGAACGGACATAAGCGCATAAAGCGACAAAAAGAAGTTGAAGAAAGTTAAAGAAATGCTTAGAAGAGGAGGATACGCGAAACTTCCTGCCGTAAGAATTGATCGAGCAGGGACGAACTGGCGGTAAGGAGGCAATTCTTAAGATTCATGCCCGCGGGTTCCACGATTTGGCAGTCTGGAAACGTTTTCGACTCGAGACTCGAGGCTCGATGTAAAAGGATGACCCGGTGAAACGATTCGCAGGCGACGTTGCAACTTCGAAATCCTAGCAACGCCAAAGGATAGCGCGATATAGAGGCGAAAGGGATGAGATACAAGGAAGGGGAAGGAAAAGGAGAAAGGCGGAGAACTGGACGGGTTGCACGGAGAACCGAGGTCGTGAAAGGATGGCAGCTCGTATTACCGAACTTTTAAAGTATCTGCGAGCAATATTGTCTGCGCGATGTAAGATGGAACGTCGCCATTTCGCTTTCTTTCTAGGGATGCACGACTGCACGACCGTGTTCTCGACCGACGGCATTTTATCCGCCTACAGTGCTTGATCCTCTTTCTCCTGGGAATGTTTCACGCCTCTTTTGTCTCTCCCAACGCCGCTTTTCCACGGCTATCCCACTTCCATTCCGAGCGTACCGAATTATTTGAGAGTCGTGGCGAGGTTCGAGCGTTTGAAATCCTACCAAAGGTAGGATGATATCTCAGCCGACAAGAGCGTATACGATACGTGAAAATTACATTAATGTAGTATAGTGGGCAGATTGTCTAAGAAATATCGAGTGAACCAAGAGCAATGTTGCGAGAAAGCCTAAGTGCCGACAGGCCGAAAGGGTCTGGAAGCTTCAATGGGCCGAGCTTCCCATCGATGTGTCGTTGGTCCTTCGGTCTAATAGTTACGGAAAAAAGACCTACGTGACCATGGCCGCGGTCAGTTGCGGAAGACGTACGTGATGGGGCTATGAGAGAAGAAAAAGGGATGCTTAAGGGAGAAAGACGAATTAACAGGCAGTCGTGAGTTGAGAAGTCAGCGTTGTCGAGGAAGATGGTCCGCGTGAAAGAGAGTGGCACACGCTCAAGAAGACCACCCGCTCAGAAACGGTAATAGAATAGGCTAGACATCCTGCGTACCACGGGCATCGAAACAATAACCAAATAGTAACGGAATAGGCGCTTCTGAGATACACCGGACGACAACCCCTCCAGAGGGACTAAAACCACAGTATAAAAACCCTTCAAAATAAGCGCTCGGATCAGTCTGTTAAAACATTTTGACCCAGTCTCTTGTAATACTTTGAATCATTTTGTAACACTTTGAATAGTCACTCGGTTGGATCTGCATGATAAATTCTATTTTCATATACAAAGTTCAATTTCTTCGCCTTATTCGCGAAACGTTCGAACTGCGACGCGAGGAGATCCACCGGCGATCTATCGGTTTCGTGATTTATTGTGTCTCCGACGTGACAAGAGCGTTGAAACCGTGGTGACGAGAGTTGTGAATTGACTATTTAGTTGTCTTAGTTATAGCACATTATACTGTATTTAGTTCACGTTAAATAATCATCGTTTCCTGTTTAATCCACTGTAAATAGATCTATCGATAAATAAAGAAATCCTACATTAACGATGAAAAAGGAAGGAATATAGCACAAAATTATGTTGCTTCCTCTCATGACTAAAAGACAAGAAAATAAGCTTTTCTCTGACTTCTTTCGATATCTTTCTACCGTATTACGTATCTATTTTTCCCCTTAGTACGTAACGCGTAATCTTCTTTTTGTCGTTCCGTCGTTGAAAATACGCTTAAGATCTTGTTACTTTGGCTATTTTCTCTCTCCCCTTTCCTACGTATCTCCTTTATTTACGTTTATTACCTTTATTATCTCGCATACAGCACACTCTTACGATTTAGATTTCTCTTTAACCTAACCCTCGTTGTCTCACTTCTTCGTTCCCACGCTCTTCGCAACTTCTACTTTACTACTCCCTCGTTCTGCCATCTCTCCTTTCGCTTCTCTTTTGTAGTCTCGCAATACTTCGTTTACACATCTCTATGCGATGGTTTCTCGGCGTAGAGGAATATTCGTTCGTTGCTTGACTCAAACGGGCAACCATGATTTTCAGCCGATGATCGACGAGCCTTTTCACGCACCATTTGCAACACGCGCGTAGTGACGCGATCCATAATCAAGCACGCACGTGAAAAACAGAGTTTTCTACGAAGATTTAATATCCTATCGGCGCGCTAATACGTTCGCGTTAAAATGTTGGAAATATTCAACGTTTATATCGAAATTTCAACTGAAACTAAGGATCGCTTTGTCGAATAACCTAGCGGACTACCGTACAGCGCAATAATAATAAAGAGTTTCTCTAATATAGAACCACGAGCCTGCTGTTTTGCGCAATTCATATTAAAATCCACTTTATATTACGACGATGAGCAATATCGCTGCTTTATTTTGGAAATTTTTAATAAGAACCCGCTTCATACCCTGAAATATGCTGATTATATGCAACCAGACGTAGTTTTCATTTAAACTACAACTTTTCCGCGAAAAATTTCCCAGCCAGATGAATCTATCTACATATCTACCTATCATGCTATATAAAGCCATATTAAAATCTGTTTGGACCTACGGGATCCAACTATGGGGAACAGCGAGTAATTCCAACATGGAAATTCTCTAAAGATTCCAATCGAAAACTCTAAGATCCTTGATAGATGCACCTTGGTACGTTACCAACGAAACGACACATCGCGACCTTAAGATACCCACAGTTAAAGAAGAAATATCCAAATTCAGTAATAAATATGTTGAGATATACATAATTTTATGTGTTAGACTAGATTGTCCGCGTAGTAGTAATATAATACATGTATGTGAATATGAGTGTGTGAAAGTATGTGTTTGTGCGGCGTCTTGAAAACAAAGAAATGTAAACTGTTCGGTTAACAGTCTGGTATGGAAGAAGGTGAGGCGCGTGCAAGTGAATATCGATGAATATCTTTGACATCGTTTATCAAATAAATATATAACTATTCTAATATAAATTCCAAGTGTAAATTAAGTGTTTCTATACCATTATTTCGGCANATTAAGATCCAAAATTTTCAACAACTATATAAAGCCACATTAAAACCTGTTTGGACCTACGGGATCCAACTATGGGGAACAGCGAGTAATTCCAACATGGAAATTCTCTAAAGATTCCAATCGAAAACTCTGAGATCCTTGATAGATGCACCTTGGTACGTTACCAACGAAACGATACATCGCGACCTTAAGATACCCAGAGTCAAAGAAGAAACATCCAAGTTCAGAAACAGATATAACATAAGAGTTAACAACCACCAAAACCCATTAGTTACCCAATTACTTGACACGACGGATCAGATCCGCAGACTAAAAAGACAATACCCTTTAGATCGAAGCATTAGATTCAACTAGAATCAAACATACTATAAACTCTTATAATCCAAGTTACAGTACCGCGCTAAAATAATTTACTTATAATTCTCCATGAGAATCGATTGTAAATAGTCTACCAAATAAAAAGAAAAAAAGAAAAAAAATATCTACCTATCCACCTACCTTCGCCTCTTCGTAACGACACAAAAGCATATTTACTATGTACAGTTTCAAATCTAAATGAATAACTTTATTTAGTAGATAGTTTCGTTGAATGCCGAACGAGTAGAACATCGGCGTTTTTTCACACGCGACGTATCCAGAAAATTACAGGCGTACGAGCCAACGGATATTTATGAACGGCACGTATGAAAAGAAAAATTGATAGCCGGAAAATTCGATATCTCGGCGATTGGCGAGCCATCGATCAAACCGGCCACGCTTTATCGGTAGTTACTAATCACCTTTCCAGGTCCAGACAGGCGGGCGAGTTTTATTTTAGCATAATTCCAATTTTATCCCCGGACGAGCAAGCTTCTGTTGCTCGAAGATGAATAGCCAGAGGCAGCCGATCAGATAAAACGATTCTGAAAGATGGAACGTACCAGAGAACAAAAAGATAGATAAAAAGGATAAAAGAACGAAATAAGAAGGAGCGAGGGTGAAGAATTCCGAGAGTCGAGTAGTAGATAGAGCCGTAATTCGGTCCAGTCAGCTTAAAATGCAAGCTACCTTCGGTCCGACCGCCCGATTTGAATATCCAACTGAATTAAGACAGGCTCACGGGCCATTAAGTCAAACGAAAAGAGAGATGGAAACTTTCTCGTGTTCCCCACGACGAAAAGAGAATCGCGATCGAATTTATATCGCAACGCTTGTATATATAGGATGCTTTAGAAGGTCGCTCGAATCGTTCAAAATTATTTAGAAGTTTCTTCTGTTGTTTCAAAGTCTTAAATGCTAGTGGACAATCGATTTTGGAATATTTCGGACTTTAGACGTCTCTTGCTTTTATCAGATGGATCAGGAATTTTGTGTACGTTTGTCTGATGACGTAAGGATGAACGTAAGGAAGGTGATCGATGTTTTAAGACGAAACAAATGATCAAGACGATACTCGTTTTTCGAGAATAATTCGAAATGATATTTTTTAAACAGCGATACAGGCTTCGAAGTTGATTACATTTGCGACGTTTCCAAGATTATCTGCTCTTAGTGAACTATCGTTTCTTTTGTTTCTGCAATTGATTACGAACAGGATGGACAACTGTCCCTGTCTGATCTGCGACCTAGTAACGATGATGGTTAAAGTACTTAATTTTATAACTTCCGATTCATTCTTAACGCATTAAGATTCATTGATTTTATAACTCTGCAACTGATCATATTTGAATCCACATTTATCAAAACTTTCTTATTTCGTTCGCTTATAAAGTATCCCAATTTTTGAACCACCTTGTATCCAGGTGAACCACGTATTTCGTTTATTCGATCGTTTATCTCTCATCTCTCGCTTTGTTCGTGCGTATGCACGAGTATATGAAATTTCTTCCGATTGAAAAGCAATTTACGAATACGCGACTCGATCGATCAATCGATAGAGAGGCATTTACAAGCGAAAATGCACAGTAAGGAATTTAAATTGAGCGCTAGATATAGATATGTATACGGTACCTTGCTCGTTATTTGACACGTATGTCAAGGTATATAGAATTAATCTTTTATATTTAGTTTCGTGAAAGAACTTGACGACAGGTGATCAATTTTTCGAAAAATTTCACAAATTTCCATGAGAATAGTGTCATACAAATACAGAAAATTATTACTGAAACTTTTTTTCCGAAATTGACATGTAAAATGCATGACCCGTATCGATCGTTGGCCGCACTTTTACGTTTGTAGTTTTCGGTATTCTATAGCATCGCACATTCGTGACCCTCTAACTTTTAACCCAAAAATTTAAAGAACGCTCTTTACACAACTTTACACAACTGAAACTGCAAGTTTCTAGTGCTGTCCAGAGAGAAAGTTTTACGTTCGGAAAGAAAACCGAAAGTATAGGTCGACATATTGCTTATCGTTAATAAGTTACGAATTTTCTATTCGTCAAAATTGTTGTTATTACACGTACGGTGTGTACATCGTTAGTTTTCAACGACTTTATTGTTACTATTGCTAGAGTGTAATTCCATTGGGAAGAAAGCGATTATCAAACTTCCGATTAAAACGATAAATAGACGATAACCTTTAATTAAAATATAAAACAAGAGAACCACTTAAAAGAAATTAGATTAAGCTACGAAATAATTACGACTTGTCCTTCGATATTCTGAAATGTTCTAACAGGTATTTAAAAAAAAAAAAAGAGAATATATATATTTTTTTAAGTATGGTAAGCAATTATAAATTTCCAACTGCCATAGGCAAACAAACTTCATGGATTAAACTGTACGATACGACAGTTTAGCCGTAGCAGAAAATCGTACAAATGGGAAAAACGCAAATAAAACATTAAAATTCAGAATAAAACGTTTCCGGACGTTTAGCTGGAAAATTCAAGAGGGAAACCGGTGATTGAAAATTCGAGTGCGTTGCCCATATATTTGAAGCACGAAACAATGCAACGACTAAATAATCGGGCTTGGAATATCATCGTATTTTTCCTTCTCTCTCTCTCTCTCTCACACACACACACACGCACACTTCTTTACAGGCTATTTTACAGTTGTCAACTGAATTTTTAATTGACCATTCCGAAATAAACACGAAGCCCACGGTCAATTTACGCTGTTGAACCGATTTGTATTTCGGTAGTGACGCTAGGGTATTCGAGAATCGTCTCTAACAACGTGAAATTTGCTGTTTACCATTTCGCGCCAATCTGTGAACGCTCACGCATTAACACAGCTTTATTTCATTTTCCACAATTTCGAGACATTTCCCGATTTTCCAGCATGCAAAATAGTCCGAGAACGATTCCAGTAATAGCATCTAATATAAAACTTCTTTACGTTTTCGTAGAAAGATACGCATTCTATGTCTGTCGAAAAGTTCTATCCATTTTCTGTCGCAGGATGTTTACAAACGTAAAACTATTACAAACTACGAGGGCCGATCGGAAACTTCTCGCAATCGCTGCTACGAGTTGCTATATTTGTTATCGTCATTGTCATTTCGAAAACTTCCATATCTGTCTTCGCACGTTGGAAAATGGTGATCTCACGAATCGTGCAACTCGTCTATTAGCGGTGAAAATACGCGCTTTGCGTGTTTTACGAGTTTGAGCAAAACGATATAGTATGATATACAACATTTTCCGCAGAGTTAATCCATTCGCTAAATGGAACAGAATATGTACAACTTATTATATGCAAATTATTTAGGTCGGTTAGAGAAGACTTTTCCTGTCAAGTTCCCCATTAAGTAGGAACAAAGACGTAAAGTAAAGGAAGAAAAATCGATTTGGAATCGATGGTACGAGTTAACTTTTCCTCGGAACGTAAACAGTTTTTCTAAAATTGCGTGACAAAATCGCCGATAGAGTGACCGCAAAATAACAGTGAGAACTCGGCATTGTTTTTGTTCAATTTTAAGCTTCAGCCGACGAGGAAAAATCGTTAACGGCGGGAATCGAGAAACGAGAACGGCGAACAGAAAAGAAATACTTTCCTTTCGGGAAGAGAACAAAGGTAGCCTATTCGAACGACGATCAGAAAACTCAACTATCGACATATTTGGAACCGTTCGTGACGAACACATTCTACAACGTATTTTCATATTTCCATATCCATAACGCATAATACATCACGGTAAAAACACAGCCGTGAAAACCACGCCATGCTGACGTATGTAGCCATATAGTCTTTCGCTTTTCATTCTTTTTGACAGCGTAAAGCGATCTAGCTGATGGAATAGCCATAGAGATAGCGTCTCGAAATTGAAACCACGAGTTCTTTTTAAAGCAAACACGCCAACATGCTTTCGACACCTATGCATTTTTTTACAAAGTGTAAGAAAATCTCAAAGATTCCACTTATAACGATAATAACGATCGAATCTTTGTTTATCACGCTCACGGATCTTTTTGCCTCTTATTCTCTAAATTAAATTAGCTTGAAATTTCAGCAGCAAATAATAAAATCACGAACTTAAGAATCCACATCTTAGGCGATCTATTTTACTGAAATGTATGCACGACGAAGATCGATCATTCTTAAACGCGATATCGGAAAACGAGAAAAAGTCTACAGTTTGTAGAAAAAAATATTTTAAAAACGAGGCAAGGGAACGATGACCATTCGTTAAGCCGGCTGCAGTGTTTATTAGAACAAACCACTAGAGAAGGAAACAAGATTGGAAACTAACGCGTCCGACGAACCGCGATTCGGAGAGATCACACGACGACGCAAGCGAATTCGGCCATTTCGTAAATCAGTAGGGTGAGCTAAAAGCTTGAAATCGGTACACCGTGAAAAAGCGCACTTTCGCCGCGGTACAATGCACCTCGGGGCGCCAGGACCGGATAAACAACGCTTCCCTGAAGCGCGTCCATCGATTACCTTGCTTCGCGTTAGTTCCACCGAGAAAAAGAAACTATCCTGCAATTCAAAATCGTGTTTATTCGTCCAACTAAGGATCTTCTCGATATTGACTCGTTAAAGGCGAGAGCATATTCGTTCGTAGTTTGTAGACTGCGGATTTTTATGCAAATTTATAATCGAGAATCGTCAGACAAATAAAGAAACGGAACTAAGATGGAAAATCATTTTATCTATTGAAAATTATAACACGTAGCTACTCTACTTTAGATATTTCATACGTTTCTCTGTATTCGATACGTATTCCGTGTTCGTAACTTTTGAATATCCCAGAATTTCGCAGAAACGCGTAGAAATCAGTGGTCTAGTCGTTTCTTTTTAGTCGAGTTACATCATCGAATAAAAATATATTTTTCTCTTTCTATCCATGAAGTTGAACGAACTTTGTTGTGTTTTATACAACAATATAGTAACTTTAAAAAATTCAAAACGGACGCAGGTACCATAGAAAATCCAATTTAGCTCTGGCAACTTTTACGCGTTCAACTTTTAAATATTTTCTTCGCTTTATTTACATACAAGTTATACAAATGAAAAATCTCAGTAAAAGAGCGAAATGTTAAAAAGCGTTAAAACAGAACGAAACGTCGTCCGGCGACAATTGCAAAACCAAGAGGGCCCAGAAACGCAAAATAACAGAGGGAAAAAAGGGAAACGCGAATGCATGGCGCAACAAATCCAAGAGAAAAGTTCGTAGGCGAACGGGTGAAAAAGAAAATGGCTAGCATCTTGCGGAACATGCATGGACCAAAAAACTACCGCAAGAAGTTCATGGCATCGAGCGTCTGTATTTCCAAGCGGATGTAACATATACACGAAACTGCGAGATCTATCTCCGAAATCACCAGCCGTCAAACTGTTTTTACGATTCTTACTTTAGAAACGGAATAAGCGTTTTACGTGGAAGGAATCAAACGTAAACATTTATTCGACGTTACGTTAAATAAACCGTCGTTAAAATAGTCAAGCTGCGTTGTACACGTATGCACTATGTGTATGATTGGCGCGTAATTTCTTGTAACAGTGATATCCCTGTTATCCGACGTAACGTACAAAACCAAAAGTAAAATTGTAGATTGCGAAAAATAAAGTAACAGAGAAAATGGAATCTACAGGAAATAATAAATACCGTGCGAAAAGCAATTGCAACGAGAATACGAAGTTTCATTCGGTTCTCCCTCCTCCTCAAAAAAAAAAAAAAAAAAAAAAAAAAAAAGAAAGAAAGAAGAAGAAAAAGAGAAATAAAGCAACCCATCTAAGAAATTTCACCGACGAACAATAGATCAAAAACATCTGCATTTGAAACACCAGCTTACCAGTCGAGCAACGATACTTTCCTGCAACATTCCGAGATTTCGCTATGTCATTGCTAGATCCACGTTGCGCCGGTTTTCTTTCAGAAGCGATATTAACGGCCGCGAGTCGGACCTACGCGATCCATCTCGCGGCCATTGATCGCGGTTTCATCGCTTAGCCCATACGTATGTATATATCCACGTACAGGTGCATCTGCAATGCGCGTACCGATTGTTTGTACCGTGCACGTACGGATACAACTGACGGCGTGCACAACAATCACCATACGAACCGTTACGTACGCAACATACGTCGAATACGTTTGTAGGGCTGGTGTACGCGCTCATGCATTTATTTATGGAAGATACCGAGAGTCAGAGGGCCAGATGCAGCAATACGGCGGAATCGTGCCAGTTTACAACGACAACGTGTATCGCGCGACCGGGGGAGTCGTATTTACATTCGCAACTTTCGCAGTTTAACGACAAATACGTCGCGCTTACCTCGCGCTTTCTCTCTACGCTTCGCGTGTACGCGCTCTGTTTTCGGCTTGAAACGATTCTCGTAGCTCTCCGATGTCTGGCTTAAAAAATAGAAGCGGTACATTTATCGGGTGCGAGTTATTCGCCCAAGTAATTTCGTCTATCCTTTTGCATTTTCAGTTTCGAAGATAAAGTCAATCCACGGTTTCGATTTTCCAGCCACGTGAATCTATTTGCTATTCTTGGCTTGAAAGGAATTGCTTTTGCGATTATCGATACGAATACGAACTAAATACCGTGTTTTACTGCATTTTCCATAAATCACGAGTTCAATGGATCGTTTGAATTATTTAACTTCGATAAATGTAATTTATAAATGCATCGTGTAAAATTTCATAACTCACGGAGACATATTGATATAAAGCGGAATGCACGACGAATAAGAAATATGTTATGACTGTGCTTTATTCGTAGTTGGGGTACTGGAATTCTTCGTGTGTGAACTAGTATTTCCACCACCTTACGTTTCTAGTACCTTGGAGGGATTACAGCTTACTACATTTCGTATCGCAGGTACAGGTGTTGCGAGCTCGATATGCTATAAATTAATAAAGCACAATCGGATTTGCAAGAGATTCCGTAGATGACCGACTTACGAAATCTGCATAGCGCGTAAAACATACAGCTTGTAATCGATACCGAAACACCCCTTTTCAACTCACAATTTTCTACCGAAGTTTCTCCATTTCAAAATGTAAGAGACCTATTGCTGTTTCAGAATTAACAAATTTACTTCTTGTCTAACGGAAAAGCAGGTTTTTCCCATGAACAGGGACACCCATGAGCCACGTTGGCAGGAGACTTTCGCTTCATATTTTTCCTAATTAACGTTGACGATACCCAATGGGCATCGCGGATCGTTACCCTCCCTTTCCTACCGAAAGTGTGAACAACGAATCCGCGTTCTTAGTTCAAAAAGGCACACCCACATCGAACTTTCCTCCGTAATAATACGAGACGTGTCTTCGCTGTTCTCGCAACCATCGGGCAGTCACCTTAACTATTCGTTCACCCTTAGAGTACTCATCAACTCTTGTTCGTACCCTATACTTCTACGAATCAACTATCAAGTTCATTCCTATTAATCATTGCAACATATATTAGGTCATCCCATAAGTTCGTGCCGTTTTTCGAGCGGTTATATACGTTAAGATCGTTTACATACCTTTCAGTTTCATGAAAAAATGTAATCTCTCTCTCGTTGTACAACTTCTTCCCATTTTTCTGGTAGGGCCATTATTCCGTCTCGATAAAAATTTTCTCGTTTTTCTTTAAAATAATTTTCTAAGCTATTTTTGAGAATGTCGATATTTTCAAATTTTTTACCTACTAAAAAGTGTTGTAATGCTCTGAACAGATGGTAATCAAACGGGGCAATGTCCGGGGAATATGGGGATGTGGTAAAATTTCTCAATTAAATTCAGATAATTTTTTTGTAACGCTTTTCGCGACACGCTTTTCGTATCGCATTTACGAAACTACATCAAACAGGAACGATGCTTATTTCAGGAAAGAAACGTGCAATTTCGTAATGTAGAAATGCGTGTGATTAAAATCTGTTTTACTACGACTACCTGTAACATTAAAAAGGAATAAAAGCCAAATGTAGAAAACATGGACGCTAACTTAAAATTTCCATCGAATCGTTCGCTTCGTTTTATTAGGTCGTCCGAAAAGTTTCTTTCGTTTTATAAGGAAATAACGGATGCACAACATTTTCCGCTTTATATTATTTTATCGAATTACCTATGATCCATTTTGTTCTAGACGTGTCTGTAAAAGAAAGACACTTTTCCGACAACCAACCTAAGCCAATCCTCTGCTTCTAAAAATGACCTCTTTTACACGATTCGTGGCGTTAAAACGCGTCAAATCAAATACGCCGAGCATCGAGCCAAGATGAATTCGTTATCACGAGATGGCCAGAACGTGGCAAATGGACAAAGTATAATTCAGGAACGGGGAACATGTTGAACGTAATTGGCCCGTCTTGTTATTGTTAATTAACGCTGGTCGGTAGTGTCGGTTGATTGATAATTCGATTGATCATCGTGGAATGGCAAAGGACTACGATGGTTTCGGGAGACCTTGCGTCGCCATTTTCAAATTGCGACAAACAGCTCGCGAATCGACATCGGTCTAATGGATCGTTAGCGTTTGCCACGCATAGTCGAGTGTGCTTCCGTGCATCGTACCGCTAACGAGATTATACGAATATGTCGCGACCCTCGATGATACACAGCCGTAATTACGCGGTCGCGTATCAAGAAATTGGGCGACGAGGCATGGGTGCCTGAGCTTTTCCGACCCTCGAGTTTGACCAGCGTCGAGCCAATGAATTTGTCAGTCAGAGGATAGTAAATTAGTCAGCGAGGGGAATCGAACCATAAAGCATCGTAGATTTTCATAATTTTTAATTCGATGACAGTTTTATAACGTTAGAACTACCGAACCAGTCAAAGTGATTGCTATGAGATTTTGTATTTTTGTACGCAACTTTTTAACGCGAATTTTTGAAGACGATTCTCCTAACGAGAATGGCCTATCAGTTTCACAAATTTGATAATTAAATATTATAATAAAGTTTTCTATCTATTTCGTGTCCTATTGATAATAGCAAATTGAATAATTGAGATAACAAGAGAAAAAAGTTATATCGATAACGTGACAACGAAGACGAACAATCTCGATAAATGGCAAATATTCTCGCCTGTACCATAAACTTCAGAAATTGCAAGGGAGGCTCAAAGAATTTCTGATACGCAATCAACGATCACCCTACATGTAAGCACCCTAAACACCTTCCAACGACGTTAAACATCCCCTATCATCCTCGCCAATACCATCAGCCAGCTTAAACGAAAAGCTGTCTCATCTGAGAGCGAGCAGGAAACGCTCTCGAAACACCCTCCATATCTCTGTATCTTTTGATAATCGAAAGCCCGCAGAACACTCGAAAATGTTCAAAAGCCGATGAAAGTTTCGTTCCAGAACGTAAACGAAGATAACGTAGATAAGAGTCGTTCCGATATTAGCTCGTAAGCGAATCGAGATCCTCGGCGCGTGAATTAGGAAACTTCCGATCGATCGTAGATTAAACGCGCGTAGCTTGATAGGAAACGCGTAATAATTCCACGACTATGTCCACAGGATACGATTAATTCTTGGTATTTCGACTGCTCCATAATCCATTCCGGATTACACGGATACGAAGCTAACCTGAGATTCTGAACCAATCGCTTGGTCTGGCGCGATTGAATCGCGAGATCGCAGCAAATTGAAAAGACGCGAGGAACGAGGATGATTCAACAGACTCTCTGTACTTATTTTTCTCTAAAATACCAGAAACCACGATGGAACTTGCACGAGTACGATCATTATCACGCGCGAATATGCGAAAAAAGGACAAATTACCGATAAGCTTTTTTATTTATAAAATGTTTTACGTAGATAAATATGTACTTGATTTAAAGTCTTTTATGAAAGACATAGAGAAGACATAATGTTTGGCTTTGTGACTATTAATTATTTCTATGTTAAGAGTTAACTGTAACTTTATTCCCAGCAAAATGATTAATTTGGATCTTCGAGAACCGCAGAGCTTACATCGTCTAATCGTATTTTGTCTCTTAAAATTGCAGATACACGTCGAGCAACGTGACTCTGATTCGACTCGCTCACCATGAATTCTCTGGTAATTTTTCGTATCGTATCCTATCGTAGTAGTAACTTTGCTGAGCTGTAAACGTGTTTTCATCGTCGACACGAACCAATTCGTAAAACGCGCGACGCTCGAAATTAAGGCGAAATAATTCGTTCGAAACGATATCGAATGCGAATAATATTATTTCTATGACGAAACCCGAAACGAGCCGTGTAATATATCCAACAGAGAAACAATCGCGAGCAGAACGTTACAAATATAACAGGCGATTAGTTCTACAATACCGTTATGTACTTGAGTACAATCGAATTGACACGTATCGTCGTAACACTTCGCGGCATTACATTAATATTCCGATAAGAGCGTAATTATTACGGGTCTGCAAATAACAGCACCAAAGTATCTCAACCACGCGGGGAACGTTTATAATTCACATACAAAATGATCGCGTCATGTCCTTCCGTATTTTTTGTTAATAATAGAAATTAATAGTTTCCTAATTGTTACGTGCGTTTAGTCGGAGACAATTAGCGCGAATACGTGGCGCGTAGCGATTACGAAAGACGAGATTGATTTCGCGCCTATTACAATTATCAACGAAAATACAGCGTCTCTCTGTGCCTCGGTGAAAATAATGGAGAAGATAAATATAATGATCTGTAGCTTTGTTTAATTCATAACAGGGTTAGGGGATCGTGTTTGGTAATTGGTTCGCTCATTAAATATGTTGTATCCTCATTACCATGGAAATAATTATCGAACTTCTTTTTACGATATAAAATTGTAATGAGAAAATTCAATGAAAAATAAAGCTGTTATAAAAAGTTAGGATAGAAACAGATTTTTACGACGCGTTTAACAAAGAGTACTAACTATACTAATTTCATTTCTCGTGGTATTAAAGGAAGAAATACGGTTCCTTAGGTGTACGACCGCTTAAAAGTATAAGAACACTTGCTTTCTTTTAACATCGTGTAATTTAATTACAAGAACACAGACAGAAAAACCTTAATGAATTAGTTTACATTGAAAATGCAACGTGTTTTTAAAAAACCGCTAACTCCTTCAAGTTCCCCCCTTTTAAGATATTTTTTATTTAACTAACGTTGGAACGTAACATATTCGGAGAACGCTATTTCTTTCCGCGTAATATTGTCAGATACAAAAGTTGAAATATAAAAAGTATATTTGTCCGTCGATCGTTGACCTAGTTTTCAAATTTCTTTCGCAAATCCTTCGAAAATTGCACGTTCGACAGGACGAGTTAAACGTATTTTCGTGCGTTTGTTCAACAGTTAACGACTCGCGTAAATCCTCGTTTCGTCGGAAAGCTTAGTACGAAAACGATGACTGGTGAATGAAAGGGAATACGATGATTGTTCGACATCGGCGTCGATGAAACTTGTAACAGGTACTGGCGAAAGAATTAAGAGTAACAATGGAACGAGACTCTATATCGATGTCGGAAGTCCACGTCGACCGAACCGGAATACGATTCGAAACGCGTAATTTACCTGTTCGTTCATTTGCATCGTATGATGTATGAGTACGTTTGCGGCTGTTCCATCGTTAGTAGCAGCATGTACGCGATTTGTTTGGATACACGTAACCATATTTTGCGCCTACCGTGATCGATGATCCCCACGGAGTGCTTGCAACGCTATAATTTTTTCGTCCTTTCAAACTGTAGCTTCCAAGTACCAAATTTCCATGTTCGACGAAACAAATGCAACTTTTCGAATCTATTCGTCGTTACAAAGGATTTCGGTAATCTGCTCTTTTTTTAATATCGAATTTGGATGTTGATATTGGTAGATAAAACAAAGTCTTTTTATAAATATTCATAAACAAACGCATTGCGAATGCACAGGTCGCATACAATTACATCTATGGAATACAAACTTGATCATTGATCGTGCTTCATCACAAATATTTCAATCATTTTCAATTTCTAAGCGTTGATTTTTTTAATTAGACATTGTCTATGACTCGTCGAAATCGTGACAAGTTGGGAAAACGATTTAAAAATTCTATCATTTCGCTATTATTTTTATTAATTAAAAAATGTTCTAACAAGCCTAATACATTCTTTCGGCCGCAAAGCAACGCAAACGTACATCAAGAAGCATAAATATAACGCGTTTTGTCGATATAGCGATGCATTTCGAATCGTTTCCAGCATAAAGTTTTAACGCTAATTATGCGACTATGATAATTAATATAGACTCAAGCTTCAATTATGAAAAGGGAAATTTAGATTAGCTCACTTTATTTCGTGTTTGACACGCGATATATCACGATGATAATGTTGCTTTATAAAAAGATCATTTGATCGAGTAATAATCACAATTACAAGAGGAGCATAGTTAACAACGACAACGTAATTAGGTGGTCGCCATTATTACCCTGTATGCATTCCGTAATAGAGTTCTGATAAGCGTAGCACATTCATTAGATCATGCGACACTACGAATTCTGATACTGAAAGATTAATCTGCCCTATCGTTTCGCCAGCCTTAGTGCGGCATCTAATTAGAACTGGTTACTGTCCATAAATAATCAGCCGTGTTAATATTTCTGATAACGATCGCGCGGAAATAATAGTCTCGTAGACGTGATCGATGCACCCGCTACCTCGTGAAACCAAAGAGAATAATCTGATAAAATAAACTACGTTTCCAGCCTTGATACTCGTTGAGATATTTCAAATACCAACGAATTAGATAAAAACGATATGTCGAAACGAACGTTCCAAGCAAATATATCGAATTTGCCGCGTTTATATTTTACGTTGATTAATTTTCTTTACCGTTACAAAATGAAATTTTAACGCCCATTAATCACGTTAATTTTCTCAAAACCGCGTACATTTACTTTCCCTCGACGAAAAGACCAAAACGAACGTTAAAACTCCACGCTCTTATCGCTTTTCTCGCTCGTTCGACAAAGTTCGTACAGTAAAGCGTTGATCGGTGAATTCCAGCAACCAGACAAAAGAAGTAGCGAAGAAAAACGCGCGAATAAGCATTCTTGTAGTTGTGCACGTACGCGAACCAACGTATCTCTGTAAAGAAAAAAAAAAAAGAAAAGAACCTCGACAAATTAGAAGACGCATAAACTGTAACGAGAGGAGGCTCGCAATTAAAACGATCGCTCGTACCGCGTTTCACACGTCCCAGCCACATTCTGGCAGGCGAACGATCCCGGTGATCTACTTTTAGCGACGTTGTGAACTTGGAAAGCGCTTGTAGCAGCGTCATTATTAACGCGTGTTCCCATTAGGACCAGCTAACCCCTTGCTAACCAGCGTAGTTTGCTCGCGATTTTAGCCCGGAATTCCCCACGAATTTTCGTGCGCCAGTAAGTGTGACCACGCGCGTTTCTTCGAACCATGGAACAGTCAAGAACGCCGAAAACACCGACAACTTCCGGCTGTGCTTACGCTTCCGACGAACTTTGCCGCTACTTTCAGGCATCGCGCCTCAAATTAAGTACATCGCCAAGTTTATTGCCTTGGATAGTTCCAGCGACGTATTTCTGCACGGTTTGTCGAGGATAATTTGCGAACGATGATACAGGAGTTTGGAGGGAAGTTGTATCGTGATAAGATGATAATAGATCGAGGGAAATAGTTTTCCTGTTAATGGATTCGGTTGAATTTAATCGTAGATTTTAGAAATTTAAGAATAATTATTAGTAAGTTTCAAGTATCGTAGTAAAGATTAATTTTGTTCTTAATATATTTATCGTTTGTCGTTATTTCCTGATTATTAAATTTAGCATAATGATTTCGAAGAGAGATCGACGGTTAATATTGTACAATATTCATTTTTTTTCAAATATACGTACATACATACACTACGAAAATAAAGTGATTGTTTAAGAGTTTGATTCGATTTCCGATTGCGCGAGTTTGGATAAACTTTTTGGTCGTCTAAATTACAAGAAACAATCGTAATAAATTCTAGCAGCGGTACACAGCTTAAAAATATAATAAAGCGAAAACAACAGAAAAATTTTGGACACTTACTGGTAGTAACGGAGGAAGTTCCGAGGGAAAATTTGAAACTAAATCTTCTCGCTAGTTTAAAAGTAATTTTCAACAGAGATTCTTTGCAGTTATGAACTTTGCGTGAAATACGATTTAGCGAAATTTAGACGTAAAGTTCATAAAATACGAATGTAATTCGTATCCATTTAAGTTTTCATTTTACTTTTACATCTATTCCACGATTTTCTATTTTATCCTATTATTTGTGATATTTCCGAGATATCAGATGTTTCTGACACGACATTTTATCTATTTTCATATAGATCAGAATTTATCTGTCGCTTTGGTCGTTCTTCCCTCGTGTTTGAAAATTGATACAAAAAACAGTTTTTTGTAAAATATCACGGTATTCAGTTTTAATATCAGCCATCCTTTGAAATTGAAAGCAGGGACTTTGATGTTAAAACTGCAACTTAAAAGTTCTTTCAGCTACGAAGAAATTGCTTGCCAAAGTAATTAAATCTTGCGTGAGTTTATAATGTTGCAGCAAAATATGGCTGTTACAAATTATTCCACTGGATTGCGACCAGTTGAAAAATATCGAATCATCCTTTATGAATTTTTACAGCCAGAAATTTTGAACGCTCGTGCACAAACGTTGAACTTTGTTATTCATTGGCCGTTATCCTCTTCAAAAGTCTTTCATTAATACCTAAAACTGCCGCTTCGTTTAATCGTTTTTTAATTCTGTTTACATAACCGCAAACACCGGCGAATCATACAATCGCAAATATTCCAAAAAGAGAGAACAAAAATTTAGTATCCTTTCCACGAATCGAATGGATCAAAGAACTTAATTGAGGAAGATCTCCATTCCTGAATACGTTATCAACTGTGTTCATCGCTCGCAGCTACAAGCAGCGAGATTAGTTGAAACTGTTCCAGCGATACAAGGCAAAACGTAGGCCAATGAAGATGAAATTAATCCCGTCTCATCAGATTTAAATATCTAAATACCGACAGAATTGGTCAAACTATTTCTTTCATAGTAATACGCGATTCTTAAACTTCTTGCAAAATGATGACTTTGCAGGGATGAATTTTAAGATAAAGAAACTTGCCTGATTCGAACAACTAAACGTCGAAACCTACGTGCCCAATTTTATGAGAGTTCGGAAAAACGAAAGGATTCTGAAAGTTTTAAGCGGACTCGTTCGTCCCAAATAGTAAAAAGTACCATCGTGTGTACTTGATCCTCTGCTTCATCCCGCGAGTACTTTAGCCGATGCGTTTTAACGTAAACTATACTCGCAAGAAAGCTGGCCAAGTAGCACGCATCTCGATCGTACCGAGGAAAAGCATGCTGTGTAACAGCAGAACCGATGAATTTACGCGTCGCATGGTAAAAGGGTCGTTTTGAACGGTCAACCGATTTTCGCCCACTTTCTTTGTGAACCGCTCGGCCTTTACGCCGATGGATCGCGCTAGAAATTACGCTGGCTACGCGTAGATCGTGCACGGGCTTCGGCACACGAGCAGAAAGGAAATACGTCGCGTTTTTTTTTTTTTTCGTAGAAACGAGCCGGTACACGCGAACGAACGCAGCTTGCTCGATTACCAACTCGCGAAATAATTTCTGCGCTGCGTCAGAGATATACCGCTCGGAGGATCTCTATTTCTGGCACCCGTTCAAATAGTCGGAGGAACTTAAATTTCGCGGCAGACCGAGCTTTTTCGCCAGCGTCAACCGATACTCTTTGCTTCCCTTTTCTTCTCGTCGTTCATGCTTCCTTGCTTCTGTACTTCCTTCTCATCCCTCGTTTCCTTCGTTTCGCCGCTTCTCGCGCCTTCCCCGTTTCTTTGATTTCCTGATCCTCTAGTTAGTCTTTCTTTCCTCTATTTTCTAGAAGCTTTCATTTTACACATGCACAGCAATGATGAAAAGAAGAGAGAAGGAAGAAGCGTACTTGCTACACGATTATGGTATATCGTCGAACGCGATTAACTTGTTTCTATGTTACATTTGATCGTGTTGCATCAACTCGTAGTACGAGCAGTTATCGAGCATGTTTGCTGTTATTAATTTAGAGTACGTAGTTTGCGAATGCGCGGATTTATGAAAATTTGTCTTGCAAATTTACGCTCACAGCAGTGGGAAAATTTATATTGCGGAGAACGTGTGTATTGTTACGTAGACATTTAGAGGCGAAGAATTAACTACAATTAGGTAGTACGAGAACACTGCGCATTAATTCGAAAACTGGGTACGAAGCCAAGGGAAAACTCAACTAGTTTCCAAGTCAAACCACGCTGCTGCTTTTCGACAAATTTGAATCCGTAATTGATTCTTCCTAATAATTTACCGTTCAAATTTCCAATTGCGGAGCAATCGAACCGACGAAAAACGTTAACGAAAGTTCTAAAACAGATTCTTCGCGATTGTTAAAAAGTGTAAACGTAAAAATTCCTTTGGAAAAGAGATTATTAGAAAAACGAATAACTTCATAGACATAGAAGTAAGACCGAGTCAATAAAACGATTGAAAATGAAATTTTGAAACGTTAAAGACTCGTGTTACAAGTTTTCAACGATATAATAATTTTCTTCATCGCGAATTAAATACGAGCTACGTCGATATTTCAAACGTTTTTGTTTCAGAAACAAAAAGGTCCCCTGAAGTTAAGACTAAAAAATTGTTTCTCCGTATCGAAGAGACTTTATTAAACGTCTCCTTGATAAATACGAACGCTTTGAAGATAACACCGATTATTATACCAATCCCACTCTCATTGTACGGAGTCACGGGGCAAAGAGAAAGCGAGTAAAAAGGGAGAAAGGCACCGGATACCATCTAAACGCGACCTGCGTTCCGTTGTCAAAGTGGAAAATGAGAAAGAGCAAAAAGCTTTCGTCGCTAACGAACGTACGCGTGGCCTCTCAAAGTAAATCATTAACTGTGTCGAAAGAGGCTAAGACTATGCATTTTTATGGAAAACCGAGTTACACGCATCTCTGACAGATATTTAAGCCAAGGTCCTGTGTGCTCGGCTTTATATCTAAAATACAAAAATATTGCAAGTAAATGATATTAAATTTAACATAATAATTTCGAAGATAGATGGAAGGTTAATATTGTACGATATTCGTTCTTTTTCCGAATACATCTGCATACATACGCTATGAAAGTGACTCTCTGCATTTTATCATACGATAAATTTCTCATGTTGCAACTCGATAATGTAATTCGATGATAAAAATGTATAATATCGAAACGTTTCTCCGGCTTCCTTTAAGCCATTTGACCGTACGTCATGTATCACTTGTAGAAAAATTTCAGAGAGAATCGTGAGCTTTTTATCGGTGCAATCGAAGAAATTACCCAGATTGACCATTTATCCGTAAAGAAGTTCTCGAGCGTGCTGCTCTCGTATCTGATCCTATTCGACGAACATGTAACTGTGGATAGCTTTACATCTTACGTAAGACGTACCAATCCGTTGGAAACGTTTCCATCCTTCACATTGCTTTATATAATCATCGTTTTATTTTATTTCGCGATATAAAGACAGTCGAGCGAAAGGAAGAGGAACGAGAGAATATCCGACTATAAAATAAAGCATTTTTAGAAATACATTTTAGAAATACGTTTTATCAAAACAATTTTCAACTTCGACAAAATTTCGAAACTTTTTCGTGGATGAATAAAAATCGATTTAAATTTCGACGATATAGACGAGAATTTCTATAATGCAAATAATATGCTATAATCAGGGAATATAAATTTCTACGATATAGGACGTAGTCTAAAATATTTTACAATTTAAAAAAATAAGGTCAGAAAAGATTTCCAACTTAGAAACACGTTAAAAGTATAGAGTAACATCTTTCTGTCCGGAGTTTCCGAGAAAATACATTTTGACAAATTTCATTCCATCGTATTAACGATCGTCCAATTGACCAGACAAATTATTATGGATGCCACTTTTTTACAAATACGAGCGTCCCATTCAAAACATTCCAAGTAAAAAAGAAAAAAAAATGTCTTCCATATATTATAAACAGCGACCCGATGGAAAAATAGCGCAGCCAATAAAAAATTAAACCAGTGACAGAAACGTACGATCATGGCATCGGGGACGGCAATCCTGCTATCCGCATAATCCTGCTGGCTCTTGAAAGCTCCTCTTTTGATTTACACGTTTCTGTGACGTTTTCCTTGCAAAAATAACGACGAGAAAGCAGCGTACGTCAAAAGTCGAATTCGCAAAACCTCCCTATCGATACCGACCTCTAGTTCATCTAAAGATTAGACCATCCAACCCCCATCTCCAACGACCATTTCCACGCGGTTTCTCAACTCGAATAAATATGTATAGTAGCTCCGGAAAGTAACCAAACACTTATAGTAACCTATTATGAACATAGTATGTGTATCATACGAAATATTTCGAAGTTTTCACGTGAGCACCATAACGCGACCCGACCACGACGATTATATTGAGAAAATTTGAAACGAATCCGAAGATATGTGTAAAACTGATAAGATAATTAGCGCAAGTGTACATTTGGCAGAGATTCGAAATGTATTAAGTGAATTATCCGTTACATTCATAAGCCTCGATATTCGGTGGGACCATCTTCGACACTAATACGTTAAAGATGACTATTCGCGTCGTGTGTTACTTCTTTTTCACTAAATATATATGTCGGAGATGAAAGGACATCGGGACCTTTCTTTGGGAATCTTTAGGAAGACCCCGAATACTTTGGTCTAGACCTTTCATTATATGTTTCATTATAGCGGTATTTGAATAATAAAGCTGAGAAATAGTTGTTTATGATTTAATCCGATTATGTGTGCCCGAGAATTATGACAATAGGCTTGGGCTCGAAGTGACACAACTGGTCGCTGAACGTAGCCACGGTCACGGGATGGACGTTTTTACCTAACAGAGGTATGGAGTAATTGTATAGCTCTCCTTAAAAATATAGTTGACCCGAGGGATACAGAGAGGTACGGGGAAGAGTATATAAGTGCAGTTCCACTTGGACTGGGGAAGTTAATTGAATTCTACTCGTGGACTAAAACGAGTTACACTTGAATTGTGGACCAGTGAGTTCAGTTCGACTTGGACTTGGGAGAAAGTACATTGGCTATCCCGATGATCGTGGATTCGTTATTGAGCCTAAGATCATTGTCACTCACATTCCGAGTATCTAATTACCACTTGTCAAATTCTGTAATAATTATATTTGTACTAGTAAATATCTTCTCTATTGCCTAACAACAATGTCTAATCCAACTAAGGATTCGTTACACGCCCCTAACCCTAATGAGAACTCGACATATATTTTCTTAAAAATATATAAAATGTTAAAAATGTCGTTTCATTCGCTAACTTTGTATCGCTTGCAGTAAATGTCTGATAACTTGTACGTATATTCTCAAACTGGTTTTACATTTGGCCAATATAATCGTAACAGTCGTGTCTCGTAGAAATGATAATGAAACTTTTTAACGTTGTATACAACACACGCAGTATACGCATAGAAGTTTTCTATATAAAGCGTTAAATAGCTTCGCGAACCAGTGCACGCTTGATGAAACTCAGATTATCGTAAAATCAATCGACTGGGTACACCATTAATGTTGTAATACGCGCATCATCGATACCGTGTATCGACATTACGATTTTTACGACGCTCGGATCGTGAGAAGCTTCGTATTTCCGATGTGTAATTGGTTATCGCGTGGATCAATACGCGTGTAACGATAATTGTGGCGGTTATCGGAACGATTTTACGACGAGTCGACGGAAAATTTCGAAAAATCGAAGAACTACCCTGTTTCGTTGTTGTTTCACTAACGAGGTGATACTTTAAGAGACAAATTTTTTAGACAATTTGAAATGTTTACTTCGCTTTAGCTTTATTTATTTTTTACTGTCTTTTAGTAAAACTTTCGTCTTGGATGTTGGCAAGGAAATCCGCATTCGATGTTTCGATACTTTGGGGGGGGGGGGTTAATTCGTACAAAAAAGGCATGTTTTTAAAATTTAAATAAAATCGCGTTTTTCCCTTCAAAGTGTTCCAAAAAAGTGAAAAATTGAAATTTCGAAAAACCCTCCCAGCGTTACCCGGGGAAAACTATTATCCAACGAATGAACTTTGATTTTTTGATTTCAGATGATCCAGCACCAAGTTACGAGGGGCACCGCAATTCTACTTTTTTTCCGAGACACGTCCGAATAATCGCTGCCATTGCCGCATTTTTTAATATTTCTTCGTGAAAATTTTATACAATATTCTTCGAATGTCATACTTTAACGTACTATTGGTTTTAATAAAGAGATTTTAACTGTGTCGTCACAAAAAATTCACAAAAACATGCCTTCTTTTGTACGAATTAACCTTACCCCGCCCTTAAGAAGAAAAATTTGTAAATACGTATAAATACACATACGCTCGTACTGAATTTGTTGTATATACGTAGATACTGAAATATCGTCTCGCAATACTTAACTAGTGGTAGTTACTGTTGTTAGTTTACATGAGAGATTCGACAAGTCAATTTAACTGGAATTCGATTCCACTAAGAACTACCGCAAGGAACAGTTCTTGAAATTTGATTTATTGTTACAACGTAATTTCCAGTCTATTTGTTTCGCATTTACGCTTTCCCGTGCTTCGTGATAATTCTCATTCGTGCATAATATTTTTCGAACGCACTAGAGAAAAATAGCGTGATTAAAAATGTTCATTTCATACGTTCCCGTAAAAGCATTCTTTCCAAGTTGAATTAGAATCTCTATTTTAAAATGTAATTTTCTTAATTAAATATCTTTATACAATGCTCTCCGTACCAGCTCTCTGTGATTATTTATGCTCGTTATCTATTATTCTCGTATCTATTCGCGGAAACGCGTAGAAAATTTTAATGAAACGAAGCTTTCTCCTAGATGACGCAATAGTATAATTAACGATATATAATAATTATCTTAATCGTATTAATGCATCAACTACGAACACATCTGGTTCCATTTAATGTTCTCTCGTTTCATTAACATAATCATCCACCAATAATAATTTTCGCGTACAGTACGAAAAGTTTGAAATCGCTCGTTGCAAGAATGTTCCGTAGAGAATCGAATAATTTAACAGAAGAATTTAAATCACGATCAAAATTCCATTAACCTAAAAGGATGTATAGACAAAGATCTATCAAAGTGGCATTCATTTTCACCGAATAACAAACGAAATTAATCGACGAATTAGCAAAGATACGAGCAAGAAAATTATTCCAATCTTTCAGCCAGTAACGCACCCGTAAGAAAGTCTCGCAACATTAACCCGACACAGTTAACCCCAAAAGTAATCACTGACCTTCCCAATAGCAGCTATCAAGTCCAACTTATCGAAACTCTTAAATCGAGCATAACCGGCAAATGACTGGTACGATAACGAGCAGCCTCGATCGATAGTGACCAATAATTCCCACGCGATTCTCTCCATCGTCCAACACGGCGAAAGTTTCGATCCGAACACAGCGCCAAAGTGCATTATGGCATAAAACGCTATTGCAATATCTGGCTTGCGAGTATTTGTTGTAAATCAACGAATTCATATCTTTACGAATATAACGGGGAAAAAGTGGAACCTAGGTAGAAAATTATTTTATTTTACTAAATACTACGACGAAAACCTGTTACTGTATTTCGGATGTTTTATATATTTTTGCACGTTATTGCGTATTACATAGTCTTTTGTCTTTAAATTTTTAATAAACGCATAAAAATTAGCAGTCTAGCGGTAACTATATCCATGCGGAATTCGGTGGTTTAAGAATGCAATATATGTAATATGCGAATATATATTGCTCATTTGACGTGACAATGGTTAAGACTTTTTGTGTGTGAATTTGAATCATATAAATTTAAATACCTGCGGTTTAACCCTTTGCACTCCTATGTCGAGTGTGACTCGACGTCAGTTTTTATCAGAGGAACTCCTTTGTCGAGTCCCACTCGACATTCTTTCAGTCTCACTCTTTTTTTGTGAAACGTGCGAAAGAAAACCAGAATTGTATCCTGGAAATTGTTTCAAGATATATCGTAACTTAAAAATTACAAAATACAACAAAAGTGTGGATAAAACTGGCATTCAAGTGAATTCGTTTCTTCCCTTACTTATTTAAATTATCTTATTTTTTAGTTAAAGTAAATTTCAAATAAGACACTTAAAAGCGTTGTGAGCTGCTGGTAACGAAATTGAAATAAAATTCCGAGTGCAAAGGGTTAATGAAAACAATAAATTCCACGAAAGCAAAGGGTGAAGAACCCGAAGGAACAAGAACGATCGACGAGAAACGCTATGTGAAAGCAATAAGAAAAATATTTCCACGATAGACTCGCGCTATATTTATAAAATATTTGATCGAAATACCAGATGCGCGATAGGCATAAATTCCAGTGTTCCTTAGCGATATAAGCGAACACGTCTGGCGTGTTCGAACGGCGAAACGACAGATCGTGTCCCGGTTTTCTCTATCCACGTATGCTCGATTTCGTACTCATCGTTCGAACTCGTACATATCTCGTATCATTTCCGCGTGATTTTATCGTCGATGTTTCAATGACTCGCGAAGATTTCGTACAAGAGGCGAGTCTTCCGTATTCGATCGTGTCTGCAACGGTCCACGAAAGTACTCGAATACTTATCACAGAAAATTATGTCATCCGTGATACGTAATAATCGTGCGAAATTCCTAACTTCATTTATTTGAAGTTTCAAGACGCATAGGAGCATAAAATTTGTATAATATACAAAATATATAAAATATTCAAAAATAATATATTGGGCTGGCAACTAAGTGATTACGGATCCATGCATTACCACCTAACGACAAAATCCGCAATCACTTAGTTGCCAACCCAATACTCGTTTTAACCTTTAATAGGCAAGGCAAGCCCGTATTTAAATTCTGTTTGTTTAATCGAGTTCGTAAAAATGTAAATCTGCGTAAAAACCCGCAACTTACTCGTAACGATGTTAATAAAATTTCAACGTTTCGTATAAAGAAAATTATATTTTTTCAAGAAGATTTCAATAAGCGTTCGAACGAATACCTTCCCCAGCGACTGTTCACGAGCGGCTCGAACGATCTGGTTAATCGATCTTAGACAACCCTTTTGGAAAACGGGACGTGTATGGAAACCGATAAATACGCACCGAGTACAATGGAACAGGCGGCGTCAACAGGCGAATTCCCGAGACGCGAGAACCGACCGCTTCGTCGTTCGATTTATCGTCTTTGTGCCTGTGGATTTGAAAAACGCCACTGCGCCAATAACGCGGCCACCGTAAAAATGCCATGAACAATACTGGGACGCGATCTAGTTGACACGTTTCCGTCGGAAACGCACGGATGTAACGGTTTCATCGTTGCGTGACTACTTTCACCCCTACGTCCACTTCGAAGCTCATTTTCTTTCTTCGTTTCGATACGTAACAAGCTTTTCTACTTCACTATAGCGTATATAGATTAATCAAACACGAAAGAAAGAGTAGCGTATAATCAAATACACTTGAATTTTGTACGAGTTCCATTTATTTCAACGAAATTTCAACTAGTGCTTGACTACATGGGTCTCTGTTCGTTGAATTTATTTGTCCGATTTATTTATCTATCCGATCGAATACAAACTATATGTCCCCGAAGTCCGTGTAAACGAAGTTCTATTTGAATTTGTGACAGTAAAGGCTAACGTATTTGCGAGATGTTTCTGATTTAAAAACGAGTCCAAAAGCGATACGTGAATTATTCTTATTTATTGATATTTATTATCGCTTATTTAGTTATCATTTAGGAGGTAGGCAAATACGCTCTGACAAATGAACCAACATGATTGAAGAAAATTGGCACGTTAAAGATACTATAATCTGTTAGTCAGCCACTGACGATGTCTAGAGGTTTATATGTAGAGGATGATTGGTCGGTGAGGTTCAATGGACGAGATTGCTCGTCGTTGAAACCGTCGAATACATTTAAAATGATAAATTAGTATACAGATAACGTTCGCAAAGACACTCCTACTAACCGATTCGCTGAGACAGTGTATAAGTCGTAAAATACGATCGCTAATGACTCGTTAATTAGATCGCTGATAATTCGTTGATAACTGGTTGATAACTGATCGACAACTGACTGTAACTCATTTCCTTGCGATCGCGTTTGCTTATTTATACTATTATTACTATTATTTATACTATAATTCAAATTCGTCTTTGTTCAACGATTGCACGTAGCGGTGTGCATTGTTTAGCTCGGAGTTCATTTATTCTTACGTTACGCGTATCCTAACGATCTTGATACTCCGAGGCAAAACAACAACATTATTTGAATTGTCCTCTAACTCGTGTGCCGCTACAGATGCAAGATGCTCGCGTTATTATTTCTCAGCGTCCTTTTCGTAAATGATCGTCCACTACGGATATTTGTATTTTTCAGAAATACAAATCGAACAGACAAAATAAAGTAGAAATTCAAAAACTAATTTTTGAGCGACGCTGTGTATCGGAATAATCGATACAGAATATGTATTTCCGTATAGATATCGTTCTACCTACAAACAATACAATTTCCATTCCTATTCTCCTAAAGTTCCACTCCACTATGATATTCTCGATCAGCATCCTCCATAACTGCTCCAACTGTTCTTCATACATCGACGAAACAACTTCTTTCAGTTCGCATGACATCTGTGTCACAGTCTTAAATCAGCGAGACTATCAGCGCATAGTAAGAACGTTAATAATGTCCCCCTTGCAACGCATAATTGCGCCTTAATAGAATAAACGGCCTGCTCGAGACCCAATGAGTCGACTGGTGGAACCTGAGTGTGGCGATAAAACGACGTTGAACGAGGTACGGTTCGTCGCAATGATCGACTTTTCGATTTACGACGACAAACCCAACGAATCATGAGATACTTGCTCGTAATGTCGAGCGATCGTTATAAGGAACGTCATTTTGTCTAACGCCACGTACTAATAAAAACACGATGGAAATGCCAAGGGTCGCAAATACGTCAGCTAATCTTCGTGAACGTTTGAAACTTTACATTTTCAAGCATTTACGACAAACTGTTATTGCAAGCATCGATTTCAAATAAGAGAATATTATATATCAGATATCTAATTTAAGAAAGAAAGATCACATGTTACACGAAGGAAGATTTAAAGGACAACGGTCTCGTTGCGGAAAATACGAACGTCGAAAATATCTACGAAACAGCGCTCTCAACGCTAGAACTACCGATAGTTAACACGAAATTATTTCTACCAAGACCGGTCAAAATGATTTTACAAAATACGTAATAATACAATATTTTTATAGTTATTGTTTTGTTACTTTCTTACAGAAGGAATTCCATGTTATGTAGTAGATTTTTGGTATTATTAATCCATCTGGGACCATCATCCCTAAACGAGGGTTCACACATTTATAAAATTGTAGAACCAGTCATTTTCACTGCTGTGGTATTTCTAGCGTTAGCATCTAGAGATCTAGCGATCGATCCGGAATTTTCCTGATATCTGATATCGTCACATCGAACGATACGCGGTAAAGATTTGAAAAACGCGTGGCAAGTTGTAGAAAACGAGGAAACTGGTTAATCGGGGTGCGATAAACAAATCGCAGTACCCTTTTACACTTTGACTGGTATTGGTATAAGTAGCCTTGATACAAAATTATTTTCAGTTCGAATACATAAAAAAGAAAATAAAATTCATTATATAATTCTTTTAGTTATCGTTGCGGAAAAAAATATAACACGAAGTAGGAATTTTAAAACAAAATTGTAAAACCAGCCAATTTGACTGGTGTGGTAGTTCTAGTGTTAAATATACCGAAAAGTCTTTCCGATAAAATATAAATAAAATATACGAAATAAGTTGATTAAATTGAATGTCAAGATGGAAGAAGAGACGAAATCTGGAAATAACGTAACGACGTCTAATATTCAAATTGCACGTACGTCAGATGTTTACGTTAGATCCGTGTGCAGTATGTCTGGAACATCGAAGCAAATTTCCCGAGTATGTTTCACCGGGCTGTCCGAATGAAACAAATATCGCATGAATGTACGTATATCTACGAACGCTTCCCCTTTCCAAGTTATGGCTGTTCGAAGTTGCGCATCACGGGAAATGTTCTTGTACGCTCTTTGACTTTCAATAGCAGATACCTCAAAGTCCTTGTTCATGGAAGACCGGACGCCAATCTGCTAGGTATTGGTGACCGCGTTGCGGATGCTTGCATCTGATTCCGAATCTCGTCGCTGGCTATTTTCAAACATGCTCGATCATTCATGAAACGACGTTACATTACGCGAGTAGATCGACACTAACTTCCTTCGAAGTGATGCGAATTATTCCTTTACAAAAGACCTTTTCAACCCCTCTACATTGCCGCGTGCCTTTAAGCCCTGGCTCTTCCGGTTCGTTTCTTATTCAGTCTTCTATCGTTAAAATAGTCCTTAGCTTTGAAAATAAAACAGAGAGATAGTCACTAATACGTATACTTCCGCACGAACATCTTTTCAAAAGTCGTTCGTGGCGTTCGATCGACGGTGGAATTGAAGAATTCGAAAAAAGGTACAGTATCTTCGTCGTTAAGATCTCTCGCGTTCCGAATTTCAAGATATTTTCAGAGAGATCTGAAAGATATCTATTTTCAATTCTGCAAAGGAAATGAATTAATATTTAAGGATTGGCCGAGATATTCTGACGTTACGCTGTGACAGGATTAATATCGATTTGATTGATATTTCTAAGATATTATAGACATTATTTTCAGCGGTTTCCCTTCGTTAACGGAATCATCTCTGGCAAAAGCACGAAGGATATTTCGCAAAACCAGCCGTCAATTTATCACGTTATCCGACTGCGTGAATCATTCTTTTCCCGAAACAAACATAAATCGAATAAAAACGAAATAGCTTGGAGGCTATCTAGATTCATGTATGGGAAAAGATATACCAGCAACGACGTATCTGTACATGTTCAGTTGGAAACTAACGCAGAAATAGAGGAGGGAAAAAACGCGTTGATCAAAGATAGGAAAATCTTTGAGGAAATAAAAGCAGCGAGATAGGAACGCGGGCACGTTACCTTTATCTGACTTGTCACTTCTTAATCCGACTACGTATTACGTAGTCGCGAACGTCAATCAAATCGCCTTTTGAAGTGCAACGCTGCGGAAACTCGTCCGCAGGTAAATCTTATCGGTTCAAATTAGAAGGCAAAATCGTTGCGCAATTGCACGCGACGGTTAACTAATGCTAACTCAAGTATCAAGAAAATTGAGTAATCTAAGTGCCAAGGGAATAATCGAACGTTATTTCTACCTGTGGAATTGTTCTACGAGAGTTGGATGGTGAGAACTGTTTTTTATGGTATTTTTGTAACTTCTAATTGCGACTTAGCTTCTGACACCAGTAATCAAGATAAAACAGTCTATTCTAAGAAGATATCTCTCACCCATAATCCGTTTAACTTCTTACGCTTCGTTCCTAAAGCGAGACGCATAATTCTTGCAGATTAAAATTACAGAAAGACGTTTAAAATTGTAACATTAATATGTTTCTTCGTAATTAGACGGTACATATTTATGCATTCATGAAAAATTGAAAGGAGCAAAGCACAGACTAAAAGAAAATTAAGCGCCGAAAGAGTTAATCTCGAAAAAGAGATGAAACAATTTTGTTCTTAAATAATATTACGACATTTCGTCTTTACAGAAATCATCTTTTTTTCACACGTTATCTACTATAGCCACTGAATAAATTAAATCGACAGAGTTTCTATTCGCCTCGCGTGTTGAAATATGGACGATCCTCTAAGGAACATAGCGTACGACGAAAGACACGTAGAAAGGAGACTCTTTTATGAATAGTTATCCAGGAAAAGGTAAAATAAAGGAAGGTAGATTTTCCTGTTGCCTGTGAACTACTTGAAACGAACCCTACGGCCCTCTTTGCGCATTTGTTTGAAAAGCCAGCCGACAAAGGGTGCGCTTTCACGCGCGGACCGTGCCGCTCGTTGAAAATTGCACGTACGTGCCCAAAAGGTGTCGTATTGCTTTTCCATGAATAACCACGTGTATTTCAATGCGGCAAAGTAAATAGCTGTTTTTATGAAAACACGCAGCTACGGTTAAACCCGTACCAGCTCGAGTTACGTCGATTCCTACTCTTTCACCTCCTTTTTTTCCAAATACACCTGCCACTTTCGCAGCACGTGCCATGAAAAAGTTCAAGGAGATTTCTTGATAGTAACATTTTGTTTAAGAGGCCACGAATCGTTTCACGACAGAGATTCGACTCGATATCTACGATCAGTCGCGAGAATCTACGCGCACCTATCGAATTTTGCGCGTCCGACTTATCAAAGAAAGTAGAATCGTGGTTTGTCACTGTGTTATTTATACTTACACGCCGATACAGCTATCATCGATGTATTTCGAAAATGAATCAGACCAATTTGGACACTCGATTCGCAACAATTGTGGGATTAAGCTACATCAGAAACTTTGCGAAACTTTAAATTTTGTCAACGTCAAGGTGATAAAAAGACATTATTTATGCTTACATGGGGAGATGTCAATACAATATCGATCCTACTATTTTTATTTCACGTAGATATAACACAGCTTGTATTTTAACGTTGTATTTTATAATCGTTTACCTTTTCTTCGTTTTAGTACGCGGGTCAGAACGAATAAATTGTATTAGATTTTAACAGTATGTATCTTAACGCGCGGATAAGATTCGCGGAGCTAACGTTTTTCTTGAGAATTGTGGATTTTAATCGCCGAAATAAATGTATAGGAACACTTAGATTATACTTAGAATTGATATCAAAATAGTTTCAGATTTATTTAATACCTGATTTACAAGATCTTCGTCGATACTCATTTGCACGCGTTTCGCCACTCTCTTTGTCTCTCCATCTTCTATACCACACTACTCGCGGAACAGTTGCGTTCATCTGTTTTACGAAACGCTATGCACGCACATATAATGCTTCCGCACACTCATACTCGTATATGTGTGTCACTACTACGCGGCTGATCTAGCGTAGCACACAAAATTACGCGTATCTCGATAGTTTTTACCGTAATATCCTATATTCAAGAGATGTACTTGATTTTAAGAGTTTTGTGGCTGACCGTAGTTCTATGTACACGTGCTCCCGTTCACAAGCACTAAAACGACTTTTAGTTTCATAGAAGATGTGATCATTCGTATTCCAACCTAGTAATTACCTAGGTAATTTAAATCATCGAGCAAATGATCGACCGGTCGAACGAATTCGAAGAAAAAATCGCGTGGGAAGTAACTTCGCAGTTTGGTCATTTCTTTAAGCTGCGCAGGAAATCCAAGAAAATGAAAAGGAAACAGATTCGAGGGAGAACGAGTCTGGCAAGGAATAATAAGCACGAAGACGTGAAGTTTAACGGACTCGTAGCAAGACCTTCCGTAGCACAGTCGAACCGAACGCTTTTCAGTTGTTGGCATCGTAAACCGACATTTTATGACACGCGCCGCTGGATTCACCGCCAACTATCTACTCTCCCGACATCTAAGCGCGTTTGTATTCGTTTGCCGTCCAACTTGCTTCAGTTTTGCCACAGCTTCATACATATTTAAATGCCGTACGACGGATCACACCCTAGGCGTCAATTTTTATCTAACGACGTCTCGTGCATCTCGTCGTTGCAACAGATTGAATTAAACCGTACAAGTTTCTGGAAACGCAACGACAGACATGATTTTTCTAATGAAATGAAACGAAACCAAGGTGAACGAGAAAGGCAGATTTATTTATGCGAAAGAACGATTAAAACGATTGACTCGATGCCAACGGGACAAACGCTTATCTAGTGCTATTACCTAATTGCTTTAATTTAATTTAATTTAATTTAATTTGCGAAAATTTAATGTAAACAAATTACCAAAATATTGTAAAGAATAAAGAGTCTTTTTTTTTAAGGATATTCTGGACGAATCGTATTTAAAAATTGACGAAGAAGATAAACGCGGAGGATGGGCAATGGGGATACAGGCGCAAAGATGAGACAGAGGTCCAATTAAGGGGTGTATGCACGGTGAGTCGTGAGTGGCACGAGGACATCGTTACAGCTGCAAGATCGCCATTATGCCACGACAAGGACCACCCTAACGACGCGAGCCTTCGTGATTTATGGTGTAGCGAAAATGTTCCGCAGAACGCCGCGGATTATGTATCTACCAGGCTAACTTTCCCGAGATACTTTGCAAGGCTAGATTAAGAGAATAATGGGCTTGCTTTTTGTCCTGCTCTCTTCAACGAGATTAACTCTAGAGACACCGTAATATGCAACTGTTCGCGGTTCCAACGAGCTCCTCGTTAACCGTTCAAACTACAGGATCGTCCGCTATCGATGAATATTCTCTGCCAGTGATAAAACTTTCTATTTAGTCGAATAAAAGGTTGCTTCAAATTTTTGTGCAACGGTTCTTTGAAAATTTTCTTTAAGTTCGAAGATGTTGTTTAAAGAGGATCGGTTCGACGTTAATTACGATATCGATTTCGTTATTCCAAACTTATGGTAGTTTTAGATAGTAGTCGCTTGGAACGACTCTGACCGAATCCGACTGAAAAAAGAAAAGACGCAACGATCGACGACTATTGCTGGATTTTCCAAAACTGCTCAACGTATATATCGCGGAAGTTGGAAGAAAATCGAAAAACTGTTTTCACGGTTCAATTGGCAACACGTTGTAGTCGAAAATTCGCAATTCTCCCAGCAATCGTAATAGCTAGGAACGAGCTGTACGAGTTTAAAGTGACTCCGTTGGTATTTCAGGTTGTTGCGTTTAACTGCACTTGAGAGAATTATAATTTGCCCGATACGGTTTGAAATTACAGCGATTCCGCAGAACCGCCACGTGTAATAACCGAACCCGTGGTCACTGCAAACGTTGTAGTTTAATATTTAACCGTTTCCATCCCTTTATCGCTTACTCCGTTCATCAAGAAACACCCTTTCTAACTTCTGACTACCGTCGTAGCTGCGAAGATACACAAATTTAACGGCAATTTCATATGCATTATAGTTACGAGTGTGAGCGTTCAATTTTTGACGATTTTAAACGTTAGTTTATTTTTTAATTGGATTCGGAAATTGGATTTTTCGTCATATACTATCGTCTAGTCTCATCTTATAAAGCCATTTTAATTGACTTCAAAATTCCCAAATCCGAAATTAAGATTCAACCCTCGTTGGAATTTAAATTTTAAATCCAATCTAAAATCGAAATTTAAATTTCAAATTTCGTTCTTAATTCGATAAACTACAGCCACCGATACTATGCTCGAACCAATATTCCGTTTAAAATCTCCCTTCGTGTTTTATTCCCTCGTTTTACAATTTACTTGTATCTTAATAAACGACCGAACAACAGAATAGAATCCAAATCTACGTGTGAAATTTTATTTTTAATTTCGACACGCTAAAACACTAAAGAACACGATATTCCTCGAAAGTTTCTTTTTCCGTTCCAAACTTTTCGCACAACTCGATAACACGTTCGACTTTTGCGACGACGAAGATCGAGCTTTCACCAAACGAGGATTAATCTCTTGTAATTCCAAACACAGGATTCGAACTATCTAACGAAAATCAGCTTAAATAGCAGCGAACTAATTCAAAGTCCGTCTACGTAATCCCAAATTCACGCTGATAAATAATTCGAAATAATAGAATAGAACGTAGATTCGAATTGCAACTTTCGCTCTTAATTCGAATATCTACCGCCCATCAAAATAATATTCTATACAGAAATAAACGACCAATCTTTCTAAACAAACTTTCAAACTCTCTATTAATCTCGCGCGATTTCAAACACAAACCACAGCCAACTAATACGAAGTAAAAGCCTGCATAAATCAAAATTCTCGTTAACGAACGACCAGAATAGAAACTCGTTCTGCGGAGAACGCTATTTTAAGTCGTAGAAATTCAGGTTTGGCGAAGGTGTTAGAGTCACGCAAACAGGGTGCCAAGCGTCCATTATCTGAAATCACGGACGAAAAACGTTGAACGTTGATAATCGTCGGGATTGCCGTCAAATTCTCGTTACGGTTGATTAGCGAGAGAACCATCGCACGGCTGTCTCTCTATAAGCAGTGCCGTGCCGTGGCTGATTTATTGGTGACACCGAAGTCGTCGGATCAAAGGGCACATATATTCGAGAGAGCAGAGGCCTCGCCGGATAGAAATTGCAGGCCGCGATTGCTGTTCGACTCTGACAACTAACGGGCCAGCGATAGAGATACATACACGCGCGTACAAAGATACGTTTACTCACCTAACACGGTGAGACGGACAGTTCTGATTAATGGCGGATGAGTACTGACTTGACACTCGTACGTGCCGCTATCTCGTTCGGTAGTCGAACTCAAAAACAACCGCCAATTATTCGGCTTCTCCAGGGCCAGCGTGAACCTAGAGTCGCTCGCGTACGTGTCCAAGCCGATCGTGAGCAAGTGCAGCTCGCCTTGTCGTTTGCGAATCCACGACACCTGAAATCAAAACAGATGGAATTTTCAAAGGACGATTGAGAAGAACGAGAGCAGAGTCTCGAGGCTTTTAACTCGGTTTGTCGGACTTAACGATATTATGGCGCGGAGATCGAAGAACGCATCGATGCTCTCGGTATTATTGGATTGGCAACTAAGTGATTGCGGATTTTGTCATTACCACCTAATAACAAAATCCGCAATCACTTGGTTGCCAACTCAATAGCATTGAACGTAGCGACCTTGCCTGTGTCACACGCTCAACAAGGCCACCCGTTCAGAAACAGTGATAGGATAGGCTAGATATCCTGAGTACCACAGCTATCGGAACGATAACGAAATAATAACGGAATAGGCGTCTCTGAGATACACCGGGCGACAACCCCTCCAGAGAGACTAAAACCTCGGTATAAAAACCCTGCAAAATAAGCGCTCGCCCCAGTCTCTTGTAACACTTTGAACCGTCGCTCGGTTGGATTTGCATAATAAATTCCAGTATCATATACAAGGTTCAATTTCTTCGCCTTATTCGCGAAACGTTCGAACTGCGACGCGAGGAGATCACCGGCGATCTATCGGTTTCGTGATTTATTGCGTCCGCGACGTGACACCTGCAACAGCGCTAAATGTAACAGCGTTAGGTGCCATTACTATGATCGGTACTACGATTGACGTTGATAATGTGAAGAAAGCACGAAGCAATAGACAGGCAATAAGATATCGCGTGAAGGAATAAATGGCGAATCGAGATTGCATGTTGCAAGAGCCTAACACGAATCTCCCACTTTGCGCTTCTTACGTAAAACAATTATCTCTGTCTTTCGTAAAGAAGGATTACGTCGCAGAATAAAATCTGCGTAATTGCAAGTTGCGTAATCGTGCGACCGAATGAAAGAATTAATTAACGCTCAACGTGCAGAAAATCGAATAAAGATCTTGCTCGTTCGACACGACACCGTCGAAATCGAGTCTCTCGGAATCTGAATAAGCAAACAAACAAAGAAAAGAAGAAGCTTCGCGCCAGTCTTGTAATAAAAACAGCGAAATGATGAGTTTGCCAAGTTCGTTTTCGACGTGTATCGACGTTTTCTTCCAATCTACCTATATCGGATGAATATATATATTCCTGTGAGATTGTACACCGAAGAGACGCAGAAAGATTTCGCCTGGCGTATCAATCTCGAACACGAAAGCGAGTTATAGCAATGTAAATTTAATGTAAATCGGACGTCCTTTCCACGTAGCGACACACCGCGTGTATTCGAATTCAAATATCACGTTGCTCGGTAGGCGGCTGGCTACTCCGATCTTTCTTTCCCTTGATGCATGCCATCCGAAATAATCACCTTGCCGGGTTTCAACGCGGCTCAAAGAGAGCAAGGTGTCGCAAACAGGGCAGCAAGTACGCAGTAAAACCCTGGAGAAATGAAAACTTCGTTGACGAAACTCCGGGTGCCACGATATCAAAGCGTCCTGGATTTTATCTAAAAGCCAGGCGCAAATAAGGCCGATCTTCTTCTAGATACCGAGCAACGCGTAAAGAGCTCAAGGCTCTTCTTATGAAATGGATCCGAGCCTCGTCCGATTGAAATTACCTCAGAAAGCGCTGTTTGGGACCTAAGATTACTTTTAGGTACAAGGTATATAGTATTAGGTTGACCGACAAGTTTCTTTCGTTTTATAAGAAAATAATATTGGTTTTATATTAGTTTATTGAATTTATTGAATGGATCATATCTAATTCAATAAAATAATATAAAGCAGAAATTGTTGCTCATCTATTATCGCCTTATGAAACGAAAGAAACTTTTCGGACAACCTAATATATGAACCCGACCAATAGACGTTAGTTCCTTTAGAATTTTAAACTGTAAAATTTATCAGCGCATTTTCTTATATCGTTGCCGATGATCTAAGTCCTGTGGATCACGCTTCGATAGAACACTTAAAATATCGCAGACAACGGACGTTAGTTTCTTTAGAACTTGTAATTGGTGATACGCTCATGAAATATGAGTTTGTTAAAGTACGAAGCTAAGCGCGAGATATTTAGCGTAAAATCTTCGTATTTCCATGATCCATTATAAATCGTTCAAGAATTAATCCATTATAGCTGCGGGCCAGCTGTGAGGATTCGAGAGCTCCGAAACGTCTGGTGGAAATTCCGTCGGTACAATTTAATACAGTGCTCGCAGTCGGTGTTCCGCAGTTTGATACGAAGGAGTTAAAGAATCGTTAGGCGTGGTAGCCAGGAAAGGGATTTCGAGGCGTTGCACCGACCTCGGCTGCTCGAGACGCAAAGGACAGCCTGAACGGACGCTTATGGTCATTTGTCATTATTATAAAAGGCTGAGCAGTGAATAATTACATCTTAGGAAACTCGCTGTCCAACTACGCGCGTTTATTCCCATTTCTATTCACACGCTCCGTCCCTCCGGCCATTAATACTCGCGAGGAATTGTTAAATTGAAATCCGATGTTCTGTTTTGCGATTCTTTAGTCCGTTAAGTGAAAAGTTCGTTTGATAAAGCAAAAAGACTTTGATCGTAAACGGGGAAACATCGAGAGACAGGAGGATTCGCGGCAAGTTTCACGGGCGATTCGAAAGCTTCGATAACGGGACTCGACCTGTTAACCTTTCTATCGTTGGAATTCAATTGAGAAACGTTACGATCAATTCGGAAGCTTCGCGAAACAACGTCCATGAGATTTTAATTCAACAATTGGCAGAAAAATCGATACTAAAACAGCTTTGGAAATCAAACAAATTATTTAAAAGCGATACAGAAATTATAACCGAAAGGAAAATGTCGATTCCTTCTAACGATTATTCGAAATAAAAGTACTACTCGTGTCTTTTTATAAATTCATAGAGCGATAGATCGCCGTGGCTTTGGATATTATTACAATTTTTTAGTGAATCGATATTCGAACGATATAAGATCGAACGAGTAGAATAAGACCAGAACATGATCACACGACATGGACTGCTTGGTATTATTTCATGGTAACGCTTCTTCGTGACTTTAAAAATGAAAGCTCGATATTTTGTTCGTTTCAATTTATATTGAATTGATTAAAAGAGAAAATAGAGCAAACATCCGAGATCGATAATGCATCTACGAATATCAATATTTATCTTCCGTATTGCAACATTGAAAACAAGGCAATGAAACTAGTCAAAAAAATTCATCGCGCCGGATGTCACGCGTCGCTCAATTATTTTCATTTCGTCGATTGATTGGAAATTATTATTTCAAAACTGCAAGACACGTAGCCTGTTGTTTTCTCAGTAACGAAATAAAAATGCCCCTCAACCATTCGAAACACGAGGATCGTAATTTTCATTTGGAAAGATAATTTTCAAACAAGCGAATAAATGTAAATTTTATCGTCTTTACGAGACATTTCTTAATTAAAACGTACTTTCTTTAGAGGATTCGTTAATTCCTTCCTATTAATTAGATATGCACCTTTTTCAATCGATGATATTTTATAACTGTTCTACAAGGAGAAAAAGGTCTCTTTTAATTAAGATTGTAACGAGCGAATACAGATGCTTCTCACACTCGTTAAATTTTTCTGTCTTTGAACGAGGCTAAGACCGAATGTACGAAGAAATTAACTTTTGTTAATTGCAAAGAGAAAAAAGGGTTAAAACGGCTGGCATTGATTTGCCGCTTTATTTTAATAAATATTTCGTGTAAAAAGTATTATACGTATGAATAAGTGTGTTCGCGATTAATAACGAATTCGCATGTTACAATCTCGTTGCGAGCAGCAAGGAAAGAGAAAGCTTGATCAATCAAAATTAATCAGGTTAAAAACTTTGAAACTACTTTGTGATTTCTTACTGTTGAAAACCCTTGTAACACCTGTTCTCAAGGAAATTTGGACGCTCTGTAATTATAGTCCTTCTTACGTTCAAACTAAGCAGAACTTTAGTTTCGTTCATCGATGAACAATCTTTATTGTTATTGCGCTAATTAGATCGAATTTTTTGAAATAATAAACGGAAGAAGAAGTTTTAGTTTCACAGAGTAGTCTGTGTCGTCTGATCTTAATCCTCCCTATATTATTTATCATTGACTAATGACTAACTATTTCACTAATTCAATAAAATATTGAACATGAACTTGAAGTCATCGTTATGTGAATACGTGTGCATATTATCGGGTTGTCGTTTCGTTGTTAAGTAAATAAATAATCGGCGTATTTTATGCAAAAAAAATTTACTTTAGGATAATGTCCAGAGGGAAACTAAAAATTTTATCATTTCTCGAACATGAGCTGCGTTTGGAAGAACATCTTTCTTGTATCGTCTCGAATTATTCTTCAAAGATGAAGAACTATTTACGTAAAAATATATCTTTCATATCTTGTTCCTCTCTTTCGTCATTTCGTATATATAAATACCACATGTTAAAGATGAATTATTTCGAATATTATGCTTGGCAAATTTCTAACGATACAAAATAAATAGCAATGAAATCCATCGTATCTCACACAAACTAAAGTTTCTTAAAAAAACATAACTCGGCGATTTCTTGAAAAACTGTTGAAGTGGATCCCACTTCAAGGAAAACTCCACACCTTTTCTAAAGTTTAATTTTCTTAGTTCTCGAAGCCACTGAGTATTGTTTAGCACTAAATCAATTTGAAGAGCTTCTCAGCCTCATAGTTTTCTAGGAACATGCGTTGCACAGATGATGCAACGGGATACAGACAGGCCAGTTTTCCGTAATTTTCCGCAAAAATTCCCATAGGCTCATGGCTTTGGAAGTTCTTTCGTGAAGTAACGCTGCCAGCGTGCGGATCTGGACTAGCATACGCATTGTACTTACACTTAAACTTGCTTAAATATATTTTTCTATTATACGTTCATCCACGCATTTCCTCTCTCTCTCTCTCTCTCTCTCTCTCTCTCTCTCTCTCTCTCTCTTTCTATTACGAGATAGAAAACAGAGCGCGAGATAAATCAACGACGGCAATGAAACAAAGACTGTCTCGTTTTCACTCTCGTTGAACAAAGACTCGCTAAGCAAAGAAGAGGGTCGTTGATATTAGACGCGTTGATAAAGAAACAACGGAGAAGAAAAGAGTGTGGAACGATGGAACGGCGACACGTAGTGTGCTGCAGCTCCCGATAACAAGGCGTAATAATGTTTGCCTGTCGCTGCAGCGTCCGAGATAAATCGTCGTTCGTCGAATCAGCAGTTTAAAATACGAGATAGACGGGAAAGGTGAACGTACCTCGCGTACTCGACAGACCAGCCAACGATCAGCTAAGGAGGATACAGAGATCCGATAAAACCCGATACTCTCGCTGAAATTGGAGCGAATCGATCGTATCGATCATCGACGCGCTTATAAGCGGGACGAGACCTGTCTCTGGAAACGAGTAGTAGCCTCGCGTGTGCCGGTCGAGCCAGAAAAAAAGAGCAAAGAATCGTATGGAATTTCCACGCGTGACGCTGCATCACTTTTCTGAATACGTTGTGCGTGTCGTACGAGACATTCCGTAATTTTTGTACAAAAAGAAACTGCTATTTCTATTGTGAAAGTCGCAAGTAAAATAACGCAACCCTGAAGTAACGCAGCGGAATCTTCGAAGGACGAGATGGCCGAGGAGATCCAATTCCGCATTTTTCTGCAATAGGAAAATTTCCTGAGAACACGAGAAACGAGAGAAACCGGAATCATGGCCATTTCTCTTCAAGCTTGCGGGATTCGGTTCGAGTCACTCGAAGGTCCTGGGACGCAATCTGGACAATTCAGATGTCAAAGGACCGTAGACGGAGCAAATCAGGGTTAAGAGACCAGACACGAACAACGGTTAGAGGCACTCCGCTCGGACTAGCCTGCGATCCGCGAAATTTCATAGTCATGACCTCGCAGCCAACCGATGTAAGCTTAGTCGTTTTAAGGATCATAGGTCAGACGGACTGAGACCACTTTCGGATAGAATAAATTACAACTTCTCCATCGAACATATTTCACTTTAGCACCGTTGTTTAATCGTTTACGCTTTTAACGTATCGCGTTGACACAATTTTTTAACATGTTGGCTACCGCGCGAATTCGATATATTTTACGCCGAACAGATTGAAAAATTCATTTCTGCAAAATAATATATTATATTTGCGCGCTTCTTCTCGACGATGTCAGCTGAATCGTTCGCATCGTTGAGAATTGTTTAGTCCATGAAATTTATCTCACGTTAGTCGTTCTAAACAATTTTTTAACCGATAACCGATAATACAAGGTGCGTCTTACAGTTTGGCTTTTCAGAGTTGTTGGTATTTCCAAGCATGAATTTCATAACAGAATCTTAGCTATTCGATCTGTGTGGAAATTTCAACGGGGCTCGAACTCTCAACCAACCTTCTCCATCTATTTTTTTTTTTTATTTTTAGCAGATTCTGAAAATAATTAATAGGTCAGTGATGCCGTGCATGTACGAGCAATTACGAAAGTGTAAGGTCAAGACGCGTGTGGTAGTTTGCTCGCATATATGCATATCGGAGCGTGCAGCTGCAGCCTGCTGCCATAAGCTGGAACCCAGCATCCGACCGTGAATATAATAGCTGAGCAACGTTATCTCTCGCTTCATAATTTAACCTGCCCCTCCCTCGGAAAGGAGAATCCGTTCGAAACGAATTACGCGTTCCGATCGTTGCACGCTCGCGCAAAAATTCCAACGATCTTATCGATCAGACGTGCGACGACTACTCACCGTAAAGTTGCGTACGATTATCGAGACATGTGTAGAAAAATTAAATTTCAAAAATTGAATGTCAGAGAAGCTCGTATCATTTTTAATATGAACTCTTATCTGTAATAAGAATACCGGATAAAATTTTATTCGTTAAAATATTAGTGCTAGTGTTTTTAATAAAACAATGTTAAACCTTATATATTTGAGATATATAGTCTCATTATTATTATTTATCGCGGTTCTTACGAAACTGATAAGGATGTGAAATGAAATACTTTGGATGCTCGTAAGATCTATTTGAAGATACTCATTATCGAGAAGAGCGAACTATTTTTGAAAAAAATAATCGCGTCGTTATAAATGGAATAATATTATAATCGTTGTAAAATATTTCTGAACTTTCGCTGGGAATTTTTCCAACAGCCATAGACGGAGAAGGATCGTTAAACGCGTACGTGTAGAGATTTCTTCGTTTCTTGAAATTTCCGAAATCTGAGGAATTGGTGAGATCTTAGAACGCAGCGGTTTAAAAATATTTTTATCTAACGATACTCGCAATCGCGAACGATCCCAATTTCGAATTTTCGGAAACTTTCCTATTAAATTTAACGCCAGTTTAACGCCATTTATGTACCAGCATCGTATATAATATCAAAATCGTTTTACAAAGTCCCATATACTTTAAATGGAACATGAATATTTCATAAAACCGAGTTTCAAAAATTTCAGGCCAGAAATAAAAAATTTCACAAAATAATTCACTGTGCTTTTCGAAACTGCGCCGCTACTAATTAACATTTTAACGGTAGAATAAACTTTCGAACCTCTAATCAGATAAAAATTTCCAAAGCTACTTTGCTTTTTTATCAACAACGGAATAAAATTAAAGAATAGGAAAGGATAACGTAATTTGTGCAAATTATTCATCGCCAACGATATATTCGTCTTATCGTTATTCATAATTTTCTATTTAGACGCTCCCAGAAAATTTACCAGCATAATTTCGAAATTCGTAACGAACGATTACTATCACGCGGATCGTTTCGAGGGTTGATGGTCCATTGTGTCAAGGCAAGGATTAATACTTTAACATCGTAATAAAGCTTATCTGATATTAAGTTTATAACAGCGAATATTGCCCGTTGATCTTAACTATAAGAGCAAACACTGGTCCCATTAGAGAGGAACTTTCGCCGTATACTGTTCTTTCCGTCAAAAAGAAAGATGTTCTTCCTATGTTACTGTTCAACTCTTTCCAGATAAATAGAAATTACGAGGAAAGTCAAAAGTCCAGCAATAACCGCGATATTTCCTTCTTTTCCTTTTTTGTTTCCTTTTTTTCCTTTTTTTTTTTTTTTTGCAATCCAGTGTAGTTCACTGTTGACGAAGCTGACCATATTTCAAATACACCGCCTCCACTCTCTTTGTTACTAAATCGCAACCCAGGATTTACTGTCCCGATACGTCTGTGTCTTTCCTAAACGATCAAAATCAACTTGTATAAAGTCGATACTTCTTCTGGTGACTCGGACGTCAAGCAATTTCAATCTCTGACAAAGTTGATAAAAAACAAATGATTGATTTACCTATCGATGAAAAATGAAAGACGCGTGTAGCATGAACCAGTATTGTTAAAGGATTAAACACAGTGGGCCACGAAAGTATATTCAATAATCGAACTACTTAGATACTTTCGTGATCTTCGTTGCAAAATGTACGTACGCTCGCGCTAATTGTAATTTCTATTCGCATTTTCAGATTCCTCTCGAACTTTACCAACGTAATCGCGATAATCGGCTCTCGTTGTAGCGCTAATGAAATTTCGGAACGTGAAAGTGTAACACAGATACTGTAAGTGTTCGAACACAATCTGCCAGAGTGAAATCTTTTCTTTCTTCGAGACGGCTACTCCGCGCGAGGAAGACGAAAAATGTTAATACACTTCGAACTCCGTGTGATTTATACGAAGGAGGATTCGCGTGAGAAAAGTTGTATCCTGGTCTACGTTTATCGAGACTGTCGATCACGGCGACGGTATAATTTTACCATAAGCTAAGCGAGTCCGTGTCGAGCCGAGTTCCGTAAATTGTTTAACTTTACACCTTCTCCCAGAGCGAGTGCTTGCACTGCGCCATCTTATATTCCAGGCCAGGCGATACGGACCTCGTATGATCAAATTTTTCCAACACCAACACGACCCTACAACGTTAACAGGCAGAAGAAGAAAAAATTCACTCGCATGCCCCTGGTAATAACGACCACGATTTCATTAGACCAGAGTGCTCTAGACATCCGACAACGTTCAGATTTCCGACTCAGATCGAAAGGATGATAGCCACGTGTTTTTGCCATTGGGGTTGCTCGCGTTGATCGAAGTTACGTTGCGAGTGTGAACCTTCGGAATATGTAAATGAAGCTTTCAAAGAATTCTTTTCGTTTGAATTTAAAGTTGGTGGTTTTTTAATTACTTTGCTTTGAAGAGTTTACGCGATCATTTTTATGATTAAAATTTTCGAGAGATTTTTTCGTAGATTGGAGATATTCCTCTGAAATAATTACTCGCGAAATATTCAGCGATATCTTTATACGTTTGATCAAAGATTCGATATTAATCGTCACTACTGCACACGGATTTATGAAAATCCATACATTTATGAATGCAATTAAACGGAACTAAATGCAATTAAATAGAGATTCGTTTCGCATACTAAATGTTAGAACGAATACTTCAATTTGCATATTTCCGTGTTCTCTACGTTTTACCACTTTTAAATTCTCCGTAAATGTGGAAAATTGTACGATCTTCTAATCGCCATCGAATTATTTCAATTGTTTATCGAATATTACGTTTGTAACGATATTCATTTATATAGATTAAGTGGATCGAGATGTATTTTATCGTTTTCAACGTTTGATTAATAGTTTTTATCACTGTACCAAAGAACTATAAGGCATTTGAATGGAAAAATCGAGATAAGTTTCGTATAACGAACCTATAAAGTTGTAATGACAGACCGCCTTAAGGCACTGCCACCTCGCTGCAAACTGTCGAGAAGATTAGGTAAGACAGTTGGAACTTACGATAATCACAACGTGGTAACTTAAAATATACTTTCGTCTGACTTTGAGATATTTGGAACCGTTGAAGACATATTTACAGCGAGATATAATCAGCCAGATTACATCGAATCATCGTGATCCTATATTTATTTTCAAACACCTAATTAATAAAGAAATGACATAAGATACTTTTTATTGAAGTAACTACTTCATCTTTATTTATGTATATCCGTGACCTGGAGACTGCAATTATCCAGAAATATTCTAAATAAAGAGAGGTGCATATTATCGTACCCTTGAATATACATTATGTTTTGGGTAATAAACAGATTTCTATTTATGTTCCTTGCATCCTCTAGCTAAAGCTATAAGATTAACTTTTTTGGTAATGTGCTTTTGCTATAAATATATGAACGTGTTCCCTATCATTCTATTGTTTATTGTCTAGTAACACTAAGAGAGTAAGGATCTGAATCAGCATAAACTTATACCTTTAATTATCTCAATACATTTTTCTATTACAAATTCATCCACTCGTTCTTCGATCGGTCGACCTCAACCTCGACACTTTTAGACAAATGCAAGTCTACTTCAGTGTTATATTTAGATGTCGCAATTTACACAAACGATTACACGCGATTTATACAAACTTAATAAAAAGAAAGTCGAAAACCTTCCAAATGTTAGTTCCAGTAGAATTCGGTGATTTTTGGTTCGTAGATGATTTCGAATTAGATTCGACGAGAGTCTTAGGTGTATTGTGATGTTTCAAAGCACTCGGTGGTCGCAGAAGCCTTCGAAGATATCGATGGTTACAAGGGTATCCGATGATTCAGAGGAAATCGGAGTTTTCCAAGCTATCCGGAAATTCCGATGGTATCGAGAAGCTTAGAACGAGCCATAGGTTGATGTCGGATATTCTCGAAACTTCCTCAAGTTCGGATGATATTGCTGACCTCTGAGCTAGCTGGACATCGTGTAGGTCTTTGACCTCCATGATTCCACAGACACTGAAATTCCGTCACCTTTTGCGAGACCTCTAACCACTGATATCTGCGAAACGTTTGGATAGTCTTTAAACCTTCCACAAACACGAAACTTTTCGATGGCTGCGGAATTTCTGGCAACCCTGCAACTCTGAAATAATCTTTGATCCTTTTAAAGTTTGATGGTAAGTGTTCCTCGAACCTCAGAACGATCGTCGAACTTCAGGATGATCTTCGAATCCCGGAATGATCTTTGAACCTCAGAATGATCTTCGAATCTCAGAATGTTCTTTGAACTTTGATTCGCTACGTCGAACTTACAACGTTATAAACGATCAAGATTTTCTTGCTCACTGGTGAAAATTATTTTCAGTTGGGAACAGCCTCTTTCGGTAACCGATAAGCCCGATATTAGAGCTACAAAAAAATTGCCTTTAGCTATCGAAGACTCGTTCAAGATTCAGCGATCACTGTCTTGTACTCAAACAAAAATTACCTTTTTCCTCGATGACGATCGATTTCAATCAATTCCTATGTGCCGTTTTTCGTCTAATTGTTATATCATACGATACATAAATTAAGGGAAGATCGTGGAATATTAGAATAAACGAGCGTACTAGGATATTAATTATAAGAATGCGCGTTTGCATACTAAGTGAAATTACATTTGATCGTAATTCAAATAATAGATCATTGGCAACTACTCGACGCTAACTAGGTCGTATAAAGTAAGTTTTACGACATTTCGCTTTGATTACTCTGTTGATGGCACGAACGCCGCATGAGTAGTTCTGCGAGGATATAAATATCGCGTTGCCAGTCGAACGGCAAGGGTGTGTTCTTTTCTCCACCCTCTTCTTCTTCCTTTTCTTACGGTCGAATCGCGCGGGTGCAAGCGTCACGTCGGTTCAGAAAGCAAAAGCGGTTCGCTCGAGGGTTCTCGAAAGAAAAGATATGAGACTGAGACACCGTAGAAAAGGAACGTCGATAGGTAAAAGGAAAGTGAGAGAGAGAGAGAAAGAGAGGGTTGTAAGTTGAAGAGAAGGCGCGTCGTCGCGTCCCGGTTAAAGAGGATTCGGTATCTTTGTTTGCTGGCGAATTAATCCGAGCTCAAGGCCACTTTTACGCGCAGCCGTCTCTGATCCTGTCTCATCCGCACGAGGACTATAGCCTCCTTTGGATTTTTTCATATCTGCCAAGCGTTACCCACGGTGAGCCAAGTCCCCCAGGATTTTCCACGACTTTGTACGCTTATCCGGCTAAATTCCACCAACATCCTGCCACGATATACCATACGGGATTACTCGTTTTTAACGTAACTTCCTATTTTTGTTCCAAGATCATATCGTTTTAGTCGAATTCCAACGAAGGTCCATCCAAAGTTAATCTTTTCAAAAATTCCTCCACGTTTCGTCGTACAGATTATCAAAGGAAGAAATCTGACGTATTCTACGTAACGTTAAAAGTTCCAATTAAAAAACAAAAGCTACGAACCATTGTCAATCATAACGAACCATAAACCACGTCACCGCCGCTCAAAATCGCAATTCACTTCGAACTAGCCTATCAATTTGCCCTTTGAAATTTCGTTTCACGATCGTCGACAGAGGATCCGTGTCCCAAGATTCTATAATTCGCGTTCGGAAAATATTTTTCCAAGGGTCGGTCGGTGGAATTAACGAGGGAAAAGTAAACGAGAGCGAAACGGAATTCCCTTTAACGTCCCGAGCTGTTAGCGTGACACGTAACAATTTCACCTCTTTCTCTCTATCTCTCTCTCTCTCTCTCTCTCTCTCTCGGCTCATCCCTCGTATCGTCGCGATTCGCTCGCGAGCAATTAGCACCAGCACCCGGCTACTCGTTAAGCTAATTACACGTGTACAAACTTGCAGTGGCTGTTAGACGAAAGGAGGACCGTCAAAAGTTCCCTTTCCCTGGTCGTTATAAGTGGAAAAGTAGGTGGCAGCGGTGCTCCGGTGACTCGAGGGTCACGCCGATGGTTCGCTGGAAACGCCAGCATCTCCACGTTACTGATTCTTCGCTTCTCCTCTCTCTGTGACCGACTTAAGAAACTCCTCGAATACGTAAACGTACTGGGATTGTCGAATCAAGTTGCACGAGGCGCGACGATTATCAGCGCGATGGCAAGTTGCAGAGTAACGCGATCACAAAATGCAGGTGACTCGAGAATACAGAGTTGCAACTCTGCTTCGATCGAATATTTAGCTCTTTCGCGTTCTTTCGGTCTTCAAAATTCTTTTTCTCCTTCGAAAGTAATTCTCCTCCCGTCTTCCACCGACATAGCAAGCTTTCTACGTATTTACGGGAAATTTCAAGATACCAAAATAGAAGGAATACTCGGACCAAAATATACGAAATACTCAAAGTAGATTATAATTTTTTAATAGACAAGAAAGAGTCTCTATCAGATTCTATTTCTTTAGTAAAAATATAATTTCACATAAAAAGTCGGCCATTTTTCGTATTTTATATTTTGCATCTTATTATACTTGATATTTAGTCCTTTTTAATTCGGGACTTTTAGGAATATTTTGAGAAATTTTAGAATCCGTGGTCAGATGACTCGCCTCGTGTCAGAGGTAACATAATAGGTTCTTCTCTAGCTTATGTATAAAATTTGTTTGTTTAATGCAGATCCTCTTCGACTAATTGTAGGTAAAAACCAAGAGCGTTTTGGTCTACCGACGGACGAACGCAACGCGCTTATCTTGGACCGTTCAACGAGAATGTTTGACTCGAGTGCTTTAGATTATAATGCGAAAGAACGGCTCGCTATTACTTAAGGCTTTGGATGATCATACTCACTCGTACATCTTCTGAAACTCGGAATGCATAGGGAAGGAGCATAAAATTCGCTTTATATCGACTGGCAACGACCGGAGACACGGGGAAAGAAGGTCAACCGAAACAAATTCCTCCTAACTTTTCGAAAAGAATCGCACAAATTGGATCCGATCCACCGTTTGATACAGTTGCGATAAAAAAATCAACAAAGGAACGCATCGTTCTAGGCTGATCCGAATATCGATCGATTGCTGTAATGGCGATCGATCAGAAGGAGAGAAAATTTCACGTAAGAAACGAGATCGTCCAAAGTATAGCGTCGTTAAAGTTATCGATCGACGTTATAGAGAAATGGCTCTTTTGTTGGTGTTAATGAAGTTTCAGATCGAGTCGAGCTACCAACCTCTTAAGACAACTGACAGCCTTCCAGAAGCAAGTTTCAGCGTTGGATGGTGTATCTCCACGAAACACCGACTTTGGACGCGATCTTAGACGCACGAGAAGTTCTCATGCGGTGAATAATTAAAAGTTTTAGGAGCTTTCACAGTCGTTGAGATTTAGAGCGGCCGTACTAAACGTCAGATTCTTTGCCAACTAGTAAATTACATCAAATCGTTGTTTCCGGTGTTGGGAAATGGAAGAAACTTTGCAATTTTTTCAAAGATTATTGGGTCAGGTTATCGACCCCTGATGAAAAGATCTCATGATCAGTTGCCTTCGAATTACCGATAAAGATTTTGCGCTCGAGATTTATAAACGTCTCTCAATCTTAATAACAATTATAATAGTTGAGATTATTAGATGTACGTGAACAAAGGAACGCGTGGATAAATTGTAAGATGGAAAATATATTTTAATACAGAAGCGTAAATACCCTGAAGCCAACGTCGCCTGTCTACTGTTTATGGTTTTCCTTCGTCCCAGTCTTTCGTCTATACGCTTTCCATGGCTTCGGTGCTGGAGAAAACTAAAAGACCAGATGTAGAGTTTTCTTAGAAGCGGTGACCACTTCAAGAATAATCAAGTAAAATCTGAATAAATCGTTGCATATTGATATTAATATAACCCAGTCGAACTGAATAAATCTTGTATATTAAAAGCAATTATTTATTTCGAACAACTTTAATCCTCTTCCGTGACAGTATTCCTGCACATAGCAGGTTAGTCGAAACGTGAAATTTATTTGCCAGTTGCATTAAACGCTAGTTAACGCTACCCATGTGCATGCAATTTATCGATTATATCATTAAGAGAATACAACGGTTTGGAACCTTCGAATAGCGCAGCGCTTTAATTAAGTGCAACAAGCTTTGAGATTTCGTTCAGTTGTTACGAAGAGCACGACCTTTGGAATAATTCAAGATAGTGCTGCGCTCTGAGTAAGTGCAACAAGCTTTTTTGATTCATTCCTTTCAGCCGTAAGCCTCAACTCGAATAGCGAACATAACAAATCTAATTGAAACGGTCCTTAGACTGTTTCTGGTGGCAGCAACTATCGTATCGATCGAAATTTCGAATTTACATTTCAAATCGTATCATCACGTTCAAGCAAACGCGGTAATTCATCGAGAACGTGACATAATACAATTTTTGGTTTGGAAAAATTGATTATAATTATTATTGAAGTGGTCACCACTTCTAAGAAAACTCTACAACTGGTCTTTTTAATTTTCTCAAGCACCGAAGTCATCGACAGCGCATAGACAAAAGACTGGGACGAAGGCAGACCATAAACTGTAGACAGGCGACGATGGCTTCAGGACTTTCAGTCATAGGGTAACACTGCTAGTGTCACACGCTCAAGAAGGCCACCCGCTCAGTAATCAGGTAGACGAAACATCCTGCATGCCACAGCTATCGAAACAATAACCAAACAGTAACGAAACAGCCGCCATTCTGTTGTAATACTTTAAACCGTCACTCTGTTGGATTGATTCAATAAATACCATTATCGTACATAAAGTTCAATTTCTTTGCCTCATTCGTGAAACGTTCGAACCGCGACGCGAGAAGATCACCAGCGATCTATCGGTTTCGTGATTTCTTGTGTCTCCGACGTGACACTAACGTGCGGATCTGGACCAGCTCAATTATATTCCAATTTGTATTTATGCTTCTGTATTAAAATATATTTTACCTTACAATTTATCCACGCGGTCCTTTGTTCACATACATCTAATTAACCTCAACAGTTATTAAGATCGTCTGATCTACGTATGCGTGTAATACGATTAAAGAAATAGAAAGAAATGGGAAATGTGTATAAAATATAACTTCGGGTAGTTTGAACGGAATAAAAATTGTCAGAAGAATTATCATGTTTGTACAGCAGCGAAATAAAAATTACATTTTTTGGATGTGACAATATCGAGAATATTTTCAAATTTTCATCGCATCTACCGTTTGTTAGTTAAACAAGCAAAATATAATCTCGAGTATATTTATATTTTAAGTAAAAATGTTCTCTATGTATATAGTATCTATGCATGACACGAGATAAAGTAAAGTAAAAGGAAGATTTAATCATTGCAAGCTTAAATTTTCCAAGCTTTTTAACTAAAAACACCATCCATGGCGTGATAAAGGCGTTTACTCGGGTTCTTGGCTTCGGTACGCGAAGAAGGTACAGTTAATAAGCCAGGATCTTGGATTTATTAACTTTTTAACTGGTCTGCGCGCTTCTGCAACATTCGCGGTCGCCCTGTATAATCTGTACACCGTAGAGAATCACGTTAATTTGATTTTTCCGCAGTCATCTTGAAAACTTGCCACTTATTAACTGCCTCAAAGTAAAAACGACCAAACTTCTGGCAGTAATTTCAAGTTTACGCGAAAGTGAATCCGCGTTTCACGTTGCAGAGACGTTGCTACGAGATCAATGATGCCATTAATTACATCGCGGATATTAATGAACAACCTACCGCGAAACATACGATACTTTCGTATCGGATATTAAAAGAATTTGTAAATATAATTTTTCTAACTCATTCCTACTGCATTCAAAATGAAAAGGTATTTCTCCGACTTCTTTTTCTTTTTGTTAGTCTGTTAAAAATTTTTCTAGTTGCTTTCAAATATCAGATACGAAGTTCCTCCCGCGATTTTCTCTCATTTTAAATAAATCGATACATTTGTAGAATCGATATAATTTTATACAACGTGTTCCGGAATCCAATATTTTCAATTTCGTTTATGCATCTCGTCGCTCGAAACTTTACCGAACCATCGCGCGAATAACTATTGCGTGATTACTCGCGGACAAACGTTCGCGTAAAAATGTTTTTCAGCAAAAAATTTTTATTTTATTTTAGTATACCTATTATTGCACCAATTTTATTACTTTAGAACAAATAAATCCTTTCCATATTCGTCGATAATTTTACTCGTCGAGATTCACAGTCTCAGATTATTAATTTTAAATATTTAATGCTTAAAACCTCATTTTGCTACATCGTATCAGAGATCAACAAATAAATTCCTACAACCCACCAATAATAAAATCGCAGAAGAGCGTGAAAATCTCTCGAAAGCGTATTACGATATGTGCCTAGGTTATCGAGAATCCAATGATGTTTATTTAACAAGAGCCCTCGTGTTCATATGAAAATCGTTACTCTTGAAATATTTTCCAAAAAAAAAAAAAAACTAATTTATTGAACCCAAGAATACTTCGTATTCCCTTACGCTACCACTGGCTTCGTTGTAATTTCATAACGAATACTTCAATGCAAGTACGTCGGCACAACGAGGCGTCACAATCTCCTTAAAAACATTGGCGAATGCATAGTCTGTGGATTATATCAGGTCGTCCAAAAAGTTTCTTTCGTTTTATAAGGAAACCATGGATACACAACATTTTCCGTTTTATATTATTTTATCGAGTTACCTACCATCCATTTTGTTCTATCAAACTAAAGATCACACGTTCGACAGATTAGATTTCGTATTTGTACAAAGATGCGTCGTTGTAAAAGACGTGTCTGTAAAAGAAAGATATTTTTCCGACAACCAACCTAAGCCAATCCTCTGTTTCTCAAACGACCTCTTTTACACGGTTCGCGGCATTAAAACGCGTCACATCAAATACGACGAGCATCGAGCCAAGATGAATTCGTTCGAATTCGTTCGAAATTAACAAATTTACTTCTAATTTCCGAAAAAGAAAAGAATTAGGACATTTTTCGCAAACTAACTTCGGAAATGACTTCGTATCGCATTTACGAAACTACATCAAACAGGAACGATGCTTATTTCAGGAAAGAAACATGCAATTTCATAATGTAGAAACGCGTGTGATCGAAATCTGTTCTACTACGACTACCTGTAACATTAAAAAGGAATAGAAGCCAAATGTAGAAAACATGAACGCTAACTTAAAATTTCCATCGAATCGTTCGCTTCGTTTTATTAGGTCGTTCGAAAAGTTTCTTTCGTTTTATAAGGAAACCATGGATACACAACATTTTCCGTTTTATATTATTTTATCGAGTTACCTACCATCCATTTTGTTCTATCAAACTAAAGATCACAACGTTCGACAGATTAGGTTTCGTATTTGTACAAAGATGCGTCGTTGTAAAAGACGTGTCTGTGAAAGAAAGACGCTTTTCCGACAATCTAATACGTATACATACTGCAATTTTGACCAAATCGAGAAAAATAAAAATTTGTAGAATATACGTAATACGAAAATATACGTAAAATATTCAAAGCGAGACATACGCTTACAATAATTTGGATAAAACAAACGACAATTAATTCAATTTTTTTAATTATAACCACATTTTATTCATCGCCAGACATCGTCAAACGATTCAAGACGCGTGCACGCAATTGCCTCATCAGGTCTCAAGACAGCAACTTGCCTCGCTCGATCAGGCTTGCCTTCGCCGCTTAAGGAGATTGAATCACAAGAAACGCAAGCAGAATATGCTCGTAGCTTGGTCGTTCGAAAACACGGGGTTTGCGCGCGATATTGCCAGGTTCGACAGCGATTTATCTGCGAGGTACCGCGAGGTACACAATAGGCGGAACGGAAACATTTGCCGCTATTTCCTAACGCGCGACGTTCTTTTTATCGTTGATGCTCGAGCGGAACTCGTCGTTGCGACGTCGAATAACGTCGCTGAAGGAAAGGAAACTCGTTGTCCCGCGGAGACAGCGCGACGCGGCGCAAATTTATCGCCATCTCTTCAACGGATTTATATACCAGCGCGAGATGATTTTTACGCGAACGAGGCAACAGCTTCTTCTTCTTCTTCTTCTTCTGCTTCTTCTTTTTCTTCTTCTCCTTCTCGGGGAATGGAAGGTTGTATTATAGCGAAATGGCACTAGCTTCGTACCATTGCGAGAAGACGGTATGGTTCGCTTAAAGTGGCCACCGAGGAACAAAGTTGTAACGTTCGTTGCAAAGTTTCCAGCCAAGTTGGTTTGCATCGATGGTGAAAGAGATTAAATCGATGGAAACTGTTTTGGTATTGCAACGTTCAATGGAATTCGATAGGTTTAAGAGATTAAAGGATTAGCTCTGAACGCGTTGTAATTGAGTTTCGTGGGTTATGTGTTTTATAGATTACGTGTTTTATAAGTAATACGTATCGTGTATTTTCAACCATATTGTAGTCAGCAGGAAATTTCAATATTCTACCGTTCTGTGTTCAGATGTCCTTACGCGCACTTGCTTTCTGAATTTCTTCTTCCTTCCTCTTTCTCCGAGGCAAGTTAATTTAACTCGGAAATCGAAGCAAGACACTGATATATTAACGAAATCAACGTAAAACAAAGCGAATATCGTATATGGAAATACACGCATCTCGTAAATCGGATACAGGTATTTTCTTTCGCAGTTCGATCTTGCAAAGGGCAATTAAAATACAATTATTACCATGTTTTACTGCAATATTCGTGAAATTATCGAAAATTAAATGATATCGAGGAGAACAAAGACGCGATAAAACGCCAACTTTCTACAGCGAGGAAAATAATCTTACGGGAACGTTCCATTAGCTACCACGCGAATGGATCATTAGAGGTACAAAATACAATATTTTTCCAACCACTACTATCGAACTCTGCGTCGGCCAATTGAATTAAACCAAGGAAAAATATTTTACTAATATCGTAAATACATAAAATTCTATTAAACGAACCACGTTTGGCAATTTTATCCACATTGAAATTTATTCCTTGAAAAATTAAAAAAAATATTCCTATAATCAACGACGAATATTATATCAAACGCAGTACACATATATATAATTTATCGTGCGTTTTCAAAAGTAAATTACGATTCTCTCACGCTGTTTTCGCCGTTGAATAATATTTATCTACTTAACAGCTATTTATTGCTACTTGTTAATATTTATTGTTATTCATTTACTGACACCTACTTGATAATACTTGTTTATTCGAATAAGAACTCTTCCCTCCTAATTATCAAATAATAAAAATTCTCATTAAAAATCATATCATCGACAAAAAAAAGGTACCGAGCGATGCTATTTTTCTTATAGAAAAGGACGTCCTCGTCGAAAACGATGTAAATTTTTCGAGGAAATCTGACGCGAAACCGATTGTCGTCACAAACGATTTCACTTGATCGTCGAAACGACCACGAAACGAAGTTAACTGTAAAATGAAACTTTAGCGGTTTACATCAGGCTGACAAAGGACACACGCGCGTGTCACGCCGATAAAATCTCTTCTAGTCGAGCGGCTACGAAATTAAGAGGAAAATATTTGACCGTCGTTCAACAGAATTTTCTTCCTACGAAAGTTAGAGTAAATGGGAAGAGGAAAAACGATAACGGACAAAACAAACGCAACCAGATATTCCTCGTGAACGGAGAGTTAACAACGCAAAGCTTTTAGAAACGAGGAAGCGCGAGAAGCAGAAAGAAAGAAAGACAATGTCCAACTGGCAATTGGGACGGAATCGATATCTGCTGGTTTATTTTTCTAAGAGATTTACCCCGATTTACCGAATCCATTTTTTCGCGTGTATAACTTCGTCTTGATTGCGATACAGTTTTGCGGAAACTTTTTATCACAACTGTGCTAGAAATTAGAGGCAGAGCGCGTTAACGAAGCGTTTCTGCTTCCTTACGATATATTATCATACGATATAGTAGAGAAAAATTTGTTCTTCGATAGTTTGTCCCCTCGTTAAATTCTAATATAACTGAAAAATCGTACGTCGCGCTCTAAAAACTTTGTAGAATTTATGGTGCAACAGCAACGTAATAAAACGAATTATTCCGTGTAGCAAGATTTTACCAAAGGAAAATCCTTCGAAAGGATAGGAAAAACACAAGAGTTCCGTGAAAAGGGAAGCACAATCGCGTGAGAAAACTGTGGATAACGTCATTTCTGAAATTCTTTAAGAAACGTCCGGGTCGCTGAATTCACTGCGAGATTATACAACTGATGCTCCGCCGAGGATCGAAATATGTACGCGCACTGGCTGCAATGTCGAGGAAAGAAGAGAAACGAGGATTTACCTTAATCGTATCCTCCAGGTCTTGTACTCTGCAGTGCATATATACTGGAGAACCGAGTTGCACGGTAATGTTGTTATCTGGATCTTCGAAAAAGGGCCTCGGCTCCGGAGTGCCGGTCGTCTCTGTTGCGAAACTTTCCACCTCGTATACCTGTAAATCACAAGGAAAACATTTCACAAATTCCCTTGACATTTTTGTCTCGCGTTTTTTATGCAAATCTCCTATCCCAATCCTATTCAACATTTTTATTACGTCAGTGAATTGTGTCTTGCTATTATCCGTAGCGTACTATTATCCTCGTTGCTATAACGAAATCGTTTTAACAAAATTATCGTCCGTTTATTGGATTTTGCATTTCTATCCCAACGTATCAGGTCGTCCGAAAAGTTTCTTTCGTTTTATATTGTTTTATCGAATTACCTATGATCCATTTTGTTCTATCGAAATAAAGACCGCAACGTTCGACAGATTAGGTTTCATGTTTGTACAAAGATGCGTCGTCGTAAAAGACGTGTCTGTAAAAGAAAGACATTTTTCCGACAACCAACCTAAGCCAATCCTCTGTTTCTCAAACGACCTCTTTTACACGGTTCGCGGCATTAAAACGCGTCACATCAAATACGACGAGCATCGAGCCAAGATGAATTCGTTCGAATTCGTTCGAAATTAACAAATTTATTTCTATTTCCGAAAAAGAAAAGAATTAGGACATTTTTCGCAAACTAACTTCGGAAATGACTTCGTATCGCATTTACGAAACTACGTCAAAACAGGAACGATGCTTATTTCAGGAAAGAAACATGCAATTTCATGATGTAGAAACGCGTGTGATTGAAATCTGTTTTACTACGACTACCTGTAACATTAAAAAGAAATAAAAGCCAAATGTAGAAAACATGGACGCTAACTTAAAATTTCTATCGAATCGTTCGCTTCGTTTTATTAGGTCGTCCGAAAAGTTTCTTTCGTTTTATATGGAAACAATGGATGCACGACATTTTCCGTTTTATATTATTTTATCGAATTACCTATGATCCATTTTGTTCTATCAAAATAAAGAGCGATACGTTCGATAGATTAGGTTTCATGTTTGTACAAAGATGCGTCGTTGTAATAGACGTGTCTGTAAAAGAAAGACGCTTTTCCGACAACCTAATATAAATACCGTTTCGATAACATAAAAAGATCGATAAATCGCATAAAGATGATCTCGGTGAAGAGAAAAAGAAGAATTTTCATCTCCTTCTGTCCAATTTGCCGTTTGATGTATTAATGTACAAATAATATAATAATACGATACTTGGGTTTCGTTGAAAGGCTATAAATTACAGAAGAAGAATCTTGGTAAGAAGCAACGGAAGAATTTAGATCGAAGAGAAAACAGATTGGCCGCTTTGTTAAAAGTAACGTAAATATTTGAAAGGACTTTTGTCGCGTACAGTTTCGCATCGTCATAAAGAGATTACCGCTTTGTCCAACAAGCAGCTGGAGAAACGGGACAAAAAGTGGGCTTCGTAGCTTTTCGAAAAGACATTTTAACTGCTCATTCCAATTATACAGCCGACTTACCTCGGTAAAAGGCGAACTGAGCTCATGCCAGAACGACTTCGGCAGGTTTTCCAGTCCAGGAAACGGCTTAGCACCTGAAACAATTTAGAACCAGATTATACGTTTCGCAGTCTAAGCTTTATTACACGGATACAACGATATAATTAAACTTTCCCGCAGATTTACTGCCCTCTCTTATATCCACGCTTCTCGTTACAATAAACGAACGACACCCTTGATTATTCGAACGAATACGAGCGCGGTTAGCCTGATTAATCGATTCGACGTACATTATTCCACGATAACGAAAATTTCATTAAACGCCATAGAAACGTTCGACCGATTAAACAGGTATTATACATAACCGAATTGGCCTCGTTACGCGGTCCTCATAATCGTTCGAAGGATACAATTTTCACGCTTCGATTCGATTTCAGGACGAAAGTTAATTTCAAATTTTTATCCTATTTTATCGATTTTTTAATCTTAAATCGTTAATACTTCTACAGATAGAAACATACTTAGCGTCGTACGATAGAGTTTAACTTTGTCGTAAAATTAAACTTGAGGGGAACTTGAAAAAGATCGATGATAGAATAAGCGCAAAGAATGATTCAAAGAATACGACAGAGCGAAATACAGTTAAAATTCTGTTGCGTTTAATAAAATTTAGCGGCTCCATGGACATCTATTTATTACGAAACTACGTACGTGTGTTCGCTCTAGTATTTTCGCATCTGACACGTTTCCGTTGGGAAAACATTTATACTTTTTTATTATTCCGAAATATAACTAAAACCAAACGAGTAAAACTTTTATCTAAAAAATGTTTTTGATGGATGCATCAAAAAATGGTATGCATGACATGGTTATAAAACAAAATCAATCGCAATGCATTTTTTCATTGCAGTAACGCGTAGTAATTTCTATCGTTCGTCTGTGTATTTCATACTGTACTGGGTTAAGCTTCGAAGCTGAGCTCGTAGGATTAACAATTATACATCGACGATCCCGTGATCTTGTCATTTAAATCTTACGGAGAATGTTTTAGGCATATTAGATGGGAAATTCATAGAAATATGCTAAAAATTTCGATTTTTAAAACAACCAAAGAAAACACAAACAAGAAAAAAGTTTGATCGTGTCGTTATTTACGATCGATAAGATTTTTATCGCAACATGAAACGAACAGATTCTTTATATTTCGAGTAAACGGATTAACTGATGTTGCCTTTTAACAAACAAATCTTCGTTTCTCCGACGAGACGAAAGAAACGAAAGAGACTTGGTTGGCAAGCAAGAAGTAAAAGTTTCCTCGGCGATCGTTCGAAATCGCCATAGTAAACCGAGATCAACGTCAGAACGTAGATGCCGTGCCTGGATTCTGTTTTGCAAAGAAAAACAAAAGGTTGTCAGTTGTCGGGTCGGAGAAAAGCAACGACGCCGCGTGCAAACAGCAACGACCACGTCGTTAGTGTAATAGACGCAGAAAATCGAATTACTATGGAAACAATCGCCAAGTTGGAGAACGAATGCAGCGCAGTGGAAAAGTTTTTCACTTTGCAAGGGGGAGTAGAAGGAAACTCGTTCGACCGTCGACGAATAGAATGGCCTTATCAGCAGCCAGCACACGCGGCCGTACGCGAGTTTCCAAGACGATACACATAAATGTATTCCCCTCGCAAGGCTACACGCCGCGTAGGATACCAGAGAACAAGGGAAAACTTTGAAATAAGAGATCGGCCGTAAAAAGCACGAATAGAGAAGGTTGACAGTGTTCTCCTATTGAGTTATGCTCGTAACGATGATTATATCTTGCTGAATAAAGGAAGGCTGTATCTGTAACGAAGTTTGCTTCAAACTCCAATTTCAGTTTTGATTTTTCGTATTACTCGATGCAAATTATTAAATAGAAATTGCTAGATGCCAGAGAAACTGTATGAAAACTTCGAATAAGGGTCTGTAGCACATTTTCGTCGAAGTGAAGCTTTTTAATTAATTACCCCGCTAGACGAGTTTGACAACGTTCGTCGGTCGTTCGTTTGAGAACATGGCTTTGCAATTTTCCAGTCGTAAAATATTCCGAGAAACGAAAACAGATGAACAAACGTAAGGAACCATGTACTATAGCAGCCATATGTTATAACACGTTGGTAAGTTTAGACACGTGAAGCTCGATGGTTACAAGTATAGGAAGCTTGAATCCGCGATTGGTAAGAGGCCATAAAAGACCCAATAACGAATATAGTATAACACTTTGACTGCCACGTTGGACATACGACCGGCCACGGTTTCTCCTGTCACGCCACGGTGGTCATTGGTGACCCGAGCGCTTGAACTTTTTACAATCGTAAAAATTGTATGAAAATTCGCAGTTAGGGCAGTTTTAATATAACCGATAAATAGAAGATACTTTGAAACAAAAAGAGCCCCATTGTACGATTAAACATTTTTGTTAGAACATCGATAAAAAGAAATTTTTTTTTTATTTTATTTAGTCGATTATTTACAAACAATTCTTTTACAGAATTTTCAGTAAATTTTTTTGGCGTGGTTCTGTAGCTTGGATTATAAAAGTTTATAGTGAGTTTGATTCTAGTTGAATCTGATGCTTCGATCTAAGGGGTATTGCCTTTTTAGTCTGCGGATCTGGTCCGTCTAATCTAGTAATTGGGTAACTAATGGGTTTTGGTGATTGTTCTCTTATATGAACTTTGATATTTCTTCTTTGACTGTGGGTAGATAAAAAGAAATGAGAACAAATCTTGCATCTAACGGTGCACTGTGTTAAAACGCTTGAAACATAAATGTGGCTCGTCGATACAATCTGGACGATAGGTGGTCACCTTTTTCGTCCGATTCTTAGCAATTTTTGATCTTAACTGTTTAACATTTTTTTTATACCACTCTCTGCAAATTTTTCCTGCCAGATACGCTTGCCCTTCTTTCTTCTGCATTTCGTGTCGCGATCTTTGTCCAATAAATATATTTCAAGTATAAGGTGCATTGCGAGTGCCATTCTAGAATGCTGATACCTTGATTTTTGTTTTTGTTGCTTGTTTATAGAGTATCGTCGCGTTTGAAATTGATGTATTTAACGATAACTCTAAAGCTAATTTTATATATCACTCGAGGGTTCTTCTATGTGGTGTAGAAAGACGCTATCATTCGATCTGTTAAATCTACAGCACATTTTCCTCCGTTGTGATCTACCACTTCCGTTGGTTTATCACAAACATAATTTTCTTTTACCTCTACCATTTCGGCCGAATGTTTCGTCGAAATCGTAAAAATAATCGTAACACCGTTTACTAATATCTTCTACGCGTTTCAACGATATATTCTGCACGTTTCGCTTACGACGAAATAACGAATGCGAATGGTTTGTTGAAATAAACGAAGCCTTGTTATAATACGTCGCTATCAACTGTTATCAAGACGCCACGATGGTCACCCGTGACCACCAATAAGATAAACGGTCCATTGAGGAAGAACGTTGTCCTACATCGTCAATTTATTATTATTATGCCATTATATGCTTAGAATAATAAAAATACTCCCGCGGCGTCCTGAGCGAAACGTGTGATTTCGACGTGGCAGTCAAAGTGTTAACCGCAAGACCATGGAAATTTGTATCAAGTATCCTGTGGTCGTAGGGTATACCTCTAACGTCAGAACAGTGAAACTCAACGACTTCGACGTAGCGAAATAGGATTAACTTGAAATAATCTTGAAATCATCAGACGTAACACTAAACTATGCCCCGGAATCGTAGAATTCGGGAAATTTTGATGCTTATCAAATTTTTAAGTCACTGACTATAATTCTTTAGTAGCTGTCAAAGTCATAGAATTCGACAACAATGCGTATTTTCAACTTTACCAAAGTTTAGATTTAGTTTGGTAAAATTTCATATCGTCCAACTATGATATGTAGCAGTATTATACAAAAATTCAACGAAGTGGTAAGCTAAATCAGAGCACATTATAGAAATACGAATCATTTATTCGTTTCGGTTAATTTAAAGTATCGATCACATTATTTAGAGGATTTTAGAGCCGACACCATTATCGTAGGATGCGGAATTCAAGGCTCTGGCATCTTGACTTGACTAGACTGTCTCCAAATCATGCACGCTGCAACCCTCATAACCGGCCTCCTTAGTATCCAATTCCAGGGTCGTTTGTGTCGCGTGTTACAACCACAGGTTACCGATATCGAAGTTCATTAAACAAGGGTCATCTGTGTCGTGTTTCACCAGCTGGCAATCTCGATATCGAATCTCCTGACTATCAAAGTTACTATAACCGAAAACTGACACGAAACAATGGAATGTAACTTCTCTTTACGCAAACAATTATAGTTTTGTTTTTTTTTTTTTTTGTATCGTGAGATATTCGATTTCAAACGATAAGCTTCGAAATGGTCGAAAGAATACAGTTTTTGATATGTACTATTTTTTTTTAGTAGAGGATGTTATTTTTTAACACGTTCGTCGCCACCTTGCGACGGGTATACTTCCATGGGAGCCCCGTCACCGAGGTATGGTGACGCTCTTCTTGTTCGAGTTAATTAAATATACGATATTATACATAGGATATACAGCATAAAAATATTAAAAACACATTATACCATACTTTTCATTAATGTATATTCTGGATAATATATTATATTATTCTATATCGCATGGTATTCGTTAAAACATTCCAAACGCATTTGGGGTGATTTTGGACGCTTCGAACGATAGTTATAGACTCCGTCGTCGCTACTCTCCTCGCTTTCAAATATATTTTCACGCTGTTTACCGAACATTTTGAGGATGAAAAAATCACCGATGTACGTCTCGCAAGTATGCTTCTCGACAAAATGAAAGATCCGAGATATCTGCCGTGAGATCCCTCGGAATACTCTAGCTGGAAAGCTTATCGCTTTCTCCATTTCAGAAATAAATAATCTTCTCTTTACAACGAATCGAAGGCGATAAACGATGAATTCCTGCTTGTCGCTCTATTTATGTTCTGCGTACCGGCGGTCGGATTTGGGCCCCGCAGGAAACTTGGCCGAATCACGCTGGGCGACGAACGTGTTAATACTGCAACTGCCAAACTGGTCAAAACGACAGACTTTTGTTTTCGCAACAAACAGAAACGCGTACGTATCTTTAGCGAAATTAATGTTTAATTTTACCGAGATAGAAATATAATTACACGCACTCGTTCTAGCGTCAAATTACTAACGGTTCTTTCGTAAATCTCCACCAATAATCTTCGCGTGTCACACACCATCGAATTAACACTAGAACTATCAATAGTTGACACGAAGCTATTTCTACCAAAAACCAGTCAAAATGGCTGGTCCTTAAGAAATACATAATAGAATATTTTTATATTTATTGATTTACTACTTTCTTACGGAAGGAATTCCATGTTATGTAGTACATTTTCGGTACTATTAATCCATGATCGATCTAAACGAGGGTGTGACACATTTATAAAATTGTAAAACCAGTCGTTTTCACTGCTGTGGTATTTCTAGCGTTAGCATCTAGAGATCTAGCGATCGATCCGGAATTTTCCTGATAACTGATATCGTCGTATCGAACGATACGCGGTAAAAATTTGAAAAACGCGTGGCAAATTGTAGAAAACGAGAAAACTGGTTAATCGGGGTTTGATAAACAGATCGCAGGACCCTTTTACATCTGACTGGTATTGCTATAAGTAGCCTTGATACAAAATTATTTTCAGTTCGAATACATAAAAAAGAAAATAAAATTCATTATATTATTCTTTTAGTTATCGTTGCAAAAGTCGTTACATCATTGTGGAAAAGAATATAACGTGAAGTAGGAATTTTAAAATAAAATTGTAAAACCAGTAAATTTGACAAGTACCGGTCATTTTAACTGGTATTGGTATAAGTAGCCTTGATACAAAATTATTTTGAGTTTGAATACATAAAAAAGAAAATAAAATTCATTATATTATTCTTTTAGTTATCGTTGCGAAACTCGTTACATCATTGCGGAAAAAATATAACACGTAGTAGGAATATTAAAATAGAATTGTAAAACCAGTCAATTTGACTAGTGCGGTAGTTCTCTAGTGTTAACGACGATCGATGCGATGCATGCGAACAAAGACGCGATTGACTACTGGAATAATAACTCTGTTTAATCGCTCTTTCTTCGGTTTGTAATTTCACCGAGGCTGGAACGAAGCGCTGCTCGTTAATTTAATCGCCTTCGGCTCGCAGCTGCGTGCTTCTCGCATCGTTTCACTCTGCGATGCCCAGATATGCACGCGTATGCCTGCGCATATATCGGAACAATTCTTGCATAATTCCCGCGGTGATCGCGCAGCTATTCGTCGCGAATAAAATTGAAACACGCGCGGGCTCTTCCGTTTGTGTTCGTATGGCACTCGTTCGACTTGTTAATTTACTGGCCCTTCCTAACGCACTCGCCCGAACACGATGTTTCTGACGTTTCAATCTTGATCAAATAAAAGAATAACGGAGGATGGTAAACGTACAGTGTGTTCGTTGAATGTTTAAGGAGCGAAAATATTGAAACATCGTGCTACGGTATCTCGATCGTAGCACGCAATTCGCACATTCGTGGTCGGCCGGATATTTAAACGGATGTATACGTAAATTTCTATATTTCTGTCAAGAAAAATAGAGAAAATTTTCAACATTTTTTCAGATAAATATATTATTTGTTTATCGGATTTGCTTTCGGTTGAAAAGCAAAAATCGCGTCATCTTGTTTATCGATGCGTTTCGAGATTACGTTCGAAACACACATAGAGCGTTTAGAAAACTTTAAATAAATACAATCGCCGAGAGAACGTCGTACTTGCAAGTTAAAACGATCTTTATCAAATATATAAACGTAATTAATACGTACCAACTAGTTTGATAAGAAATAATACGGTAAGATGTTAAACCCGAACGTCTAAGCATAGAAACCGCTAACTTTCATAACGTAAAAGTAATTTGAAGTTGTAAAACCTTCTCCCAGGAGCATACTGAGATTGAGGCTACGGTAGCTTCTAAACTCCATACAAAACACTTTGTACCGTAAACTTTACGCGAAAATCGTTACCTGTTACGGAAAAAAACGCTCCTCTAAAAATCGAAAAACTTGGAACAACGTTAAAAACTTCCAAGGCTCCAGCCACCTATGCTATACTTTACCAAGCGCTAAACCGTTAAAACTTCCAATCACTTCGACGTTTTAGCATATTTATTCCATTCTGTGTTTTTTAATATCTTAATATACTCCGTTCTACGATTTTCAACGTTTTCAAACGTTACGTTTCTCTTGTGATATTTAAATAACGAGTGCAACAATTCGTACACGTTGTATATATAGCACGTAGATCGTTAATCACGAGCTTGATTAAAACGTGGCGGCACTCGACCACGGAACTTCCCAACGGCTTCGCGACGCAAAGCGCTATACCTTCAAAGCGTAAGGCCGACGTGCTAATGTACTGTCACGTAAAATAATAAAAAAAAAAAGGAAATCGAAGATGAAAAATGGTAATAAAAAAAAAAGAGAGAATTTATTTCTCAACGCTTTGTTTACACCGATTGCAAATCACTTCCGAACTCCAGCCGCGACTTTTCAAGACTGAAGCTCTTACAACTTGACTTCCGATGGGATCCGATTCTTTTTCTTTGTCACCCCTCGATATCCGCACTATCCACGCGTTTGTCAGGCGTCCGCGACCTTTGCCACGCACGCCTTCTTCTCGAACATTCGGCGAAAGGACCGTTGGGATATTGATGGTTCATTAGGCACCTCGCTTCGGCGATGTACATTTTTATTTCCGTCATCAACCCATCGGTTCTCCGATGTGGATTGAGATGTGATTGATGTTACAGTACCATCGATATCCCTACGGTTCTTTCGCCGAATATTCGAAAGAATGCATACGCGGCAACTGTCGCGGACATCTAATAAACGCGTGCGCAGTGGGAATATCGAGGTGCAACAAAGAAAAGAATGCGTTTGGTTTCGAATCAAAGATTCATTCTGCTCCGAGCTGCGAAGTGCGAAAGGTTTAGCGTCATAACGAAGCAAACGCAATTCGAGATACGTGATTATTAACTCTTGATCGTTAATCGTTAATTGTTGTTGATAGTTGATGGTTGATCGTTGATCGTTAATAGTTTAATAAACCTTTTCTGTTGAACATCAAGAGCATCTCTTGTGAGCACCTTCAGCAACAACCACCTCAAAAATGAAGAAAGAATTCTTAGCGTTCGCGACCTTTTCGCTCCAACTTTGTGTGAAACGTTTTCTTCGAACGCTAAAGCTGATCGCCTTCAAAAGGAAGTACGAGACGAAAGGTTGTTCGTTCGTTAAGACAAGAACAAGAATTAACGTAAATAGGAACAGAATACGATATAACACGATGGGATTAGATGAAAGCAGCAGAATTAAAGTTACATAATCGAAAAGTAACGTTAGAATTGGTCGTTGAAAAAGTAGCTGCTGAACTTAGAATCCTATGGAAATCTCTGCTTTGCGGAGAACGAGGCATTAAAATTAAGGGAAACGTGAAATGTAACAAAGTAAGCGATTTTTTGCGGCATTATTGTCGCGTTACCCGCGATTGAAAAGCTGGAAAAAGTAATAAAGTTCCTTTGAGTCGAAACCGGAGAAACTGAGCAATCTCCGTCGGTTATAAAGGCCGTGGCGGCTGAAAGAGACACAGCCAGCCGAGGGAAATAAAGTAAGGAAAGTAGAATTCGAGAGACCGCAAGGGGAAGCAATATCTTTCCATCAAATTCGGCGGTTGAAACGGCGTTCGGCCGTTCTTCCGGAAAAACTTACAACATGGAAACCAGCCGTTTTTATTTCCACCGGTGAAAAAGATACTACCCGATTCCGAGTTATTTGCCGAAAAATCGTTTTAACATATCTAACCGCGAAACTATCTCGGTTTCTCCTCGAATTTTCGACCGCTGCTACACAAGAAGGAACGATCCATCCCTTCCAGTGATCGTAGTACGAGGAAGCGATTGCTCCGTTTTTTTTTTTTTTTTTTTTTTTTGAGAAAATCCAATTTGAAAATTTATTTTTTACGTATGAAATTGGCCAATTGCCGACTGAATACAATGGAATATTTAAGGCCTCGTTTTCAAGGGAATAGAGTTTGAACATAGGTATTATCTAATTAAGAATCCACCTTGTTCTCGTTCTCGACTAATTTTCAAATTTCCAAACTAGAAATTCTACATTTTCGATTTGTTTTCATAACCGCGGAAAATTCCTCATCTTTATTATTCGCTGCTGTACACTCCGAAATTATCCGAGTTCGAGCGCACCCGACAAATTTTCAAGCTCGATTTTCTTCGAAACGAAGGATCGTACGAACAAACTTTATCCTACATTTTCGACTTCTTTTTTCACGTAGAATCTTCCTCGTACCGATCGTATTATGATCACTGCGTTACACTTTTCTGAGCTTGTCAATGCGTTTGGTTTGGCCAAACCGATTTCTCTGCTCGAGTTTCAAACGATTTTAGAAAGGACGACGGGATAATCCTGGGAACATTTATCAGCTTGAAGCAAGACAGAGAAAGAGCCTGAAGAAGGGAGAAAGAGAGAGGGAAGTGGTCCTTTCTGGCAGGACCAATCTCGGAAGCTGAATTCAACGGCTATACAGATATACAGAGTGGCGAAAGAGAGAAGAAACGAAAGGACTTCTAATATCTGCTAGAAAGACGGATGCACATAATCTTGCAAGTAGGATAAACGCGGTTACCGGTCAGGATTTCGAAATACGTCTCGGGAATGTCGTCCGTAGTATTACTCGACCGGTTCGTATCAAGCTCCGTGGTACAAAGAAAATTGTTTGCGCAGGCAACCGCGTTTTAAACTGCTTCGATGATACGACTCCTCCTTTTCTCCAATTTTTGTTGTCAATGAAAGGATATAAATGGAAATATTATCAAATTACTCAAAATATCTAGATATTTATATTTGTAGTTAATATAAGATGAAACAAACTAAACCGATCGCATTTTCTTGCAGCATTTTCCAATTTCAAATTGGGCAACGTAAGTGGCGGTTTTCGAATCGAAAACCACATCGAACGGTACGTGACTTGTCGCTCGGTACAGCGTCGAATTTATGGATCCTATCCGTGGCCATGGGATTTATGGAAATCCAATGCCTTAATTGGAAAATTATAGGACAATGTCTGGAAGCGGACCGTTCGTCCCACAGACCGTTACTCAACGCGTATAATCGACCCCTCACTGATAGCTGACTTTCGCAATCGCGCCTCGATATTTTCTGTCTCGATGCGACAAGGAACCAGATATCCTGAATTTCAGCTAACACGAACACAACTGGAGAAACCAACTACGACCTGACCGAATTCCTGTCGGCAGTCGTTAAAACGCGACTCGTCTTTTAAATGCCGATTTAAAAACGAGAAATATCGAGCTGGCAACTAAGCGATTGCCGATTTTGTCATTACCACCAAATGACAACTTTCCAACCCAATATATACGTTTTTCCTCTTTACTGTCCATTGCGAAAAAGTAACGAAATGTTTACGAGTTATTCGGATTTCTCTATCGAATATTTGGAAAGTAAGATATTTCATCGATGTTTACCATTTTTCTTTCCTTTTTTCTTTTTTAGTTTATTTATTTGATCCACCTCTGAGGATTATCAGCGACTACAGTTGTATACAATTGTATCTCATAGACGTGTACGATATTCCACTAAACTCGTACGTTGTCCTTTGGTTATAAATATGTAAAATAATTTTTCACTTTTATTTTATCGTTTGGCGTCTGTAAGCGTTTATGCGTTAACATAACTTGTTATTTGTTAAAGTTCATTGTTATTTTCAATTTCATTTACCGAAGAATCGTTGATTCGATCGATCCAACGATAAATAATATATTCCCAATTTGTAAAACAGCTGGTGGTGGTAAGTATCGCAGAGTAGAGTGTGAAATATCTGTCGAAAAGCATAAACAAGGAAGAACGTTTCGACTATGTATTTGTTTCGATAGAACGAGGAATATTTGTTTATCCGCAAACCTTGATTCCAATTTGGTAAAAATCTGCATCGCGCTAATATTTGAACAATGTAAAATTGATATTGACAGCTGCCCTATATTCGTTCGAATCAAATTATTCCGCGTATCTAGCAAATTCAAGTAAATCGAATTAAACGCGAATGTTTCGAATAAAAGCGAAATAGGACAGAATATACGAAAGAGCAAAAAATACAAAGTTCCACGATATCGTTAACTGGCTCGCATAAAAGATATGTAAGTTACTTTTATGTTACGTACAATAGAAGAGTAGGATCGTAGAGCGGAACGAGTCGAATAAAAGACGTTTAACCATGTGAAACAATTAACCGTTGAAAATTTGCATACGCTTACCAAATGAGGTGGCGGCACACAAAACGTGTAACTGGTGAACCAAAATGGAGGCCACCAAGGCCGAAAGACGACTCAACATCGTAGTCGATTCTCAACTCATCTCTGGTTCGAAAATTGAGACACGATACCACTCGTCTCCTTCCGACCTGAAATTTTAATACAACCATATTTAGTATCGATTCTTAATATTTCTTTTAATAATTCTTTTTTATTCTTATCTTCTCTTTACGCTTAACTTTACGCTTATTTATCTTCGCGTTTCGTGTTTCGAATTTCGTAACATTTCACTCGTAAAATCCTCCTTTTTAAATGATTCTCCTTTATCGAGTAAACCAATTTTCAAATAGACATCTTTATAGAAATCTTATCTTTCGGATATAAAGCTCGAAGCGTGCAGTGATAGATTATGTCGACAAATTGACACGGACGATCGAACCTTATCGTTGGATAATTAAAGATAAAGCGTGGAACAAGACGAATGCGGTCGTTAATTATACTCAGTTACCCCAGTGCACGATGTCAAACGATCCCGGCAAGCCTACCGAAATCCCCCTGGACTTGGAAATAACATCTCCGGTTGCCTGGGGCTGACCCAATCGGGTTCACGAGACACAAAGCCAGCCCAGAGATCAATGCGTTACTCCGCCGATCTATGTATATGTGCCAGAAAAAAGATCGACCCTTTCGCCAACCGGATTAACAGTTTTACACACTGAAAAGCCCGCTATACTCTCTAGTGTCTCGCTTCTTTGCAAATATCGTCTTAATGAATTTCTAACGGGTCCGTCCCTTTTTCGAAATTCATTTTTCATTTGAATTATGTATAGGGGAAAAAAATTCCTGTCGAAGAGTGGACGTTCGTGGTCAATGCAAATTTGAAATTCAGGCGAAACCGATGCAAATACGGTAGAACATTTAATAGAATATCGTTCTGCTTTGCAATTTTTTTTTTTTTTTTTTTACTAATATTAAAATAATTTACTTTACGCGTGTATTGCTGTATTTAAAATTATCGTTCGTATCTAACGCGCCCTTATTTTTCGTGTAATCGTTACGTGTTTAAAAATTCGTACTTCGCGTAGAACAAGTTCATTTTCCGTTGACTTTAGCGAGATGATTACGAAATAACGAGAAAGAAAGGAAATAGAAAATAATGGAAAGGTAACCACGTAATCTCTCGGTCGTCGTAACGTTTTATTCGGTGATCATCGGATGAAAATCAGTGAACTAGTCCTTTAAACGTAGCTGCGTCTTATCTTTGGTCAATTTTTCATTACGCTATTGCAACGTGTTTCCTACTTTCTACCTAAGAAATAAATTACACAGGAGTATGCAGCAATAATACTGTAGAAACGTTATACGAGATTGCAAAAAAACACCAAATAAACTAACACGGATACGAAGATTTTAATGGACGCACGAGTTCAAATACAATTTAACGCGACAAAATCCATAGGAAACAAATGCGGACTAAACAATTGCAACTTCGGCGGAGCGTATTGAGAAACGTTTAAAAAACGAGCAACCGAACGATAAAGGAAGACCAATTTGCCCGGTCGTTTCAAAAGAATCCGTAGGAAGAACGAAACTCGTCAGGCAGACAAAGCGAGTTCCCGTTCGAGTCAATCGCTTTGAACGACGTATGTAGACTCAAAGGCCGCAGTAAATCAGACGGTCGGTCCAAGTCAAATAGAAGATTGTTACCACGAAATTCCGTGTGATTCAATTTGACCGGAAGTTCGACCGAAAACACGCTTCCCCTCGAGTTTCCTGATGCCACCGTCCTAATGAATCTATCGGCAACTCTTGAACTCCGCGCCGTCATGCCGCACCCTCGCAACCCTTTCACAGGGTCGTCACAATTCGTTCCATCTAACGTACGATTCGGACCCGTAGGCGAAAGCCTTCGCGGTTGCTCGCGACACTATTCCAACGATTATAACAGTCTTTTACGAGAGTACGTTACCTGTCTTTTACGAAACACTTGGAAATTTCATTACCACCTGTAGAAACATTTTACGAATATACAGAGTCGAGCGGTAGTCGTAGCGCAACCGGACAGAGAATGGTCGATTCTAAGTGAAAAGATAAGTGGAAAACATAGAATAAACATTTTTCATACGACGCTTCGTTTCTGAGAAAATCGAGTTTCCAAGTTTGTCAACTGTGTGTACTTTCGCTTGGCTGAATATCGGCTAGGTGTATGAATAAACAATCCACAGGAGATTATTACACGCGTGAAAATAAGTAAAAATGTGAAAGAAGATTTTTCCGTTTGAGGACTTGTACACGCGCACGATACATTTCCAAATTTATTTTTCTCGAAGATGAAGCGTCTTTTGAAAAAATATTATTCCACCTTCTTGACTTATTTTCAAACGTAGCTGAACCCTCTGTTCAGTCCGCAATTAACAAAAATTGAAATATACTTCTCCAGTACGAAGCTTCAAATGAAAAAATGTTACAGCAAATTTCTTTCTTATCCTTTCAGGTGGAATCATCCCTTTCTCGGTTGTACCACGATCATCGCCCCACCCTGTATCATCACGTGTAAAAACTTTGAACTTTATAAAATATTAGAATTATTAGAACCTTTGCACAATTATCACGGAGTACAGAAACTACAGTGCTAGCGAAATTTCGCACGATTCGCGTAACGAGTTTATCAACATTTTCTATGGTAAATGTTGAAATATATTCGTGAGCCGCTGTATACCTGTTAGACTAGACAGCCACCGTAATACAAACAATTTCTTCTCGTCCTTGCCTCGGCAAACTGTTCTAACAGCTGTCGTTTCTACCCAGAAACTTCCAAATTATTTCGATGTCTCACGCAGGTGGTACTCGCGCGACAAGTGGCAGTTGCGCGAATGAAAAAGTTTTGCCTCGGTGTCTAACGAAATCCAGGTGATAGTACAGGGAACAAAGGGGAGAAGAGCGAAGAAACGTAAATGTTTCGCTTTTCGTTTTTCATTTTTTGTAGCAAGATTTGTATTTCTCTTCGTTGCTATTGTATATACTAAAAATGTTTCTTCAGTAAAACGTTTCGCAGTATCGCCATGTTTTACTACATTAAACTCGTAAGTGTTCTTGGTTTCTTGGATTAACGAGAAAATACCCAGAAGCGGTCGGTAATATACGTGATATCGTGATGCTTATACAACATTAACGCGCTCAATTATTTCTAGTACAATGTAACGGATTGTTTACAAAAGTGGCCTGCTCCTGAACGTTAATTATCCTAAGCATCCTACTCCCAAACGCTTATCCGACGTGAGTATCCTAAACGTTGTAAAACGCGATATTAACTGACCTATGTATGAACGATAATAAAAGAAATCTTGTAAAAAAATTACACAAAACGTTAAAAAATTAACACAATTGAAACGTACAGCGTAGAATGTATTCTAGTTCAGTGGAGAAGTTATTTCCTATTTTCTGCATCGTACAACGCAACCATCGAACAACGAATCTCAAGAAAGAAAGAAATATTCCATGAAATATCCTCTTTTCTTCGTGTCGTTCTTGTTTCGCGTTAATTTGTCGAGAGAGCTGACCAAGGGTAGAAATTACGCAAGTGCGTTATCGCATGGTCGCGTGTAACTAACGGCAAATACAAAATGAAAAAGGCGAATTTGCGAATAAACGGACAGAGCAGTATTTATTCTCGTACTGTTCTCTCGCGATTGGATTACAACCTACTGTTGCTTCGTACGGTGAACGAAAAACAAATTCGCGCGAAGCTAACACGCGAGCGTATCGCGTAATCCGTTCATGAGCGAAGAACATGCATTCGCTTTCGTTACGAGCACACGACAATTTTTGTAAAATCCTGCGCGGATTAATCGTTCGACAGGATCGTGGCGAAAAGAGCTTAACGTTATCACGTCCAAGAACTACGTGTATCCTACGCGATTTGTTCATTTCCTTGCGAAATAGCGTTTGTACGCGAGCGATTAATTTCCATTCATTTTAGAAAGTAGAACGCTAATAATTCGATTTTAGAAAGTGGACTGTGAGATTTTTTCTATCGAGCGTACGAAACATCGATGGAGGTTCGTTTCAATTTAAAATTATGTTAACGAATAAAGATCGAAGATTTCCTTCCAACGTTAAAGGGCGATGGTATCCCGCTGGAGGTAGCCATCCACGTGTTATTTAGCAACAAAGCTAGAAAAATTTACCGAACGTCCAGCTGGACAAATCGTAAAGTACAAATTACATTAAAGGGTATACACATCCGAATATACGCGTAACATAGGATTAATTTAAATACAGTTTAACATTAAACTAGTTTAAAAGTAAAAACAAAAACTTAACGTAAAATAAACGTTGAAAGTTTCTTATACGATTTCTTATACAATTCCGAAAAATAAACGAAAAGATACGATACGCAAGCTAAAAAGTTCAAATTTCAATAAATAGAAATAGCAGGCCAACGAACGAAATTTATTTTATTTATTGCGATTTTTAAGCCATTGTAAGAATAAGTTATCAACTTATGAATAGAGTTATTAATAAACGGTTAGGTTGTACGTGTTCCAGCTTGCATATTTCATCACTGTCAGAAACGTTATTTCCGCTGAAAATTTCTACTGGACGCGCTACAAAGCTTACACTGCATACTGCGCTACCGATAGTCCATCGTTGGCGGTACTGCAAGCTTACAACATACGCATGATTACCGCAATGCACAGCTTACACGTTACAACGCTGTGCAATCAACACGCCATGCCTTCTATCGCAACTCGCGGACGATAATTTATTCGCAGCGCGATAATTCAACAATTAGCCGGGAAAAAATTTCATTATGTCATTATATTAATTGCGTCATTATTTAGCTCGTTGGAAAATCGTACGGGTGTTAAAATGCGGCACACTTCGTGCGCGCTAAATCTTTCCAATTTAATAGCAATTACGCTAACATACCGGCTCACGAAAGCATTTTAATGCTTAGAGTAGAACAATTTTACTGCCGTATTGTACTTGTTGCATAAAACATTTCGAAATTTATTTTGAACGTTATCGCGAGTCCGTGTATGTGAATTTTTTAAATTCGGGTTTCGAGGTTCGTGACGGAAACTAATATAATACTGCGAAAGAAATTCGAGCATGGTTATGAATTCGGGAAGGAAAAAACGACAAAGAAACGTATACACGAAACACTTGCGCATCAAATTTTCGTAAAATATGATATTCGATAAAAGTATTCCGAGCGTGGACTACAATTCCACCGGATATGTTGTTTTTTTAATGAAATTTCCTCTTAATATTTTAAGTTAAGCTTGAACGGATATTATATTGTTTAATTAATATAATAATCTTGTTTCAACTTATTTACACACGTGAACGCTTAATAAACTCTCGCAAATGAATTTCATAAAATCAACACACTCGCCTGCTTGTTTCATTTAAATTAACCCGAACTATTTAACCATACGATTTTTGCATAACCTTCTGTTACTATCGCAAATAAAAGGAAACGTTAGTAACAACGTACATTTTAATACGGATCTCGATGAATCTTTTCTCCAAAGGCGTCGCTTCTTTTCATCTCAATATGTTCTATCCTAATTCCTTAAATAAGGAAATCAAATAAAACAATAAGTTTATATCGGTAAAATGTTTCAAATTATTCAAAGTCGAGCGACTTTGTCGAAGTGACTAGTTCAAGAAAGACTCTACGTCTTTATTTATGTATATTCGTGACCTAGAGACCGCTATTACGCAGAAATATTCTGGATAAGGAGAGGTCCATATTAATGTACCCTTGAATATACATTATGTTTTGGGTTACAAAGTTTAGGAACGAAAGAACTAATAAACAGATTTCTATTTATGTTCCCTGCAGCCTCCGGCCCAAGCTATAAGCTTAACTTTATTGGTAATGTCCTTTTGCTATAAATATAAGAACGTGCTCCCTATCATTCCATTGTCTATTGTCCAGTAACACTAAGAGAGTAAGGATCTGAATCAACGTAAACTTATGCTTATACGTTATACTTATTGTTTCGTTCACTCGCGGAGAGACGCGATCGCGGGGAAGCACGTCAACGGGAGTCGTAAATTCCCGTTACGATTAGACAATCGACGCCGCGAAATGATCGAACCCCTTATTTCTATTAAGATAACAAGGGTGGTTCGATTGAGTTTGCACCGAATTAACAGGTATAAATTAATGTTTATTCCAACAACTTTGTAAAGATGATAGTTACGCTGGTGCGTTTGTACAGGTTACGTATGTGATTGATTTAAGGGTAGAGACCCGGTACAGACACGTTGACTATTCCAACGGTGAAGAATAAGTGACGTTCAGTGACGATGTTGTGACGGAGGAAAGCTAGCGATGGGTGTATCTAAGGGCACGAGAAAAGCTGATTTGCTAAGGACGAATCTTCGTTAGGAGAGCGAGGCAAATAGACTTCGCTGTCAATTGGTCAATTTTTAGGTTTGTGGGTTAGGAAGGGTGCGAACCGTCACCGAGAGAAGGTGGCGAGAGTGGGAGTCATCGTACGTGACAAAACTGTCTTTCCAATATCTTCCCGGAGTAAATAATAAACTTTTAGAAACGAATTACTAAGAACTGTTTGTTCGGTCTTGTTGAAGTGGTCAGCACTTCTGGAAAACTCTACTTCTGTACTGTTTAATAGAAGCGTCGATTTCGGTTCGTTATCATACCTACACAAAGAAGACGGCGTGTGTGATCTGTGGTGACACATGAGTCATAGGTCGAGGCAAAGCAGAAGCGACTCATGTTGTTGTTGTGCCTCGAGGAACAAATACCTGCCGCGACATAAGAAACAATAATACCACACCTCCGTAAAAAGCGGTGTCGCCGTTGAGGGCAACCAGGGCACAACTCAGGTTTGGGTTTTCGGACTTCCCCTCGACCGGTATAAAAACAGCGGACACGCACGCCAACCTTTTAGTTAGTTGGTCAGTTAGTTAGTTAGTTAGTGAGAGAGTAAGAGAGTATCATTTTGTATCTATTCGTACTAATTAAACATATGTGCTACTTTTACAATTTACCCACGTGTTCTTTAATCCACACCACCTCAACAGGTCTGAAGGACTTTAGCTAGAAATTCCTGAGATTCATGGGGGGTCCTTGAGGCTATCGAGGGTACGCGGCAAGGATGTGCGGATATATGGTTGCCATCTTGCCCGCGATGGATGGCCTGGGCTAGGTAGAGTGTCGGCCGACGTAACACTTATACCTTTAATTATTTCAATATACTTTTCTATTACAAATTCATCCACTCGTTCGATCAATCAGTCAACCTCAACCTCGATAGACTTGATCGAACAGGATAGCAGAAATTTGAAGAAATATTTCAAACTAAGTAAATAAAAAAGGATTAAAAAGAGATTCGAGCGACTAGAACGAACGCGAACTAAATAATTTACAACGCTGTGATTTCTAACTACTACTTCATCCCTTAAGCAAGTACCGATCTTTCGCCAAGCATTCTCCAATGTCGATGGAAACAATAGCGACCGAAGGGACGATAATTAATAATAATTTCACAGACACGTGATCTCTATCGATAGATCCAGCATCGGTTAGACGGGTAGACGACGGGCGCCGTATGTGAAATTTAATAATCGGAAGCGAACGGACAGGCAATACGTCGTCAAAGTGCAGCTCGTGCAAGTGGCGCGATTCAGTTATGCAGCGTTTCACGAGGAACACCCTAATTTCTCGTGTGCCCAATGGTTTACACGGGGGTCCGTGCCACCAATGCAATTAATAACTTCCAGTTCGAGAGCCCGCGGCTAATAGCGGTTAGTTTGTCGGGTCCGCAGAGGTTTATTGAGCAAACATTGCTCGAAACTACAATTGCCGAGGTCCTAGTGCCAAAATCGATCGATCTACCGCTTACCGTCAGGCTACTGCTAGAAGACGCAGTAGTCTAACGGAAGCTGCCACATTCCGTCGACTGTCTTCGACGAAACTTCGATCGTTCCTTTCGTACGAAGTTGTGATTTATTCGGATTCGTAACGAGTAGCTGAATCATACGACACCGGTGAATATATCTCGGTAATAGCGTTATGGAACTGGTTCCTAAGGAAAGATATGTTTCTTCGCGCGTTGAATATTTTAACGAGTATCATACGCTCGGACACGCATTTACTTCATCGGACATACAATTTAGGTTACGTTAGATTTTCGATATTTGACGTATTCTCGTGTGCTACGCGCGTTCTCAGCATTTTAGTACATTCGAATTTCTGGTATTGAAAAATGAACTGATATTCTCTTTTAAAGTCGACTTATTATTCATCGCATATTTACGAAAATTTATTAGTAAAATAGTTTGCCGAAGGAGAATTTTATCAACATTGCTGGCCACGATTCAAAGTTGACGTAGATAGGCCACGGGAAAGTTAAAAAAATTACAATTCTCGCGAATCTCTAAATATCAGTTCGATCGATACAAGTACTTTTCGAGATTTTCATGCAATTTATCCGCGATCGAACATTCTCGTCGAGTGACCGCGGATAATTCGGAGAAAGTCTAAAGGACGGAGAATTCGCAAATTTAGCGTAACAGAAACATCGAGCGAAATTCAGTCGAGTGGTTTTCTCTTATTTCGATGTCGGCTTGGCTATACGAAAACTGGGGCCTGTATTTTAGGTAACCGACACCGCAATCGATGCACCGGCTACGCGAATCACGTTTCTTCCTCCCGTTTTCTTTCTGTCTTTATTTCTAACGAACAAATTCGGTGAATAGGAAAGGCAGTCTTTACAAAAGTAATCCGGACAGAACCTCGAACAGCTTTTCTGTTCCGTTTTTCATCAAGAGGCAAAGAATTATCTGTAATGACCGATACACGAATACAGACCGTCCTTTCACCGAATCTTCTATTCGTTCAAAGGTTAAAGCTTAAGTAGCGCTATCCGATCACAGTGCCGTCGATATGCTCGAGAACATCGTGTTCGTTCACCCAGACTCGATGTCGAGACTCTTTCAGCTTTAATCCCCTTAGCGATACGCGTTTAATCGTTAGATTTAAAAGAAACGCAATATAAAATTATCATTTTATCGTATCATAATTTTTTAACGAATCGTTCGTTATTCTGTCTGTAAACGTACAACAGTTTCTTCTTCTTTTTATTCGTAGAATATTCCAGCGTCGTTTCGTATATTAATACTAACGCTATTAACGCGTTTTGCTACTAGCACACCGTGTACGTTTCATTCAAAATCTGTCACGACCGAATACGTACAGAAATATCACCAGGCGATACGTTTTCGTTTCTCGATGCGATGCACGATTTATTTTCACAAACATTTTCATATCGGACAAATATCGATGTTCGAGCGAGCATCGTGATATCTTCTTGAAACCGAGAGAACCGTGCAGTTCTCTTTTTCCTTCTACGCTGAGATCGAATCACTGCACGTCCACGCAAGAAAGGAAAAACGCTAATAACTCGAACAGCGACGTGACGTTGGCGAGAGAACAAAAGACTTTTCTTAATACGACAGCGAACCTGAATAAACACGATGCATTTGTTATCAGTTTTCACGATCTTCCGACGTCCCTATTCATTCGTAGCTTTTTTCAAGCTACGAATATCTGTGTCGACTGCCTCTTTTTCCTTCAACTATGTCGCATTAGTCGGGCGTGATTGGAAAAAATAGATGTATATAGGCGCGACTACTGCGGAAATTGCAGCGAACACGCGTACGCTGCTCGTTGCATTTCGCGTTTCTACGTTTGACGCGCGTCCGAAGAAGCGGTTCGTCTAACTTTTGTTCACTACGTTGTGAAATAACCAGTCACGCTGTCTGTGGTTACTTCAAAAGCAAATTTAATAAAGTGATCTACGATAACATGCTTCTACGAGTGTTTCGAGCTTCTTCATTTTTTACCCTAACATTCTACCTTGACGTTTTTCACTCGTTACCCTTTCGATATTAGTTTTAATTGGGTTCGATCGATACAATTTTATCGACTGGTCCGTTGTTGTTCGGATATACTTATCAATGGACCAATTCGTACGATCGATTGCGAACGACCCGTTTCGTTATTTCAACGATGGATCATCGTTCCACCCTATTCACTGCCGACTACGAGATATCTCGTCTTTGATTTGTAGCGTCGAGGCAGGAATTTTATTCGGTGACGCCAGCTACGAGTAATCTCGTAATGTTCATATTCGTTTCCGAGTTACCGTAAGTGCCACTTTCGTACTGTCTTTGCAACAAATAAAATTTGCCTGGCAATGAATGAGCTGCTATGTATTTGCGCGAACCAATTTATTTGTCTGCACCGAAACTTCGAATAGCGCGGACGATTTATAAGAATGGTGAAGTTACGATCCTTATAACGAGTACTTTACTTCGAACATTCTGTACATGCTCGTAAATTATACGCGTTTTATAGCCCGTACACCCTTATATTTCCTATAAACGTCCAAACATCCGTGGTCTATACATCGATATTTCAAATTCAAAAGTTGTTTCAACACGCAACTAGCGTCGCATCTAAATCTCCAAGTTATCGAAATATTTCAACGTCGACCCGTTTCCCGCGTCTAAACCCATCAAAATCGGCCAAGTCTCCAAGTAGATAAACCAAACGCAACGAATTTCAACTTGGATCCCATCGAAAACGCCGGAACAGCGATCGATCCTGCGAAAAAATGATACAGATACAACTCGATGGTGAACTACGCGTACCGAGGTTACGGTTTCTCTTGAAATTCCTACTCGTACAGATGCATCGCGGAATAGCGGTACTTGTTGACCCTGTTTCTATGCCGGTGGCGTCCGCGCCTTCCTTTTTACCCACGAATAACGCCAGAGAAAAAGCACACGCGCTCTGCGGTCTATTCGACAAACGATCTCGCGGCGTTGTTCGGCGATCGATCGCCGATAGACGAATCGAAAAACCGTTTCGAGAGAAAAAATAAATACCAGCGGGCTCCTATGACGCTGGACATTCGTTTCTGTTCAGGAAAAAAAACGAACAACTTCTCGCCAACCGCGATACGCTATGCGCCTTTCCCTTCCGGGGGACATTCTACGCGTTGTAATTTACTCGACCCCTCTGCTAGCTTTTATTTCCCTGCCTGTTCTTCTCCGCGGCATCCTTTTTATTCGGCTACGCTCTTCCTTTTTCCCCCCATCTACCTCGTATTGTACTATTTTCTTCGTTCGTTATGTTGCTCGCGTTTAAGTCGTGCACACTTTGAAAATGTGCTCCGAGATTTTTCTCCCTCGTATTTTACTTCTTCCTCTCAGTTGTTTTTGTCTTGTCGCGCCAGGTTATTTATTCGAACGCTCGCGCGCGAAACATTCCTGTTGATTAAAACGGATTTATCGTTCCGTCTCCGGGCATGTTTCGCTCGTTTTCGTTAACGCTTCGGTTAAACATCGAGGAACGTGTCTATCGTTACGTTCCAAGAATTTCTTATGAAAGTTATTCGGTACGTCTTCGTAGATCTTGCAGCATCGAAGAAAGAAAATCGTACGTACGGTATTTCGTTTAATATCTTGTCGAGTAAAAATTCGCGCAGACGTGCGTCGACGTAAATTGTTCAGGGCGAGGATCGAGAAATTAAAGGAACAAGTAGACGCGATTTCGGCGTCACTCGCGCCTCGAGAGTTGAAATCCATTAGTAAATTGATGTTCCACGTTTGGAACACTTTGTACGTTAAGCTGTAAGCATCGCTAAATATACAATTCTGAAATATGTTCTCTGCTTGAAACACTTTGTATAACAAGCGACAAATTAGCGTGCGCTGTCGGTAAAACTAGTAAACAAGCGGGAACAACGACTTGGAAATCGTCATGGTCTTTCCGTTCCACTATCCCCTATGTTCACAACGTCCAATTTGTCCGGCACTTTTTATCATTTCCCCGTTACCACTCTACTAATCCCCCACTTGTATCGTTTTTCAGTGGATCCCTTGATCGGTGGATCGCGGTATCGAATGGGCGGGAAATACATTAGTTAGCGGTAACAAGCGCGGCAAACAACTGCGTTACAACCTGGCCAGGCCATGTTCTACACAACCATAAAATACGTGTCACACCATGCCATCGTGTAAGCTCTGTTTCTACGTGCACGCGCGGCCGCGAACAAATCGCACGAGAACTCGTTTATTATACCTGGACAACCAACTCCAAGGACGATCAACCGCAACTACTTCCTTTTATTTTCGTTTCCGTACAAAGCCATATTCGATTTCACCAACGTTTTATTATCTTTCGTTTTTCCTATTTTTTAATTTCGATTTTTTCTTACCGTTAGCTTTCGATTTCTTTCTTTCTTCTTCTTTTTTTTTTTTTTTTTTTTTTTTTTTTTTTTTTTTTTTTTTTTTTTTTTTTTTTTTTTTTTTTTTTTTTTTTTTTTTTTTTTTTTTTTTTTTTTTTTTTTTTTTTTTTTTGTGAACAGGAGAGAATATTATTTTACGCTAATATTACGTTACGAGGTTTGGAAAATGAAATTGAAGTGTTTAAGGGAGAAAGGGACGTAATCCGCTACAATAATATTGTATTAATGTACTTCCATGTTGGAAAATTAATATTTTAATTGAAACAAGAAGCGGAGAAACAAAATGAAGACATTCGGTTGCGCAAGGGTACTAATGCAATTAAGTTCTAGTCTCGCGAGATTTTATCACAGTTGGAACGTAGAATTAGGACGGAATGAATTAGATTAAGTTAGAGGTAAATAGTTGCAGGGATATCGTACCGCGTACGTCAGACACAAAGAGTATTACCGCTGTTACTACCGTCGCTACATTCCAGAAAAATATCATTCCTATAAGCGTCGTTTTCTTAATTCTTTGGTCGCTTTCTAATTTTCAATGCACCGCAATTCGATACGTAAGAAATCTCAATGATGTTTTACGTTTTTCGAAAGAACATGGGATATCGATCGAATAACACAAAAATAACAGAAATTTTATACGATTGAATCAAATACGATTTACAAGATTTTCTTTTTTATCTTATTTTTCTTCTTATTTTATTTTATTTTTATTCTTATTTTACCTTAATCGCAGGGTACATCATTTAATTACAAGAGCAATTTGAGAAACTCTAACGGAACTCTATCTGCGTATCATAAAACAAATCTGCAGTTCGGTAGTTTCGAATATGTGTATCGTTAAAAACGTTTATTCACGAATCGTTGGTTCCTTTGCATTTCCTATGAGCTACGTTAATCACGATTACCATTACGAGGCAACAGTGCGTTAGTACTAACGTAATCGTGTGTACAGCTAATTCAGAAACTACGAATTTGTTCCAACAAAATGATAACGCAACTGAGAATTTGCTCAAGCGTAAAAGCCACTACAGTTTCGTACGGATACGAGCGTCTTTTGTATTTCTTTTCCGTTTCCTCCATTACGTTTTGATCTATTAGGTTGTCCGAAAAGTTTCTTTCGTTTTACGAGGAAATAATAGACGCACAATGTTTTTTGTTTTATATTAGTTTATAAAATGGATCATAGCTAATTCAATGAAATAATATAAAACAGAAATTGTTGTTCGTCTATCATCGCCTTACGAAACGAAAGAAACTTTTCGGACAACCTGATACAACAAACGAAAGTACTAGAACGACCATACGATAGATCAGATTTTTAACACACGCGATATCGTCCTTTTCTATTGAATCTTATTNCTATCGAATTCCGCTGAAGAAATCAACAAAGATCTACGATACTTGTTCGACTTTCTCCAGCAATTATCAAACGATATCGATGTAATTTTGAAACAAATGTACGCTGACTCGCAAAAGTACTTAAACGCTTGACACAGAAAATATCTTTGCATATATTAAATCTGACATATTAATCGAATGAAAGTTCCAAACGTTTCGTATAACACACGCGATATCGTCCTTTTCTATTGCATCTTATTCTATCGAATTCCGCTGAAGAAATCAACAAAGATCTACGATACTTGTTCGACTTTCTCCAGCAATTATCAAACGATATCGATATAATTTTGAAACAAATGTACGCTGCCTCGCAAAAGTACTTAAACGCTTGACACAGAAAATATCTTTGCATATATTAAATCTGACATATTAATCGAATGAAAGTTCCAAACGTTTCGTATAACTCACGCGACATATTCATAGAATGTTTCTACGAATGTCCAAATTCTTTCGCGAGTTTGCGTATATTTAATGGAGAAATCTCTGATTGAATTCTGTTCGCTGGATTTACAGGCAACGCGATTCGACCACCAACTACAACGCGTTCGAAGTTTAAAGCTTCCTTAAAACCTTTACAACGCAGCTGCGAGAGAAACACGATATTCCGTGGATCTTGTTGTTGGATGCGGTTAATCCGCATGCTTGTGCAATAAATTAAGTTACTTCATGAGTCGATATTTGAATGAAAATATGTAAAATTTATCGAAACCCACCGACCTTTGCCTCAACGTTCTCGTTCGAAATTTACGTAAGCCGTACATTTCGCGTAGGTGCTTTTAATTGAAAGATTAAAACGTAAAATACAAAGCCTCTTTTAAGCTTCCAAACTTATTATTTTTTTTCCCCCGGTCTTTCTCGTGAAAACGCAAGAATTTATTCCGACAGAATTGATTTAAGCGAAAATATTACTCTACTTTTATTAAGCACTCCCGTTAGCGTTATTGATTGTCTTTATAAACTCCGTGCTTCGTTACTTTTAATTTAGCTTCCAGACGGACTTTAATTAGTTCCCTCCTTCGTTCTGCTGTCTCCGTTATTTTTAATTATATCGTTTTCGATAGACAAGTTAAAGATCGAACGTCGATCGAAGCGAACGATCACAGATCGTAGACTATTTCACTTTTTAGAACGTAGTTTCAACATATATATTTAAATTCGTATATTTTGTTCTATTTTTGTCTCTGTTCGGTCGTTCGAACGCGATGCAATTAATTTCACTGGTCACGTAACCTCGTTGATGATGTCCCCACGCGCTCGTCGAATTTTCAACTCCATAGCGAGACATTTTTTTTCGCCGATCGAAGCTTGCGCGTAGTCGTATCGAAATTTCCCGAAACGCGTGTAAAAATGAAGTATTGTTTGGAAAAAGTTTACGTCGATTTGACTGATAAATACGTTCGGTTGACAAACGTTCGTTAATGATAGCAGAGAACAGCGAAATTTCAGGAAATGTTTTAATCTACCGACTAGCTGTTTATCCTCCAGCGAATTGAAAATCAAGTAAAAATAGAATTCGCCTTCGTGACGAGTGAAATCGTGTCTATTTTCTCAAACACTTTGCTACACTTATCCTAGTTCATTTGGAATCCAACGTACGTGCGCGTGTATCGTAAAACTCGACGGATCCTATTGAAAGTAAGAAAATGCGACTGAGATAGGCGCATTTAAACGAGCATTCTATTTATTCTTTCGTCGATATTCTACGATTCTATCCAATCGTATAACCTTCACGCTGCAAAAACAAATCTGCCCACAGACATATCGTAGATACGTTCAAACAACTTAAATCAAAATTTAAAAAATTCTACCGGCTCATTGGCAGACGTTTCAACTTAAGCGCGCAGAGTAAAATAATGCTACATATTAAAACCTGTTTGGACCTATGGAATCCAACTATGGGGAACAACGAGTAATTCCAACATGGAAATTCTCTAAAGATTCCAATCGAAAATTCTAAGATCCTTTATAGATGCACCTTGGTACGTTACCAACGAAACGATACATCGTGACCTCAAGATACCCACAGTCAAAGAAGAAATATCCAAATTCAGTAATAAATATAACATAAGAGAAGAACCACCAAAAAGACATTTAAACACTAGATTCAACTAGAATCAAACGCACGATAAACGCTTATTAAACTCGACATAGTACCACGCGGGAAAAATTTACTTATAATTTTCAATGAGAATTGATTGTAAAATTCATCCAAATAAAAAAAATTCTACGATTCTAACTTAAATCGAAATATGCTGATAAATATACGATAATTTCGTTATCTCAAAGACTAAATTTCTATTATTCTCGATTAGAAGATACAAAGGGCGAAGAAAGATAGCGGAGAAAAGAAAGCAACGGTATCTTCAAATGGAGAAGATAAAAAAGACGCGAAAGGAACGCGACGCTATCTAAAAATAAAAAAACACAAGGAAAGACACGAGAGAAACACGTTCTTTGGAGATTTTCACGAAAACAAACTAAAATCCGTGGTTCTGCCAAGAGCTTGCCAGTTGGGAAGAGTTCGCAGAAGAGAATTTTCCAGACAAGAATCCCGCTACGGTCTGCTTTCTCTGGCGGCCTTAATGGTGGATAATAAGCGGAGAAAACGGATTAGCGGATGGCCATGTTCGCGAACGACGCGTGATAAATTCTGATTTTCGTCGCAGTCGGCCGACACGCGAGAGGTTAGCGCTACGCCACGAGAGACCAAGTCTATTCCACCGTTGAACACATTTTCATCAAATGCAAAACATACGTTACGCACTGTTACGCGTTAACGAATCTCAGTTAACGGACCGACGACTCGCTCTACTTTCCAACATTTTCATCTACGAGCAATCTACCTCGAGTACGGTTGCATTGAAATAGACTGGAAGCCTATGAAGTGATTTAGAACTACGAATCGATCTTGTAGAATGTAGTATACAGAGCTACTCAAAATTACGAATCCAACGTATCAATTTCGTACGCTGAATAATTCAGAATTTAATCGTACAATCGATAGCGAGAGAACCGATCCAAATATCACTTATGGTAATTTTGCACGCGATCGGAATTATTGGCGAAAGCTAATTTGACTGGAATCTCAAACACATGATAAATATTAAATACGGTATGATATCTCGCGATCCTTTATAGATTCGTTTAAAGTTTCACCGATATAATTACGACGGTCGAGTCTCGTAACAGCGCCAATGAAATTTCAAAATATCCTATAACACGCACGATGTATTAGGTTGTCCGAAAAGTTTCTTTCGTTTCGCAAGGAAATAGACGCACAATGTTTTTTGTTTTATATTCGTTACGACCGTTCGCGAAGAGACGCGATCGCGAGGAAACGCGTCAGCGAGAGGCGTAAATTCTCGCTACGATTTTGATAGTCGATGCCACGAATCAGTCGTTCCTCCGTTTCGATTAGGATAACGGAGGTAGTTCAAACGATTGTAACACTGAATTAACAGGGTTGATATAAGCTTCTATTTTTAACAATATTTAAAATACAATTAGTTTGTTACGGTAATTCGACCCGACTTTATGATATTTCTCGATGTATTCGTTAGACTAAGCGACCTGAATTTTATTCCTCCGAACCTCTCCATGCATTCCGTTTGAATCCTCGAATGATACTGACTGCCCTTTGACGTTTTCCTTTGTCTTCTCTGGGAGACGATCCCCACCATGCTCGGATCTCGCAACCGTTCGCGCCTTTGATCACGTATGCCATCTATTTTGTGTAGGTAAAATAACGGACCGAAGGCGAGGATTGTCTTTTAGAACTCGCGGCTCGATCACAACTATGCGCTTGTAACGTCAATTCGCATCACAGACCAGGCCACGCATCGCGGGCAGGATGGCGCCCAGATGTCCGCACATCCTTGAAGCGTACCCTCGATAGCCTCAAGTACCCACCAAGGGTTTTGGAATCTTCATAGTCAAGGTCCTTCAGACCAAGCGAGTATCTCTTGTCGAAGGTTTCCTTTTTCTTCTATTGTTTACTACGGGTTAACACGGAAAGTTGGTTTTCCTCGCGTCTCGTATGTTCCGTTAGCAACTTTCTCACGAGGGCGGCTAAAACCCTTCCTGATCCACCAACCTTCTTATCGTCCAATCGGAAACGGTGTCTACTGCCCTCGCTTCCTTAACCAAAATTGTCATCGACAAATCCGACAGTCCCGTGTCCTCAGACACACCCACCCCTAGCTTTCCTCGGACACAGTATCGTCAATAAGATTTACTCATTCTGTATCCTTAGAACAGTCAACGTATCTTTAACTGTCTCTTATAACAGTCGCGTATCAGTGTAACTAGATTTTACATAACGTGGTTAGAGTGAATTATGATTTATACGTGTCAATTCAGTGTGTATTCTATTGTGATTGTTGAATTCATAACAAACTTTAACTAAAACAAAATCAATAATCGTGTTACGACTCAGCTATTTTTATTTTATCACCCAACCCTCAAGTTTACGTGACACGCTTATCGTTACATTGTGCATATCTCGCCGGTCATGCAAGACGATCTGTCTGCGATACTGTGGTACCAAGAAAGACGGTTAGGAACACGGCCTATAGTAAGCCTCGAAGCGTAACAATATTAATATATTGAATTACGTACGAACATAATAATAAAAATAGAACGAAATAGATCACACCTAATTCGATAAAATAATATAAAACAGAAATTGTTGTTCATCTATTATCGCCTTATGAAACGAAAGAAACAACCTAGTATCTAGAAGCGTTCGATGACTTTCGCGAGACCGCGTGTACTCGGAAACTTAGAAATAGATTTACAAGTTGTTTATTCGACCATTCGCGGAGAGACGCGATCGCGAGGAAGCACGTCAACGGGAATCGTAAATTCCCGTTACGATTAGACAATCGACGCCGCGAAGCGATCGATCCCCTATTTCGTTTAGGATAATAAGGGTGGTTCGATTGGATTTGCAATGAATTGACAGGTATAACTTGATATTTATTCCAACAGCTTTGTATAGATGATAGTTACGCTGGTGCGTAAGTACAAGTTGCGTAAGAGATGCTTTGCGTAAGTGACGTTCAGTGAGGATGCTGTGTCGAAGGAAAGCTAGCGATGGGTGCGTCTAAGGGCACGAGAGAAGCTGATTTGTTAGGGATGAGTTTTCATTAGGAGAGCGAGGGAAATAAACTTCGCTGTTAATTGGTCCATTTTTCGGTTTGTGGGTGAGGAAGGGTGCGAACCGTCACCGAGAGAAGTGGCGAGAGTGGGAAGTATCGTACGTGACAAAACTAACCTTCCACTATCTTCCCGGAGTAAATAATAAACTTCTAGAAACGAATAGCTAAGAACTGTTTGTTCGGTCTGAAGGGCTTTAGCTAGAAATTCCGGAGATTTATGGGGGGTCCTTGAGGCCTATTGAGAGTACGCAGTACGGATGTGTAGACATCTGGATACCATCCTGCCGGCGGTGTATGGCCTGGGCTAGGTAGAGTGTCGGCCAGCGTAACACAAGTTGAACTTTCAAATTCAAAAGTCGCGACGCAACGCACGCAAGATAAAACGTAAAACTAGAGCGAATGAACTGAAGCGCGTGCATTCTGGCTCTGAATGCGTATAGAAGGATCCGCGTATATTCTGGCTAGCTTTGGCTGAGCTTGGCGCGTCGTGCGGATGGTGGTTGGTACGAAGATAGCTTAAATTCATTAACCACCCCATTGAATCGGCAGCAGTCGAGGTAACTGGAAGGGTTGCGCGTCGCTCTTAACGCCAATGGAATTGTTAATCCTCCGGCAGACCATCGCGATTAACCGAACACATTCAGCCTCGCTATTTTCGTTCGCGCATGCGTTCGGCTCATTTTCAACGTCGATGTGTTAACGATCGCTATAACAATTACCGTTTCAGTTATGTCCTCCATATTGCTGCCGCGTGATGATTACCGAGTGCTTCTGCGGCGAAAATATCGAAATCCTGCGATTATCTCGGCTTTCTTGTTCTACCACGGTTTCTCACAATGCGTACAGTATATATAGAGCCGATACGGGCGAACCGGTGAATCGCCGATCCATCGTGCGATCCGCGCGGATGACAACTCGATCAGAAACGTGATATAATCAACGCGAAACCAATAACTATGTAGAAATTGCAAAATTGTAAGAAAGCGTTAATTTGGGAAAATTGAATTATTAAACGATAGGAACGACGAATTGAATAATAATTTATCGACCAATAACATTAATGTCGAATGATTTGTAATTTGTAAAATTTCGCCTGCTTTGTTATCGCCGTGCTCGGAGACAAGTCATTGATACCGATAATTAAGCGCGATGGATCCGTATCGCAAACTAGAGCAATCGAAGCTAACTGCGGATACATAGCGATTCGCGTTACGTTTCTCTTTCTATACAAATGCATCGGTGTTGACAAAATAAGTTTGATCGATCCGTAAACAACGGATACGAAGCTCGCAATCTGCCGATGTTCGCCAGTTCTATCCTTTGTCCCACGGTTCGTGTAATGCAGCGGCGGTAAATTATATTACAACATGGCAAGTTACATGGAATTAATTCCAGTGGAACGGCTTCATCCTGTGCGCAAACTTGAGCTTCCGTTGCGTATTGAAAGTTACCGGTCTCTAGACTAATTAGTTAACGAGCATTGCTATTACAAATACCGACTGATTCTTATAAAACGAAGACCGAATTTCTCGATATTATTCCCGAACAATAGTTACGCACCGGGTGTACACCGCGATGCACCGTTTTATCGTTGTAAATGTTTATCGGCGTGTTAGCTCAGCCTATGTTCGCAGTTTTGACTGGCAAACCTGCAAGCTTCGACGAGCAAATCGCGTTGCTCGACGATCCGGATTTCTCCCGATCCGACTATTATATCCTGGTTTTATGAGTCACTTGCCGTGCCAGCCGTAATGCCAACTGCGCCAGATTCCTCGGTGTAAATAATGATTTGAATAATAAGACGGCACGGTTTCCGCGATTTACGGGCTTACCGGAAAGCCGATTTGAATTTTCACTGAACGCTGGCGATAAACTGCCTTCGTTGATGAGCGTTCCCAGTAACTGCTAGAACAGTTTCGCGATTCCAATTATCGTAAAGAAGCGTACAGCTGAACGTTCCACCAATGATCGTGGTATATGTCTCTTTAACGAGGGTTTTGTCGTAATTTTCTTGTTTTCACGTGCAAATTGCCATGGTTGACGTTTCTTCGCAATTTTATCGCGAGACGCGTTAAAACGATACAAGGAATTGCGAAGCAACGAAAAGATGCGCCTGTTACAGCGTGATATATATTTAATTCGAAACACGGAGCGAAACGTAAACGCTGAAAGCGAATATGTAACTGCAGCTTATGAAGGGCGGAATGTAACTATCGTTGATGAGGTCGAGGAGTACCCATTGCTAAAGAGCACGGAACGTTCCATCTTACCAACGTTGAAACGTAACTGTATCTCATGAAGATTTCAACCTGGCTTCTCCGTCTTCTATCTTATACATGTTTGAAGCAGTAAGTCAATAGCAATTTGAGAAGTTAGTTCGTACTATTTTTATCTTATTTTCGTTTCGTAATAAACTACAAAGATCCATCGAGGTATCTTTTTCATTCCAGTTCTTTAACTTTGATATATTACCGAGACGCGAATTCATATTATATTCATAAAAATACGCTGTTCCATAAGATTCAAGCGTCTAACGTGCTTCTTGCGTTGAACGTTATATCGTCTTCCTCTGAAATATCTGCAACCTGTGTGTACTATAAAACGATCGACAACGACCGTAGAATCGTAATTTATTTTAACCAAAATGTGCTGCATGATCTTATTCGACAATTCGTGAAATATTAACGCGATCCGTGATAATAGACGCTTCAAACTAGCATGGTAGAAGTTTCTATCGGATCAATGACGTAGATAGGTTACCTTGGGACCTACGTATCCGCGTAACGACATCGTCGCGTTTCGCTTCATCCTCTCGCGAATAACAACTACGTACGATCTCGCTTCTGTCGACTTCATTGTACGTCGTTATTGCGCTGCCGCTCGGTTGATCGGAAAATACGCGCAACGAGATAAGTATCGACACACGCTACGATCCTTCGATCGTGAAACGAATATACCTTGAAACGATATCGTCGATCGAACGCGGAGAGAAAGAGTTACTTGGGAAGAAAATTGGGGCAAATGGTCGTGACACGTCTCGTCTTGTCGAGGCGATATCGTAAGACCGAATATTTGCAAAAATCATTGTCGATACGAGGACGTAATTACCGAACGACGACTCATCGTGAAGAGTAATGCGATCGAGTGGTGTTGCGAATTCTCGACTAAAGAGCAACCGGTCGGGTCAAACCGATCGGTCGAAATCGCGTACCTCGAATAAATTAACGCTCAAGGTGGAAGAGGTTTAATAGATATTAGTAATCTAGCACTGTATTTGCGCTTGTTGTATAAAAGTAACGTTGATGTATGAACACGACGATGGTAAGATCTCGTTGAGAGCGAAGTATTTCACCCGCACGGTACGATGTCTGACGACGAACCGTCCTCCTGATTCCCCCTACCAGCCGTTGGGTTTCGTCCGTCCATCGTGCCCTTCCGGTTGGATTTTTCCCGAGGTTTTTTACCTGACCTCGGAGTCATTAGGTTTACAGGTCGGGGAGGACGTGTAATTCGAAATTTCCTAAAGAAGGGATAGGACTCGTCCGAGCCATAAGCGGACGACCACTCAAAATTCCGAACAAGTAGAATTTTTGTTCCAACGTACGAAATGCACGATTTTACGTCTTGTATTTTCAGTTGGCGGTAAATCAACGTCGAGCGTTGAATCGATGACGGTTGTATAGCAGCGAACGACTTATAACAATTGCAACGAGCGCAACGTGATAAATATCTTGTTCGGAATTATGGAGATCTACGAAACGTCGCCCCATCGAAGGAAAGAAACGATAAACCAAAGGAAGAGAGTTTATTCTGTCTTCGAATGTAAATTCTTTTTCGGTTACTTGTGCATTCGAGTGATGTAGCGTTCGAAGAATTTGAAATTGACACGCCGTGATGTAACGTACCTATCGGATAGTCGACGTAAAAGAACTCTGAACAGAACAGTATGGAAGATGAATATAACATTTAGACCGGAACGTGTGGTAGAGATCAAACGTTCTAGATGCGGCAAGGTGTTCCGAACGGGACTATTTGCGATTATACTGTAAAAACGAATTTTTCCTTCGAGAGAGTAGACAACTCGAAAAATAGCTTCGGTCTTCTTGGACTTTGCCTTTTAAGTTCTTCCAGCATCGAGGAATAGCAAACGGAAAGACAAGGTACGCGATATTAAACCCGAAAGAAAAAGTTAAAAATGCAAAATAAATTTAAAATTACTTTTGTAAAATACTAGTAGTACAGGTAGTCCCATAGTCAGACAACCCAATAGTACAACAAACCATGTCGACGAACGATATATTTGATACAGAAAATAAGGAACGATAGTTGCTATAAATAGGGCGTAGTAACGGTAGAATGATATATGCGAAGAAGGACGAAAAATTTGAAGGATCCAGAGATAGAGAGAGAGAGAGTTGGCTCGATGACACGCGCGATCGCAGAGTCCCTTTGGTGCTTGAGCAGGTTTACGCGCGGATGCACTAACGTCGGGGCAAGTAAATCGCGCTTGTATATCCACAATGAAGCCAGAGTGGCCAGGTATCCAGAGTTTGCTCATATACCTATCTGTCTCTTGATCCAGAGAGCATTCCAATGGCTGGTCGGTTGCAAATCGTGGAATTCGTGTCTGCGGCTTCCATTACTGGAGTTCGAGCCGCAGTTCTGTGTTCGTAGCTACATCTATCCTCTCTTTCACGGCATGTTGAGCGATCAGTTCTCGCCCTTTCCTTGCTATCCTCGTCGTTACCGGTTACCATTGATTCTTGCGATGTTGCTCATCCGTCACCGGTGTTTACCGATCGACGTGTTAGTCTTTCGTTGAAATTTCAATCAGCCGTAACTGCATATTCAACAAGTTTTGTTTCATTTTACCTTCCAATCGTCTCGTTGTGCCTTTTCTGTCTATTCGTATTACAGTGGTCGATACTTTTTTTCACTCGGTATACTGGCTTCCTACGGGCAGAGCTGTACTATCAGCGATACAAGTGCTAAACATCTCTCTATTAATTACGAACCGAACGTTGAAATATTTGCCAGAACTATAACCAGAACAATGCGTTCTTTTCTTTCCATATTTATAACCAATAAACGAAACTTGATCGTTTCGCGTTCGATGTCGCGCGTACATTAACGGAAGAAATTTATACTTTTGCGAATACGACTAGGAAATGGAACCTAAGCAAGAATTTGTTTGCTTCTATTAAATATTCAAATTTCAAATCGTCTAACAACTGTATAGGAATCCGCAGTCTATCGATAGATTATTAATTTATTGAATAAATACATTTGTTCTCGGCAAAATTGGTTTAGGAATCTTGCGACGTTCGTAATTAACGGGAAACGATATTTTTCACAAGCTGGAGAAGGATTTCAGTCGGAGAAGTTTCATTTTTCAATTTTTATCCATGAAATAGGTACAGATGTATCAATTACCAGCAACGATAATGCGAGCGTACGGGAACAAACAGCGTTTGCCCTTTGCCGAATTTCCAGCTTCCCTTTGTGCAGAAAGACAAACACGGTCGTCTAGGAGTCGTCCACGGATATGTAACCACGTACTTCCTGTCTAAACAAGCAGAGCCAATAAACGTGTGTACGCCCTGCACATGTGCACTTGTGCAGCCGTACACCGGCCACCTTGTTCAACGCGTTCGTGTCGTTGTTTCTCGTCGAACGTCGACGACGACGTATCGCCGTTAAAACTATCGTTTCACAGTATGCGTCTTCCGACGAATATATCGGTACAATCGAACACACAGATTCTTACGAGAGTAGCTACGTCGTTCTTCGAATATTTCGTTCGCCGTGTCGAGCTGCGTCTACTTTAAGGTACGTTTAGATCAAACGAGCAGAAACATCGAGCTCGTTCGGTGTAAACGGTCATCGAGCAATCTGTAAAGACATTCACACCGAAAGAGCTCCTTCGTGACAAGAGCGAGCGAACGTTCGTAGAGATTAGACCGAGCATCGAGAATACTCGATAGTTGTCCCAATCGAATCTTCGCTTGGACTCGTGACAAGGGTCTCTGACGAAGAAATTATAATAACGCTCGTTTATACTATTAGGTTGTCTAAAAAAGTTTCTTTCGTTTCATAAGGTGATAATAGATGAACAACAATTTCTGTTTTATATTATTTTATTGAATTAGATTTGATCCATTTCGTTATATTTCTATCATTATGTTCGCGCATAATTCAATAAACTGATATAAAACAAAAAGCATTGTGCGTCTATTATTTCCTTATAAAACGAAAGAAACTTTTCGAACAACCTGATACAGTTTTTGCCGAAACGAGGAGAGAACGAGCGTTCGTTCCCTTGGTTTACACGCATCTTTACACGGGTCGATCGATGCTTTACGATTCTGAGTTGGAAAATAGCCGAAAGCGCGTACGAAAATTTGTAGACTCAAATATACATAGGTAGCAATACGCAAATATGTAGAGTTAATTAATAATAAACGCGTTAATTCAAGCCGAATATGATACCCATCGTCAAGTTTCCGGTTTCTGGAAAGCTCTACCTATAGGCTCGTTACCAAGAATTTCGCGTAGCTGTAGCGGCCGCATTTCCTTCGAGGTAATACGATTTGACGCGCGCGGTTCGCGCCGCTTCTTGCGCGCGGTTCGCCGCATCTGTAATGGAAGAACCGATTAAGCAGAGCCGTGCACCGCATTTTCAGCACCAGCTGCTACGAATACTTTCGCAAGCGCCCGTTTTACCAACGTCGACTGACAACCACACGACTGCGACAATACATTCATGACGTCAATAGCATCGAGAAACGCACCAGATAAATGCCACGGTTTCCATTCGACGTTACTATATAAATATCGAGCGTTTAACCCTGCAGAACTTTTATTCTTGATTTAATACGTAATTTTGTTATTGAGTTTGTTTCGTCGAGATTCGCGGGGATATTGTTACACGCGTGAAATTTTCAGAATCCGAACCGATCGACTTTCGAGATGTACAATTTACAGTATATATTGTGTTGGCAACTAAGTGATTTCGTCATTAAGCGGTATTGACAAAATCCGCGATCACTTGGTTGCCAACCCAATAGATTATTTTACGTGCCACGATACTAAAGAAAAAACACTCTGGGAAAAAGTTGAAATACTTTAGAGATATACGTACTTTTATTAACTTTTCTTTAATGACGATCTTACGAGAGAGAAATATTATAACAGAGAATAAGAAATTGAATCGAGTAACGCTGTAAAATACACGATTAATGCAAATTCGATCGATATAAAAAATCGCTACAGTAAATTAGTAATAACACAATAGTTGTTCTCAACGTAGAAATAAATATATGCACCGACAACAGAAAATAAATTTCGTTTGGCAAGCGCATCGAATATCGTTTAAATCTCGCACGAATCCGTTTTGCGGGATTCTTATGCTTAGCTGCCAGATTGGCTACGATCTCGGTTACGGCAGGAGAAATTTTCGAGTTATATTCCACTGTTGGCGAAAACGTGGCCATAACTATCCCATACCCATAACGTATCGAAAAACGTTAAAGTAGCTCATCCAAAAGTTACGATCTTTGTTTGATTTATGAATCGCACTGGCGATCGCCATCATAATTTCATCATGGAATACGAGTACATTAACCCCTCGATATCGCTTCTGCAAAGACGTTCCTTTATACTTCCCTCTCCTTTACGCATAGTATACGTACGTACTTCGATTCTCCACTTTCACCCCTTACATCCGATTTTTCTATTTCATTAGTTATATATGTAGGATCTTATACTACAATTAGTTTATTTACAATAAATGGATTAAACGGGAAACGATGGTTGTTTAACGCGAACTAATCACGATAACGTATTATAATTAAGATAACTCTCTCTAGCGCTAGTAACACTATCCGAACAACGCAATTCGCACTGTCTGACTTCTCAACTTACAACGACTGTTAATTCGTTTTTGTCCTTTAGCAACCCCTTGTCTAAGCCTCGTGTCTTTTGTCTTAGCCCCATCACGCGCATGTTCCGCAATCGCTTCTTTATTTTTTTCCCGACGCCCCCCAGGCCCCTCGTCCACGATACTACATATATATGTCGGGTTGGCATTAGGATTAGAGTTAGGGGCGTGTAGTAAATATTCTCTGAACTTAGCCATCGTCGTTATACGATCGAAGTAACGTGAATTAGCGCGAGTGTGAGCATTACGGAATCGACAAGTAACCACGGTAACTAAACGCTAATGACAATGGTAAATGTACCCTTTCCAAAGTCTGAGTCTGACTCCTCGTTAAAATAAAACGTGACGATACGCACCGATCGTAAAGACGTTGTTTTCGTCGCTGACGAGTCCGCACGAGAGAATGCGCTATCCGTCGCGGTGATGCTCCAGAGGAAAACTACGATGAGGTGTGCCTAAGGGCACGAGATCATCGGATTCGTCGAGAAAAGCCTCCGCTCGGAAAGTGAGGGAGATGGACGTTGTTGCTAATTGGTTGATTTCCATATCGATGGTTAGAAAAGGATACTGGCCGCCCTTGAGAGAAAGTTGCTAGCGGGAAGTGTCGTACGTGGGAAAAGCAGAGTCCTCTTATCTTCCCGTAGTAAGCGATAGATTTACGGACTGTTAGGATAAAAACTGTTTGTCCGATTGAAGAACATTAGGTAACTAAATCCTAAGATTTATTAGCAGGTCCTCAGGCTGGCTGAACATGTACCGCGGAGATGCATCGACATCTGGCTTATCATCTTGCCCGAAGAATAGGGTCTGTGCGTGGCGAGCCACGGGGCAGAGGCTATTGGAATGTTTCTTCGTAAGGAGAGCTATACAATTATTCTATACTTCTGTTGGGTAAAACGTTCATTCCGTGACCGCGGCTACGTTCGGCGAATAGTCGTCGCCTCGAGCCCAAGCTCATTGTCTCAAGTTTCGAACTATTATATTTGGGTTAATTTATAAAGGCTACAGTATTGGGAATTTTCCAAAGAATTGCAAAGGAAATGTCCTTTCATCTCCGACATATATGTATATGTTTATTTCGCGCAAGAAACTCTTTTGATACGTAAAAGATAGCGTGTACGCGTTTCAATTTTGCATCAAATATAAGATTGGCAACCAAGTAACTATTGCGGATTTTGTCAATACCGCCTAATGTCTAACCGAATATCTTGGAAATCCTCGTCAACTGCTAAAATTTCAGCAACATTGAAACATAAAAATTCGATTTATACGGCTAGAATATACGCGTACGTCGTACGATACTACGACATTTTGGTGGAACAAAGCAGAACCGAACGAGGGGTCGCGAGAACGACGAATTCCTACGAGATTGACCTTAAGCCTCGTATAAAGCCACGGAGACGACGATACCACTGTTCGCTTTATCGTCGCGTCGTTTATACGTTTCGACCGTATCTATGGTCAAGATATTTTTTCCTTATTTCCGTGAAATTAAGAGGATGGTAACAAGGAAGATTTCGTTCGCGCGATTCGTCGAAAAGAACAACACGTCGTTTACAGAGTAGGCTATAAAGGCAATTTCTCCGGATCGTTTAACCCGGAAATTGGCCAACCTTGGATACGAATAATCAAATCAAACGATTTCTCCTGGCCCCTTTCGCCTCGTACTGTGCCAAACCTCAGGAAATTGCCTTTTATCGCGGATAAACAGATGGAAACGTAGATTTGCTACGAGGTGTAGAACCCTTGCGAGCGTCGTTCCTTCCCTGTTTTCAGCTTTCGAAGAAATCTGAAGATACCCTGGGATGCTTCGATATTTTTATCACGTTACACGCTGCGTTGTATTTCCTCCGAATTCTTATTTTTTCATCTCAACGGATACGAGATAGTTGATGAAAATCGGTCGTTTCTTTGAAAATTTCCTTCGGAATTTTATCACACCACCGTACGAAGCACAATTTCAAACTTGAAGATAAAGAAATCTCGATGATTCTATCGTCGATGATCGCTCGTTAAAGAATACTACGACGCGATGCGGGTAATTAATTTTTAATCGTTCCTTTGTTTAATCGGTAAATCGATCGAGATTTCTTGCTCTCTTACGTTAGAGAGAAAGAAGGACAGTGGTAACGTATACACGAAAGTGTACCTAAGAAATCTAATGGATGGTGTTTCTGCAAGCTCGCAGCAATCTCCTGGCGTAGCACCCTGTTGTTCCTCGATTACCCAAGACAAATCTAAAACCGACTGCTCCTGAATCGACTACACTGTATTCACAGGCGTAGATCAGGAACGAGTCCCGTGATAGAAAGGAACGATTAGTCATCGTGGCGTCTCGGCTGAACGACGATTTGTAATTTTCTACTTGCCGGAGACAGTAACTAACGAGCGTCTCGTGCAATCGGTCTTTTTCAACGAGAGCCAAGTCGATACGGTCCGGCACGAATTCAGCGTCCGATATATCGTCCAACAAACGAACGAATCAACAAGAAACTGCAGGAACGCTTCGTCTTTAGTCCGTTTACTTTACCGTGTTGTCCCGGTAACATGGTTCACGACGTGGCGAAACCTTTCAGACACCTTTTAAGCTCGACGTCGTCGAATCAAGGTTATTTACCAGCCGTGAAAAAGACGCTTTTACCAAGGGTGTTCCGATAATCACGGTGCGATCAGCAAGACGCCGATTCTACGTGAAAATATGCAAATCTAAAATATGAAATATAAAACGAAGAGATCGTATTCTCCGTTTCCGATATCTCTCCGCGCATACGATAAACTTTCATTCGCCCCTGTCCAGTCCGGAATTATACTACCAGTTCGAGTATACTCGACGTATATGAAAATCTATTTCCCCGAAAACAAAACGTCGCTTAAAAACAAATCTCATTCTATTTCTTCCATTTATTCTTTCAGGTAGAATCAGCATCACAAAGATCGTGTCGTGATTGCTGGGACACCCTGTGTAATATCGTTCGCCACTATCCGCGCGTGCAAGCGCACACCGTTGTTTGTTTGTCGGTATTAAAACCTCGAAAGGAAAATATCGGAGACCGGCGTCGCGGAAACTTAACTGTTTACCGAGCGAAAATATAAATTGGCTATCGTCCGTCGACTGATGCGACCGCGTGTCCCACATAGCGTAAACTCGCGCTGTGATTGCTATTTGCGAAAAAAAGCGAATCGATCCACTGTCCTATGGAGATCTCGCGCAGTTGTGCACGCTTGTACATTTGTTTCAAAGCTCTGGCATGCTGCGTGCAGTTAATTCAAGTACAGTTCGGTTAAATGAAACAGGAGTCTATCGTGCTAGAAACAGTTACAAGCAGCCGAGTGATTAAATTCAACGTTAATCGGAAAATGTCCATAGATAATAAGTTATAACCGTATAAGTATTAACCGATAGTTAATAGGAAGCTGTTTCTACCAAAACCAGTGAAAATGACTGGTCTTTAAAAAATACGTAATAATAATAAAATATTTTTATATTTATTACTTTCTTACAGAAGCAATTCCATGTTATTTAGTACATTTTTAGTATTATTAATCCATCTGGGATCGTGATCCCTAAACGAGGCTTGACAAATTTATAAAATTGTAAAACCAGTCGTTTTCACTGCTGTGGTATTTCTAGCGTTAACGTCTAGAGATCTAGCGATCGATCCGCGGTAAAAATTTGAAAAACGCGTGGCAAGTTGTAGAAAACGAGGAAACTGGTTAATCGGGGTTCGATAAACAGATCGCAGGAGCCTTTTACACTCTGACAAGTACCAATCGTTTTCACTGGTATTGGTATAAGTAGCCTTGATACAAAATTATTTTCAGTTCGAATGCATAAAAAAGAAAATAAAATTCATTATATTATTCTTTTAGTTATCGTTGCGAAAGTCGTTTCATCATTGTGGAAAAAAATATAACACGAAGTAAGAATTTTAAAATAAAATTGTGAAACCAGTCATCAATTTGACTGGTGTGGTAGTTCTAGTGTTAAACATTTAGTCGTACGAAATATCCCAGAATTCCTATTGAAAAGCAAGAAGCTAAAATCTCTTCGACAAAGTACACAATATCGTGCTCGAACCAAAAAGGCAAAAGCACAGGATTTCCATGGCTGGTAAGTTAGTTATCGACTCTGAACGTTTGATGTTACAAGATCCTGCAAAATTTCTATTGAAAAATAGAAAATTACCTTATCGAAAAAATAAATGACCGTGCTTAAAGAAAAGACGAACGCGATATCGTACGAAATAGACGGCACGAAGTTTAGTCAATCTCTTTGGCGATAGACATTTTTCACGCAAATCCAAGTAGCGGAATGATGCATAAGGTCCTTTAGAGACGTCGTTGAAACACAGGACTGTAGCACTCTCGTAAGACTTTGAATATCATTTGCTCTTCGTGGTTGGAGAGGGAGAAGGAAAGGAAAGAGGCGGGAAAAACGAACGAAACCATCGACTTAAACGCATCCACCCGGAAAAGGAAACTCTCTCGCTTGATCCTGATATATGTATACTAACGCGTACGGTTCGCGTGTCGTAAAACTCCAATGTATATCATCCCGTCGCGACTCGATTCGTTTCGTTTTCTGCGTAAACTCTTCTGCGTAACTCTTCTGCGTATCGTCCACTGAATTAACCTACATATCCCAATATATACCGAGTTATCCTCCATTATCGATAGTCTTTTCGTTCTCTTCGTCAATTCGAGTTTTCCCCGATTATCGCAAACGTCGAACGTCAATCGCCTATTCGCGAAACGTTCGTCTTTCGCGATAAGCAAGCAAAAGCAAAATCGAAGAAATTCGTTGAAAAAGTCGTTCGTTCGTGTAACGAATTTCGTTGGAAAAAGTTGGAAAGAATATTCGAGTTTGAATATTTGAAATTAGTAATGTCTTAAAGCGAACACTTAACGCGCTATTCTATTTAAATGGAAATACGAAACAAAGATCATAATCACAAATCATAATTATTCTGGTAAATTTGTGTATGCGTTCGACACAGAATCGATATATCGGAGTAGACCTTGCTTTCCAAATTAATATCATGTAAATTAATTTATTATTATATCATTAACAAGTTCAACGTAACGATAATTATCCGGAATAACAGTATATTTATTAAGATAAATTTGTTGCATAGAAACAGCTGCTTCATTATAATAATGTGATTGGATATCGAGTAACTGAAACTGGGTACAAATTCTTTTAATTTCTCCTATATTCGCCATAATGTAATTTTTCTATATTCGCTAAAATATTGATTAAGATATAATTTACAGAACTTTAAAGTGCAATCGATACGACATCTATTTAAATATTAAATCACAACGAAATTTCTTGATGTCCGAACGTCAATACCCGTTCTACTTGACGTTCTATCGGCGCACGCTATGGCTCCATTGCCTTTCGCATTGCCCGAAGACGAACAGCTATTCCACCGACGCACGTGTTGCGTCTATTCATTTATTTAAACAACGCTTGCGCGTTTCGATAAACATGCCAATTTCTAAATACTATCGTACTTGTCTCGTTCGTACATTAAATTTGTACGTGCGTATTAAATTCTACGCTATTCGTTTACACGAGGATATGAATCTGTCCGTAATCTTCTGTCTCGCGTAAAGAAATCGCAGGAAACTTCATTCCATGAGAATTTCGGCAAACATTTTAACAAAGCGTGGTATAATAATATCACCGTTCGCCGCAAATGTACCCTTCAGACGGATGGAGACAACGCGGTTTTCACAGGGCCTCGTAACTAGCCCGGAACATTCTCAGAGATTTCCGCGCGTGCACTCCAGTTATTCTTACGAGGAAATTAATCCTCGGTGCACTGAAGCAGTTTCTATCTAGCTAAACCGAACGAGAATCTACCCGTGAGCACAGCCTTCATACACGAACGGTAATTGTCGCGTAATTACGAAACTTGAATTTCCCAACGAAATCTCGTTTATTAACATTACGACCCGGAACCCTGGCCAGGCCTTCGTCCTTGCGATCCTCCTTTCATCCATCGATTATTTCTTCGTCGGTAGCCATCTTGGACGTCTTTAGGATCGTTCGTCGTCATCACGTTAGATTCCGAGTAATGGAATCCAGCGAATCAGTTTTCAATTTTCGATGCTTTTTATTATTTACATTTATTGGGTTGGCAACTAAGTGATTGCGGATTTTGTCACTAGGTGACAATGAGAATCACTTAGTTGCCAACCCAATATTCAGATTCGCGCGTTGTCTTTTTAAGTAGAACGGGCGTAAACAAGCAGACGGAACAAATCAGGAATCCTTTCGCTTCGGCAGTCCAGTCCGCCGAAGTACTGTCGCTGAACGGAAACGCGCGCCGGAAATACGTACAGTGTACGTGGTTGCTGTATATACGTTTCCCTAAGTCTTAAATAACAATAATTCTTGTAAGAATCGTGTATAAAATATCGTTTCACTGTCAAAGGATTTGATAGATTTTTTAGCATGAAACAGTATACGATCGTTTGGATGTTTGAAATATATCGCGTGAAACGTTTTGATGTTGTTTCAACAATGAGTAACTTTAATAAGTGATTAATCCAATATGTCAATAAAATCAACAGAAAATGTTCTGCCGATAACGAAAAAATATATTATTGGCTACAGATAGCACTTGTATATGAATCGCTTGGATGTCGGATATATGGGGTGCCGCACCCAGAAGTCGTCGTGCGGTCGCCCCGCTCGAAGCGAAAGGGTTAAACCGAAAGGTTACTTTTATCCCTACGATCGTGTGAATTCGTGCCACCAGGCAGTGGATAGCGGTGTGCGAATGTCGGTGTTTAAGAATAAATTATATCCTTGGCCGAATCAGGTAGAAATAAACCGAGACAAACGTCTTACGTTTTTACGGTTTCCCGCGGTCTCGCACCTAATCGAAACTCAGAGGCTAGGACCTCGCAGGCCGAAGATCGGAAAAGTAACGACACACACTGAGCCTTGGTTGCCCCCAACATCTATAAAGTCAAACAGATGCGCGCATGTGGCCTCTGAAATCCCTCGGATGTCGATAGTTGACTTGGACCGTGCTGAATCTTATCACACGACGCGTGTCTTAATCGTGAAAAACGAGACCCAGACAATTTATTTGCCAATTGTGAGTTTCATCGTGACTTTAGTAAACGCAACGGAACGTGCAAGAATGGAGGGCGGTAACCAAGGAACTCGGGACATCGGATCAAATCTATTTGGCGCGGGTGAGCTGACCGATTCTTGGGAAGAAACGGAACACTCTGTAACTTAAGTAAGACAGCGTTCTCAAACTGTGAATATACATCGAGTCTCGGTGAAGATACACTGCCACGAGAAACCAACTATTCGCCGACGTCATAATTTCTCCAAGGCGATGTCTCAATCTCGTCAATGCCTCTCTGCAGGACACATTTCTCCAACGATCGGAGAAACCAATTTCGGATTGTCTCGATTCACCGTTCACCGATTCGTAATTTAGTGTCTTTTTTTCTTTTTTTTTTTTTTTTTTCGTCTAAACGGATGAGAAATGGAGAACGGAAGAAAAGCGGCGTCGGCTCGAGTGGGACGAAGATAAACTTCCCGTTTGCCTGCAGACAGAGCGAGCTAACCGAAGAAAGAGAGTCGGAAGGATGCACCGGCTCTGCTACAGATTAGAGATATTTATGGTGCGGTAAATCAAATACTGTCTCCCCTTTTCCGTACCTTTCCGCGCGACGTTGATTCATCAATATAAGCTTTTCCCAGGGCCACTGTTCGCGATATATACGGCCACTCATAAGCGAGAGCAGGAAGAAGGAAGAAGGAACAACGAAAGAGCAGCAAGGGTCGATGGTAAAGAATTTAGACTCCGGTGAACGTGTAAATTCGCCTTAGAACGATAGTTGCCGACTGGAAACTGTGTTCGACGTACCGTTGGATTTCGACGTTACACAGACCCGATAAAACGACCATCTTGTTCGCGTTAAGTACTGCTTCGTGTCTTTCTTCAATTTCACGATGCTTAAACGCTTCTGTCGCGTTCTAAACCAACTCGTGTTGCGCGTAAAGAAAGAACGATCCACCTTCTTTTATCATCGAAAATCCTCGAGACTTTTAATCAGTCTACTCGGATGCACGCGAAGAAAGCTGAATCACTCGATTCGTAAAAGGCAAACGATTGGGACGGTTGATTTGTTGTTTTCTTTCTTTACGAAAATTAGATGTGTTTCTAGTGGTAGCTTTCTTAGGACGTAGGTATTTTTTCTCTTCTATACCTTTTACGAAGATTAATCGTGTTTTTAATGCTAGATTTTCCATTTTTCTTTCTGATTTCTGTCGAAAATTAGTTGTCTTCGTTATATGACGGAATATCTTTCTTTACGAAATTACGAAATAAGGAAAAATCGTACAAATTTAATATCCTTTCGGTTTAATCCACTTGTTCAAAATTGACGAAAATTTCTATGAAAAGGATGAACACAAAATGTCACCTCTCCAACTTCGAACGAAGAAATCTAAACCACTAAAATTTTATTTCGCAATAATTCAACGAAGACTTTACGCTGTATTTTCGTTAAATTCTCGTCGTTCGTGTAAATTCTAGCGAAAAGAAAAAGACGTAGCTTTAAAGCTCTTGTAAAATTTAATGAACGTAATGGACAACGTTGTAACGTTTTCATGAGAATTATGAGTGTAGAGAGGCAATTATTTCGTGCTATCATTTTTGTTGCTTCATTGTAGCCGGCGATCGAAGAACCAGTGTTAGGTGCAAAAGGGAGACTGTGAAATTAAAATTGATGAAGCGAGACTGTTAACTTAGTTTTATACTCTGTCGCTTGGAAGTAAAGGTAAATGCAGTAAATCATGAAACTAGATTTAAAGTTGGATTCTGTATAACCTGGCGGAACTTTCAAGCAACGTTGCACACGCTTTGCTTTGTCCTGTCTGCGGTTCTATCCTTTTTTAAGTGTTCATCGAGCTCAGAAATACTACGCTCTATTATATCTTATTACGTATCTTTATTACATTTCGCTGTCTAAATTAAATTCATAACGCATCGAAGAAAAAGAAAATGAAACGTGTATCGTATCGCTGTTGATAAATTGGTTTTCTTATACAGCCGATATTTATCGCGTATAGATACTTTGATAACAACGATATTATTCATAGTAATATTATATAAACGTAAATAATGGCAGCGTTAATAATATAGTCTTGCGACTATATTTATTATATTTTAAAATCTATAAAAAGAAAGGAATCTACGATATTTGATTTTACTTGGATATTACAGGTTCGTATTCGATTAGACCTACACGTTTAACGGGCAATATTGAAATTAAATCGATAACTGATATCGATATTGCAATGGCGCGTTAATTTAAAACTCACAGATCCAATAACGATGATTTATTTAAATGACAATTATTCCCGTAAGCGGAACTGCGTTCATTAGCCGGGATATTGGCGTAAAATCGCGAAGAAGAAATAAGTATCGAAATTCCATTGGAAACCATCGAAAACAATTCTAAATCGAAGCTGCGTTCGCGATGATGAATCACGGTAATACTCGTTTACACGTGAAACATGAGAGGGAAATTCCAACCTCTAGCAACGGAACGTTAATTAGTGCTTTGATCGAAAACCAATCGACTACTTTATTGAATACGAGATAATGTAACGCTACGCATCATCCTAATAAATCAATATATCGAATTAATTAACTGAAAGCAGGATGTCATTGAATTTTAGATCGAACCTGTTCTCCATCGTCCAAAATTCTCAATTACATCTTCCGATCTAAGTTTCGTAATTTACATAAGATGTGAAATCTTTCTTAGACAATGTACGGTGGTTTTGTCTGCTGATGGTTCTTTCTATTTTCTCTCGATATCTTTTCTCTTTTTCTCGCTGCAAAAACGCCACATTTCTCGAGTCATCGTTCGATTCAAATAGTAGGGGGAATATTCGCGTAACATAGTTCAATTAACCGCGTTTCACGTAACGTATGATACGCGTACGATCTTCCCATTTGCATGACGATGATTACATACCCGTCCAAAGAAATCACTGGAAAACCTGACCTAACAGAAACGGAGCAAAGTTTCTCTCCCATTAGAGAAGAAATTTCTTCCACAAAGGAACAAATAGAAAACGATAAAGAACGATTTAAAAAAACGAAATTAAAATGAGAAAGTAAATGCTGATAATCAAAGTATAACGTTGTGTACTTTTTTCCGTGAGTCGACATTTTTGCCGATCCCTTTCCATCCCCCCTCGCCTACCTTTTCCACGTAAATTCCTATTTTACAGATAACTTCCATAACGTCACGCTGCTATCACCTTTTCCCTCTTCCCTTCGTCCGTGAGCAATACAACGAGGAGAAGCGAAGGAGAGAGAAAAAGTTGGAAAAGAGGGTGGAAGAACGAATCTAGGATGACGGAGAACTCGAAAGCTTGGAATAAGGGAAACAAAACGATGCATTTATTATGTAAAAAGAACGAGTCTTTTCCGTGGTTTTCCCCCGTTTGCTTTGTTTTCCATTGAAAATCCCTCAGGATTAATATCGCGCTACAAACAACCTGGAAACCACGAGATGGCCAAGAATGAAGAGGTTCTTCTTGAAACAAGGGTAAATAAAAAAAAGGCAGCTCCTTGAGTAATTATCATCGTTATTTCTATGGATATTAAAGTAGAAAATCTGTTCTTTGACTTTTTAGAGGCTGATTATCAAACAACGAGGATAGTCGTTTTGCTGGAAAGTTTTCTTCGTGAAAATTTTTCCAAAGCAAAAAAGAAGTCTCGGTAACAGAGGAAAAATCATTGTTTGTATAAAAGCGGTCTGAGTTTAATTTTAATCTTTGTTTCTTGGGATAAAGAGCGTGTAATAAACACGATATTGCGTGAAATATTTGTAGTATTATCTTGCGAAGAAATACGACAGAAGGTAGTAAACACTGAACGAAGGACTTTTAACTTCTTCACTGGTGGAATTTCGCACGATTGTATCGTTAATACGGATACAATTATAAGAATATAATAAGAATATTTTACATCGCGATATTTCTTAAATTGCGATTTTGATTAAAAACATAATTACATAGCGGTATCTTTTGAAAT
>JACXIT010000133.1:1164467-1322156 GCA_014737525.1 Bombus difficillimus | reverse complement strand
TTTTTTTTTTTAATTACCTTTTATGAAAAAAAAAAATGATTAGTATCGATATCTACTTCATATTATTATCGTTTCCTTTAACGTTATTACATAGTAATAGATTATTGATTACGCGACGTTAACGCGGGCAAACGAGTTTCCCGAATTTATTTCTCTCAATTTCAAAAATAAATTAATTACGCACATACCCGTTATAAATGCACTAATAAATGTCGTATAATCCTATTGATCATCGTCGGAATGCGCGAATAACGAGAGTACGAATAATAATTAATGCCTAATTAAATCGAGTTCTCGATATCGACTGAAAATGTCGATATTTATTAAAATCTTAATTATTTGATTATCATACGACTTAATATTGGAAAACGAAATCGTATTACAATTTCCAAACCATGGCCTGTACTTAGCAGCGAATTATACCTACTTAAACGCAATAAATAGAATTATACTGTTACGTACAATAGATATCCACGATATTGTAGAAAATTTACGACTCCTATTAAGATTATTGCAGGCAAGTCTCAGGGGAAACCTTCTCACGATTAATTAATATCTTCAGCCAGCTCGGATAAACGTCTTCGCAACGATATATTTGTGTATTTTTATAGATTTAGTATTCTCGTCGAATTATATATTCGCTGTTCTATTACATCACTTTCCACCATTTGTATTTATTTAATATTATGCGAATAATTTGTTACATATTATTATTAATATTTCCAAAGTATAGAGATAATTTCTATATTGCTATTTGGGAAACGAGGAATACAGAAAAAGGGAATAATTCATATATTCAAAGTACGTCTTGCGGATTAATTATTCGAGTACCAGTGTTTCGTTCACTCGCGGAGAGACGCGATCGCGGGGAAGCACGTCAACGGGAGTCGTAAATTCCCGTTACGATTAGACAATCGACGCCGCGAAATGATCGACCCCTTATTTCGTTTAGGAGAACAAGGGTAATTTAATTGAATTTGCACTAACTTGAATGATATAAATTAAGGTTTATTCCAACAGTTGTTGAGAATGGTAGTTACGCTGGTGCGTGTGTACAGGATAAGTATAAGATTAATTTGATGGATTAACTCGATACAGATGTGTGATCTATTCGAACGGTGACTAACGAGCGAGCGTTGCTACGATACTGAGACGGAAGAAAGCCAGTCATGGGTGCGAATCATCACCGAGAAAGGCGGCAAGAGTGGGAAGTGTCGCACGTGGCAAAGCCGATCGTCCACTGTCTTCCGTGAGCAAACAATGAACTTCTAGGAACGAACTGCTAAGATCTGTTTCGGCGGTTCGAGGGGCTTTTGTTAAAAATTTCCGAGAGCCATGGGGGGGTCCTTGAGGCTATTGAGGATACGCAGTACGGATGTGTAAACATCCGAATATCATCCTGCCAGCGGTGTGTGGTCCGGTCGAGGTCGAGCGTCGCCCGACGCAACAACCAGAGATAATTCACCGTTGATAGAATCGATAACGCGAACTACATATTGCTAATAGCTCGTCTTTAGCACGCGTCAATACGTCAATCTTTTCGCTCAACAGGAAGCTCGAAATAATTAAAGCTAATGAATACGTGCGATTAAGTTATATCCTAATCTTGTATCATATTCTATTACATTCGGATTTTAACCGAAATTTCATTTTAAGCAATCAAATACAATAACGAAAATTGAACGAATTGAATAGATAATTAATGTCGCGCTCGTATTATACAATCGCACGCAAATAACATCGAAAGCAATTTTCCATTCTGTACGTTCTAAAGTATATTTTAAGCGTACGTTTTTGGATTTCTTTAATAACGATACAATCCAGTACAGATAGAATTTAAATAACTCCAAGTTTTCTCATTTGTTTGGAAAGATTTTAATTTCGATAAAAATATTAATCGAACGTATCTCTGGGAATTTTTATTCAAAATCCATCGCTATGCTGTTCTGATGGCTGTAATAAAATTTAAATAACCGAATGCTATTCTTATGTATATACATATGTCGGCTTGTCATTGGAGTTAGGGGCGTGTAACGAGCAAAAGCGAAGATATTTACCAGTACAATTACGATTGTGACAGAATTTGACAAGTAACCGTGGTAATTAGATACTCGGGATGCGAATGGCAATGATCTTGGACTCGATAACGAATCCACGGACAACGGGATGACGAATGCGATTTCTTCCACGATCTAAATCGATACTCACTGATTCACGATTCGAGCGTGACTCGACGTACTTGTCCACGGTACTTGTCAGTCCTCTCTGTACCCCTCGGGTCAATCTTTGTTTTTAAAGAGAGCTATTTAATTGCCCCATACCTCTGTTAGGTACACGTCCCTCCCGTGACCGTTGCTACGTTCATTATGTCACTTCGAGCCTAAGCCCACTGTCATTAATCTCGGGCACCCATACTCGGATTAGATCGTAAACAACTATTTCTCAGTTTTATTATTTAAGTGCGGCTATTGTCGAGATATGTATAATTTTCTGTGCTAGACTAGGTTAAATGCGCAGTAGAAATACTTGTATGCGAGTATCAGTGTGTGAAAGTACGTGTGTGACGAAAACAGACGAACGTAAACAGTTCAGTCGGTTAACAGTCGGGTATAGAAGAAAGTGCTGAGACGCGTGCAAATGTGTATCGATGAATATATTAGAAATCGTTCGTTAAATAAACGTATAACTATTTCAATATTAATTAAAAGTGTTATTTCGGCTTCAGAGATCCATAATTCTCAACAGCTATAATAAAAAGTCTGGACTAAAGTATCGGGGACCTTCCTAAACATTCCGAAAGAAAGGCTCCGATGTTCTTTCATCTCCGACACATATATACTCTTTTGAAATCTTTAACTTTCACCGAATTTCAATTACCGATCGCGAACATGATATTAAATGCAATTTTGCGTCGTGTACATTAACCACGGTAATGCAATGTCTGACTGACACGTCCGCTATTACTGACGCACACGTTGCGTCCATCGAATTACCTCTAAATTACATATATTACGTACACATCTATTAGACCAACACGACTAAAGGCATTCTTCGACGCTGTCGACGGGTCTACGTTCGTTCTCTTTTCATTTCTCCTAGACAGATCGTGCTTGTTCCTTTAACAAGTTCATTCAGCGTCGCTAATGGCCGAATGTATCTGTAAATATAAATTTTTGATCGAAGAACGACAAAGAGGATATCGTGTTAATGCGAGGCGGTGCGGCGCGACGCGACGATAAGAGAAACGAAAATTGGGTAATGCGGAAGAGCTCTCGGCGATAACGACATCGAACGCCAGGCTCGTTTGATCCTTGGCTTAGACATCGATCCCTTCCAGCGCGTCCCACGCAATCGCGTTAGTTTCACACCACGTGCTTTACAAGGTCTGTCGATCGTCGGCAAAATGAAGTAGGTTCGATGTTCGATGAGAGGCGACAGAACGTCTCTGTGACTATCGATTTTCGTAACGTACCTTCCGCCACTGATATTCGAGCCTCTCAGAAACCAAACTGATATCAGCTCTACGTTTCCTCGTCAATTTCATTATCTGGACGTACGATTAGTATCCAAGTTTCCAAAAACTAAATTATTTAGTCCCATACGCTTGCTTATTAGAAGAAGATGATACAAATAATATTAGATTTCTAGGAAATTCGTACAAAATTCTATTCGACAAATTCCACTCTTATTCGCTTTTTAATCTACGGGTGGTTGATCAGTATGGCTTCTGAAATGCACTTTCCAGTCTCTGTTCCAGCATTTCCCAATCTTTTCTCAGTCGTCGCTCCCTTAAATGAACTGCAACTTTGTCCATCTTCCCTTTGTTTCGATCGCTCGATAATCTCTGCCAAATCTGACCGAGATAAGATACAGTAGAAGATCGTATCTAAAAAGGAATATTTTAAAGCTAGCTTCGAAATTGCGTCCTCTAAAAATTCGATATTTTTAAAGTACTCGAAGGAGTTTAATTTAAAAATTAAATAGAAAGAGAGAGAGAGTTTTCCTTAGAGCGGTATAAATTCTCAAATCGCTCTGTTATAAGAGTCAGAAAATATACTGTTCGTAAGGCAACGTAATCTATGCAATGCGATCATCGCATAGGGTTGCGAACCCAGGATCCATTCGATCGTCGCATTCTCTTCGTTTCTAGTTACGCGCAACGTATTGTGGTCAATTGGTACGTTTCAAAGTGGCCGCTGAAGCGGGTATATTTATTCAAACCACGATGCAATATCGTTTTTATCGACGATCGTTCTCATCGTGGGGCTTTGGCGCTCTCAGTTTAAAGGATGCAGATTAAATTTCTATCGCGCATGTGAAACATTAAAGTTCAGTGGATCCTGTGGCAGATCGCAACTAGGTAACACGCGTGCTTAGTTAACACTTACGTGTCTATAAATTTATTCGAATGGATATCGAACGTAAAGCGAAATTATCCTGCGAATAACGCTACGGACGCGCACGATGCGTCTTCTCTTTCTCCGTGTTCCGACATACGGACAAGCAACTCGAAAAGCAACTTGTTAAAACAGAAACTATCGCTGAAATTCTTCGATCGATCCCTAACAAGCAGTGTATGCAATTTGTGAAAAAGAATAGAAGAAGGAGGTTAAAGCGAATACGTCGAATCTTTATGCGTTTAATTCGTTTTATTTCGTTATTGTCCGTGTTCAGAATTTTCGTCAGTTTTATTTCCACTCTTCCTGCCCGTTTCAAACATTTTTCCGACCATTTCGTATTCCATCCATGCATTGCCATCCAACTATTCTCGATGATTATAAAAATCGCAGGGCATGCCGTTGTCGGTCAAAGAATTTAATAAAAAAATTCTCGACTTCCCAATCAGCAATATGATGCTCGGTTATTTGTTAATTTGCCCATCCACTACACGTGGACTTCGATATATTTCAAACATTCTACGGTTGCCAGACGCAACTTGCGAAACGAAATATTTTCATTGTTCGTTGCAAATATACAAACGATGGTTCCTTTCATTCGTCGAATATAAAGAGCAGTCTGTTTTTAAAGCATGGAACGTTAATCGTAAATGAACGTTACGAAGTTACGAAACGAAGAAACATTTCAGAAGCTCGACTATGTTTCGCGATACTCGAATAAAAATTGAAGACACTGGGTATTAAACGGTTAATAGGAACTAACTGGTAACGTATTTAGCGTGTAAATTTTCGTAAACACGCGAGTGTGGGAAGTCGATACCGCGTTGCCATACGTAAGGACACGTAGTGCAATTACACTTCCCCCTCAGAAAATCGTGTCACGTCACGAGAGGATGCTAGATGCAGCAACGTTATACCTACGTGATTCGCAACCTGCAATTTCACACGCGTTTACAGTCGGTAACGTACCCGAGCCTGCGATAATACAACAGAATTCCATATAAATTCATGAAGTCGAATATAGCTCTGCATGGATCGCTGTTTCCCGGTCATGATCTATCAATTACGATATGAATTCTCACAATTAAATTTCTAGTAATATTACTATAACTTTGCAATATCGTATTTTCTAACATTACTGTAACTACAATAATTTTTAACGAACTTTAACATTTCGTAAATTGTTATTTTCCAAGTATAACGTGCTCCTACGTTATACGAATTTAGAGAAAAAAAGTCCATTTGAATATTACCGTAATTTTGCGACATAATAACGTTACTATAGCTCGAATAACGTTTGGCAAGCATTAAAATTTCATAAGCTGCTGTCCCAAAATGGAATGGCGTAGTTTCAAATTACGCGAGTGTCGAGGTTCCCCGAAATATTACAACAATACGCAAAATTCTTCGAAAAAAGAGACATCCAAACACGTTGCAAACGGACGTCAACTTATTTTATCTACAGGTATCGTATCTCGCAATGAAAATATTCGCGTTTCCACAGAAAGTAGCACACAGTTTCTGGTTTCGAATCGCGAAAAAGTTAACAGTCGTTTAACGTAGGTTCAGCTTCGGATTAAAGATAATCCAACATCGGTGGTAATACGACGGTACAAGAGCAGGGCGGTAGGATAAACTCGGTTTCTCACGATCTTTTTGTCCCTGGTCGTCGCCTAGATCTCGCGCGACGTCGAATTTTTATGTAAATTTAATGGGCTCGCCCCAACGTTATGGACTCGCACTTTATAAGACTCAAAGAAGACCGTAATACGATCGAGGCGCGTGAAAATCTGGGTGAAGTTTATTATGCAAAGGAGGGTTTATTATTCAACGAGATGTAACAACTAACAGGCTTACTCGTACTTAAGCTTCCCTAGATCGAGCGTGAACTCGTGTTCTCCCTCGTTTCGAGAACGCAATTGTCCAATTTTCTAAGAATAATTTCCTTTTTTTACCGCAAAGACGATACATTAACGACAAACGAATCGTAACGATATTTCCTTGTTGCATAGTAAATTTCGTTTAGCGATGACATAATTTAAAAATAATTCCAGACAAATGCGTCGAGACAAAGCATAAATTACCGTTTCGACTACAAAAGTTTAATTATAATTCATCGTTTTTGTACTTGACGAATTCTTTGTATTTCTATATTTTCTTTATTAATTTACCGTATCTCGATCGATCGCATCGTCGATGATGTAATTTAAAATTTCAAAACGCAAGAATCTGTCAGAAATCCTACCGACCGTCTCTACTTAGCGTAGAGACGAATTCGTTTTCGCTGTTACAAGGTATTTGCATAATTTCAAGTTTTACTTTCCGCTCTAGCGTCCGCTAGATGAGAAACGTTGTAACACGTGTGATTCTTCTCTTCGAGAAAAGTCGACATAGTCAACCGTCCGACCGTCTTCGTTTACGTCGATAATGACCGTTTTTCCGTTTCCACGGTTGTCTTCTTTTCCGCTGACACGTTATTAGCTCGTACGTAACGCGATTTCGTTCGCACAAAGAGGCTGCCAACCGAGATATAATAGCGGCTAGCTTGGCAATTGTTGCTGTTTCCTCGGAAACGTATGGTCGACGATTAAATTTGACGGCCGGACTTTATTGCTTCTCTCGGCCGAACAATTGGCACAGATCGTTGCTACAACGCGAACGCCATATCGGTACAATGGTAACAGTTCTTTTATGTAATTATATTTATGAGGAAAGTCGATCTCAGCGACGTATTAAGTGATTCTTGCGCATTGTTAAAACGATTTCTTGAATGATAGGATGCTACAAGCGTATTTTATACGGCAATGTTTCCTCTTTACGTAATATTAGGTCGTCCGAAAAGTTTCTTTCGTTTTATAAGGACATTTTTCGTTTTATATTATTTCGTCCAATTACCTATGATCCATTTTGTTCTATCAAGATAGAGATTACAACGTTCGACAGAATAGGTTTTGCAATTTGAAGAAGAAAACGTTTGAATTATGACTAACGATATAATTTGGGGCATGTCGATTACTTGATTTACTCAACTAAATTTAGATTATTAGAGAAATTTTATAAACACCTTGCGTGACTATCTTAGTAAATTTTTATGAATTTTACAAGTTTCACAAGTTGCAAATGAAATAATTATCCTGAAAATTCTAACATTTTAAAATTCCGAGATTCTTTGCGATATCATAAAGTTGTCAGATTGTCAAATCGTAAAAATATAATTGACAATTTGTGAATTGACCGATATCATGAATCAACAAATCAATATAACGTAGAAAAGTGTTCGAAATTATAAATAAACAGCCATTTTGTTACGAACACAAATACTGATGCGATCTACGAATAGACCGATAGGAAAACAAATTTGTTTTTCCAGGAATGAAAATCAATTTGAATTCAGTGTTATTCTAACAAATTTAAACTGCTCATCTTTCGTGCAAACGAAATGAACAATACAATATGGAAGTCATGAAATTATAATGAACTACGTAGGCAGAGGACACTTGAAAAATTAATATTCCAGAGCTGCGTATTTCCGTTTCCCACTGATTTTAGCTTCAAATTTGAATGTATAACGCGAAGACAATCATTTTGAAAATAACCAATTAACATCCACTGGAACAAGTGATGACGTTTGAAAATTATTAGGAAATAAAAAATAACATGGAAACTTAAAAAACAAATAACCAAAATAGGAAACAACACGGGAAGTAAATATCAAACTGAAGTTGAAACTGAGAAACAACGAAATCCTTCCGAAATATATATATATGTCGGAGATGAAAGGACATCGGGATCTTCCTTTTGGAATTTTTGGGAAGATCCCCGATACTTTAGTCTAGACTATTTATTATAGCTGTCTTTAAATAATAAAACCTAGAAGTAGTTGTTACGATTCAATCCGATTATGTTTGCCCGAGATTTGTGACAGTGGGCTTGAGCTCGAGGTGACACAACTGGTCGCTGAACGTAGCCACTGTCACGGGATGGACGTTTTTACCTAACAGAGGTACGGAATAGTTGTATAGTTCTCTTTAAAAAATATAGTTGTAGCGGCACACGGGCCTGTAACATCACCACATTTCAATCTACATCAGAGACAGGGCCGCACCTCGGAACCGATGGGCTTGTCACGTAAAATAATAAAAAAAAAAAGGAAGGAAAAATCGAAGACGAAAAATAAAAGATAAAAAAAGAAAATAAAGAAATACAAAGAGAGAATTTATTTCTTCCCACTTGGTTTACGCTTGACTTCCGAACTCTAGGAGCGACTTTTTAAGACCGAAGCTCTTACAATTTTACTTTTGAACTCATCTGTTTCTTTTCTTTGTCATCCCTCGATATCCCCACTATCCACGCGTTCGTTAGGCGTTCTCGAATATTCGGCGAAAGGACCGTTGGGATATCGAGGATTCGTTAGGCACCTCGCTTCGCCGACATACATTGTCGCCGAGTGCGGCCACGTCTTTATTTCTGTCATCAGCCCATCGGTTCCGAAGCGCGGCCTGGTCTCCGATGTAGATTGAGGTGTAGTCGATGTTACACGCGCATCGATGAATATCTTTGGAATCGTTTATCAAATAAATATATAACTGTTCTAATATAAATTCTAAATGTAAATTCAGTGTTCCTATACCATTATTTCGGCTATTAAGATCCAAAATTCTCAACATTGGCAACTAAGCGATTGCGGATTTTGTCGATACCACCTAATGACAAAATCCGCAATCACTTAGTTGTCAACCCAATAATCGTACAAATTTCTAAACAATTCCAAGGATCCTCGTCTAGAGCGAATAATTACAATTTGATTTATTACTAAATAGATTTCGCAATTAGCGTTTCTAAACGCATGTTTCGTAACTCGCTGTTAGTACACATGGTGCTCCATCAACTCGAGATATCAAATACCAAATTCCTCGTCATTATGCCGAATATTGGTTGTGATGGCTCAAGGGTCTTAAGGTATATTAGGTTCGACTAGTATATAGTTTCAAGGTGTCAAATATCGATTTCCATTCTCCTTACCGTATCAAATATCTGATTTCGTAACCTTAGGGACTCCGATACCAGTTGCCATGATTTCAATGCTTTTGAATTCGAATCCTACGTTCAGGACTTGGAACGTACTCGATATTGGATCGTACTACCTTTATGTTTTCTATGTATACAGACATAATTATTTATCAAGTTGCCTCAACGAGCAACTAACCTACTGCCTTTCTTTCAAGGCTTCATCCTCGTATACGGCGCATAACTTCTTGTGTCCTTGCGATGCTTTCTTGCCTTTTCGGAAATAATATTAGATTGTCCGGAAAGTGTCCTTCTTTCGCAAACGTGTTTCTTACAACAGTGCAGCTTCATACAAACGTGAAACCAAATCTGTGAAATGTCGCGGTGTTTATCTCGGCAGAACAAAATGGATCGTACGTAATTCGACGAAGTAATGTAAAACAAAAAACGAAAGAAACTTTTCGGACAACCTAATACGATAAAATATGTCCGAAATGCGAGTCTTGTTCTTCCATTTTTACATTGGGATGAAAACGAAACTAAATAACTAATCGATACAATTTTTTTACTAAATTAAAGGTGGAAATCCAAACAACAAGAAATCAATATAGGTTTGATGCTTTGAGCAACTAACTGAGCAGGGCCGATGTTCGAGAACCAGACATATGAACATTTAAAAGAGTCCTAGCTAACGACAAATCTAAGAAAAGGAGAAAGAAAGGCTGAATCTTTGAATTTCAACTACCTCATTCTGCATTACGCTGTACGTAATTATATCTAAATAATAATTCTCACATATATTGTCTTTACCGATTTCAATGTCGTCAATGTTACTCCATGTGTTATTAGTTTTCTAGCAATTTTTAATAGTTTGTAGCGATTTATTTTTTACTTACATGTTACATCGACAGCGATAAAAGGTTGCAGATATAATCATTTATCACGCCGACTCAACGATACTAACAGCGACTGAGCTGGGCCATTGTCCGAGAGCCAGACATATAAACATTTAAAAGAGTCCAAGCTAACGACAAATCTAAGAAAAGGAGAAAGAAAGGTTTCAAAGACATTTACGAGCCTACGAGCCACCGAGAAGAGCGGCTGAATCTTTGAATTTCAACTACCTCATTCTGCATTGCGTTGTACGTAATTATATCGAAATAATAATTCTCACATATATTGTCTTTACCGATTTCAATGTCGTCAATGTTACTCCATGTGTTATTAGTTTTCTAGCAATTTTTAATAGTTTATAGCGATTTATTTTTTACTTATGGTACATGTTACATCGACAATGGTAAAAGGTTGAATTGAAAGCACCTTAGCACATTTCGTTTTTCGATATTATCTTTCGTGCAAAGATCTCACTGATTAAGATTGAAATAACTGAATCACGATGCAACGAAGAAGAACGTATGATAATTCCGTAACTCTTTCGTTTCAGTTACATCAATGAAACTACGCTAATGTTTCATTACAATTAAATTTCATCCATTACTGGCTTCAGGAACCATATTTTCAGCTTTATTTTCGTCGCGTAGCATTTACAAAGCGATATCGTTGCATTTGTTCCACTGTGCCCAATCGATTTCAAGGTATCGTATCCTATTACCCACCATGATATGGTTTATCAAGCTCGAAGGATTCGGACGGCTCTTTTAACTAAAATACAATTCGTTCTACATTCTCGCGGAATGGAATTGTCGTCTATTTGAACGGCAGCTACCAAACGAAAAGGAAATTAGAAATTTGGCGATACACTCGAAAATTGTTTGACTGCGGGCAACTAATACCGGCTGATACGTTGTGAAGTTAGGAAGTGGCTCTGAGAGGATCAGAAACTTTCCCTCGCTACTACTCGCTTATTCGTTAATCTTTGACGAATTATTCGATTTTGGTGAAAAGCGGGAAAGAGAAAAGCTGGGAATTTAACTATAGATCGATAGATTTGTAGTAAACTTCGGATCGCTATAGTGTTACGATTCTTGTTTTTTGTATTAAATACAGCGACATTTGTCTGAAATAATAAAATAGAATTTGTTAATCTTTGATTTTACAGAAAAATTGCACGTACTATAAAATTTAATTAAACTTACGATGCTCGATAGCGTAAAATTTAATACTATTTGAATTTTTACCAATGATATATTGTCGAAACAAAACTGATTGTAGGCACGTAACTGAAAATGTTTCGTGTGGATTTAGTAAGTCTACTGTTATTAACTCGCGCGTTTCGCGCGTAAATTAAAGTAAATACGTGTACAGCTCAATTTTCGAAAACTCTCTTTATGAATTTTCAACCGAATGCGTCGGTTGTTTTATTAAAAAATAAAATAAAAAAAAAGGTTAGCGATACAAGCGTTATTAAATTTTCCGATTAGTTATTAAGATAAAAGTATCGCCGATATCTTTCACCAACTCTCTTTCTCTGTTTTCCTCGTTCTTTCAGTTTCGAGAGAATTTGGTGGACTTTGGTTCCAAGTAATGTTCGGTATAAACTTCATCTTTGGAATGTTCCATTCTCTTTCAGAAACTTTCAACGTTCATTAGCTTCGCTTCAAGAATTTTTTTCATCCATTTACGGAGATAAGGACCGCCGGTAATCTTTCGTTCTTGCGATCCTCGGCCTTGGAACTTCGTTATCACTTCGTTTTTTCTTCTTTTAAATAAAACCTAAAATACTTCGTTCCCTTCCCTATCCACGAGGCTAACGTCGATTTGTTACGCTTCGTTATGCAAACATCATTTCCCTATCTTTTGTCTTACATTTTCAAACCACTTTGCATGCACACTGCCGCTCAAAAATATCTCTACGCTTACCGATTCTTCACCGAATATAAATTAGTCACAAAATTACGATAATAACCTTTTCTTCCAAGACGATTTTATCCTTCGTTAAAGTCATCGTGAAATATCACGACACGACGAGACGCTAATTGCAAGTATCGCTTTTAATCAATTGGTCTGTCATTAATTCGTATATTATTGATAATAGTCAGGTGCTGTTAACAATAGTGCAACAAACTGTGCACGTAATTATGGACCATGATGTGTTTCAACAACAAGCATTGAAAGAAGATTAAAAAGGAAACACCCAACAGACCTCACGAAGGATATAAACCTAGCAAACACGAAGATGGTACCCCGCTGGGGTAGCCACCCACATGCTATGTTTTTATTTTTGTTTTTACTCACTTAGATATAATATTTTACCAAATGTCCTTCTGGACGAATTGTAAAAAAAGAACAAAAATTAAGGGTTTCATGCACAGATCTTCAAAGTGACGCACGTGTTACGAGTCTAAAACGTCTTTAAAATATGCAGAGAAAAGAAATAGAAATAAATAGAAAGGAATAAAAAGAAAGCGATAGATAGAATTTTTATAACGACTAGTAGCCGAAGGAGAACAAGAAACGATACTGGGATAGAGAGAAGAAAGAGAAAGGCATTGGAGTATCGCAAAAGTGGCGATTACCTTCGCCGAAATGCCTTGCCAGGGCAATTTCCACGAACCACAATCCGCGATCTAAAAGCAAGGGAGTTTCAACGGTTGAAGCGGTGATGCGGCGCAAGTTTCTCATTGACCTAAATTCTTTTTCCGCCAGCATCCACTTTGTTCCCTGTTGCTCGAGCCCTCTGACACGCCACGACCCTTCCACGCCACGCGGCTATACCTACGCATTCCAATACGTACACGCAGAAACGTTCTCCATCCTTGGCTTCTCTCTCGCGAGAATGTCGATGAAAATGTCGGAAATTTCTTAGATATTACCTTTGGCCGTAGCGTGAACCGACGCTAAGCGAATTCCAAATTCCGCGGTGAAAAATACATCGACGAGGAAAATCGATGGCACCTCGTCTAACTCGGCGTTTAATACGTTCTAGACGCTAGACGGGAATCTTGTAGTTCGAAGCTGTCGCTGTTCCATATTGAACTACGGAAAAATTGCTGCTGTTCGCCAAAGGGAACGAACGGCGGGCGAGGAACCTCGGAACGTGACGATGTTTTCAGCTTGCTCTTTGGTAGATTGTAAATTCGTTGCAAAACCTTGCCGTAAAGCATCGCTTCCAAGGTCTGTCTGGCCATAGGTAAATGTTACTACTTACTTTTATTGGAAAACCTTGGCAGATTTGTTACTATCAGGTTGTTCCAAAAGTTCCTTTCGTTTTACAAAGAAGTAATAAACGTGCAACGTTTCTTCCCTTCTATTGTTTTATTCAATTACGTATGATCCATTTCGTTCTATCAAGACGAAGACCACGACATTTGACGGATTAGGTTTCGCGTTCGTATAAAGATGCATCGTTGTAAAAGACACGTTTGTAAAAGAAAGACACTTTTCGGACGACCTAATACTTACATTTTTTGGAAAAACTTGGCGGAGTTTTTCTTTCTTCGGTATTTTATATCGCAACAAGGCGCGTATTTAAAACGTTTAATTTGTACCAGATATTAGCAAGCGTCTCGATATTTACGACGGTGTAGGTACGAGTCGACGAATTCTTGTAGCTCTTGCAACTAGTTTAGACGATTTTGCCTGGTTACGTTGCACGAACGCGATCGAAAGCTGGATCGTTTAAAGGAATTATCGCGTCTTATAAAAAATTAAAAAAACGTTCTAATACAACAAATGTCAACGTTACTTCAAGAGATTACCACTACGTACATAGCCATACCAGAGCTGCGATTAAACTTTTTAATTAACGGACAATAATAAGTAATCGGATAATACGCGAGGAAGAGTGCGCTGCTGAAAAAGCTCCAGCGACCAACGTAAAAGACGCTCGCTCCGAGACTTATTTAATTACCCGTAATTAGCAGGTACACGGGTTCGCGAAGGCATCGATTGAATTAAACTGCGGAGCAATTGCTAAAACGACCTGGAAGCCTCGTCAAGGAACAAGCGCGGTACTCGGAAAATGAATTCAGAATTTCCCTTTGCGCCAATCAGACGCGAGCTTTTGATATTAGCGACCTTTCTTTCGTCGTTTCTTCCTTTCTTTTCAGGTTTCACCAGTTAAAACGACGTCGAGCTGCGCGCTTTGCACGAGAGATAAGAGAAAAGGAAGAAACGAACATTCGTACGCGAAAATCGAAGCCCTTGACAATTTCGAACGAAGTTTCTTTTCGTAAAAGACGGAAAAATCGCAACCCTTCGAAAATCGAAGAAGGATATGTAGGTCGAGATAGACCAGACGTTTGTAACTTTGTAACTGCTCTATAAATAAAATTTGATCGAAACCGATCGTGCAAAAGGTAAAAATCCGAGACTGCTGAATCGTATGATAAATTTTTCAACGTCGGCCGAAATGAAAAGCGAGCCTCGATTTACACTTGCCTCGGAAAACACGTAGAATTGTTTCTTCTTCGTCACGGCCACGAATAAATCTGCGACTTGTTCCTTTTCTAGCCTTGACATTTTGATATTATTTTTTTCACGAGTTTCTACTTTGTCTCGTTCCTCTGTCTCATCGATGATATACAACGGCGTACATATAAATAGGAAAATATTCATAAATTCAACAAATCGTACTACAAACAGTTTCATTTCTATATCTCTTTCCTGTAAAATGGGGTACCCTGTTATTAAATTTTTATTGAAACACAAAAATTTGAATCGCAAATATTACAATCTTTGGTTCGTCGCTGTTGATAATTGTTTGCTTTATTTCTAATGTTTCCAAGCTTTTCGCATCAGTTATACTTTAAACATGTTTTTATCAAACATAGATCACAAACTTTACAACCCCTGTCGCGGGAAAACAAAGTCGTACGACTTTTATTACGAGCCAAATGAACGAATTGCTTCATTTACTTCATAATAATGAAATAACGTCAAAGTTGCCATATTCGCTCCATTCGGAACACTGGCGGATCGAACGAACGAAAGAGCTACGCGAGGTCTTCGTTGGTAAAGCTTGCAGCACGAGCGTGAAGAAATTTATTTTTGAGTCGGAATCTTAATCTTTTAAACGGACAGGAGGCAGTACACCCTTTGAAATTCTAATTTATTTCGCGCTTAATAACCTGAAAGTACAGTAAACTGGGAATTTCCGAAGGGAAATTGGAAAACGCAAGTGGCGGTACAAGTTGTCGATTTCTACGACTTGGAGGAATATCGTAACCTTCCCATAAAGACATCACGGATGGCTGGGTGCCACGAAAAGATCACATTCTCGTCAATCGTCGATCAGCAAGCCTCGACACATTCAATTGCGATCATCCAAAACTTTGTAAAACTGTCGTTATCTGTGTCGTGTATATGTTAAACTGTTCGTTGCTATCGACTTACGAGTGCATTCGGTGTCCGATAAAATCAATTAAATATTCACTCGACGTTAATTCCGCGTGCGAAGCGAGCATCCAGGAAATTAAAAACGTTCCACAGAATGGATAGACTACAAAACAAAAAGATATGGAATAACCGTAATATTTCATGGAAGAATTACAGCTGATTGAGATTTTAGATAGAAAATGTAGGACAATCGAGTCGGAGCTCAGCGTTGTTGACAGTGACTGTGCAACTGGCAGTTTCTCGGAAGAAGAAAAGCACAGGTGCGCGATGGAAATTCATTGCAACAGCGGCGTACGCGTATTATTACTATTTGGCTCGTTTCCCTTTGCGCGTGTTTCACATCCTCGACCGTTCCTTCCTTCTTCCTATGCAAATACGGCGTGATTGGCAATTAGCTGTAACAAGCTGACATCCTTCCTCGTACGTGTTTCGCGTTACGCCTACATGCTTATCCGTGCTATCACAAATTTTAAATCGTAAATCATATCGCGAATGTAACTCCAAACCGAATAACCAAATTGTATTATAGATGCGCGAGGAAGACACAGGAAATACAAAATACTCGAGTAGATCCGCATGGGAAATTTTAGTTCTAGTTGTTGAATATTAACGTTTCAGTTGCTCTTGAAGAACTTTGTTCCTTTTGAGATAGAAGTTTCACAATGATTCAATTATTTGACTGGATTATATTTGACTAGAAAATAATATCGTAGGATCTTACTACAATTAGTTTATTTAATTTAGATCAAACAGGTGTTGGTTAAACAGGAAACGATGGTTGTTTAATGTAAATACAATAACGTACTATAATTAAGACAACTAAATAATTAATTTGCAACTATCGTCACCACGGTTCCAACGTTCTTGTCACACGCTCGAGAAGGTCACCCGCTCAGACACAAAATAGGATAGGCTAGACATCCTGCGTATCACAGGCATCGAAACAATAACAAAATAGTAACGGAATAGACGCCTCTGAGATACACCAGACGACAACCCCTCCAGAGGAACTAAAACCTTAGTATAAAAACCCTCGAAAATAAGCGCTCGCCACAGTCTCTTGTAACACTTTGTGTTACGTCGCGTGAGATGGTCCGTGCGACGTCCTTCATTGTCCGACCGTCGATAAACCTAAGGAACCACCATAAACAGAATCTTTTTACCTTAATCTTATTAACTTGCAGGAATCTTTATTCATAAACATGGGTTGTAACCAATTACCCTCATTTTCCTAACGAAAAGTGTGAGCAACGCATCCGCTTTCTTCATACAACAAACACACCCACTCCGAGCTTTCCTCCGTGATAACACAAGAACGAACTTCACTTGTTCTTTAGATTTGCTCTCTGAACTACAGAACAGTCACTTGTGCTCTAGACTGGTGCTCTATACTTGATGTCAAACTTGCTCTCTAGATTTGTTCCACAGTAACGTTCGAATAACAGTCGAAGCTCATCAGTCAGTTAAAATCAGCTCGAGTTAAAACAGTTGGAGGAACAGAAGGAGTCAGAAGTCAAGTCGGCAGAATCGTCAAGTCGAAGACAGTCGATCGACAGAGGATACATCGTCACAGTCGCCAACACGAAACGAGTCTCAGGTCGTACTCATTCGTAGTTTGACATTCCACATACGCAACATTGTGTCACATCGAAGCTGTTGGATCTTTGAAATATATATTATAACCTGTTAATACCAACGTTATGTTCATTCAACCGCCCTTATTATCTTAAACGAAATAAGGGATCGATCGATTCGTGGCGTCGATCATTCAAATCGTAACGAGAATTTACGACTCTCGTTGACGCGCTACTTCGAGGTCGCGTCTCCCCGCGAATTCTATCATCATATACAAAGTTCAATTTCTGCACCTTATTCGTGGAACGTTCGAACTGCGACGCGAGATCACCGGCGATCCATCTATCGGTTTCGTGATTTATTGTGTCTCCTACGTGACGCTCTCTCTCACGCGGACCATACTACCTCACGGTGAACTCGTTAGGCTTTGACCTGACCTTTGTACACGGCCCAACAATACGTTTTCCCTGTTACGTAGGGCAATCAGGATCCTCTCCTTGTCCCTCAACTCCTACAAACGCAACATATAAAAACTGCAAGCATTCGACCACGAGACTAGTCTTGCGCACAGTCTTGGTCGTGATTCGAACAACTATTTCAACTTCGCTACTTCATCGTAATAATGAACGAAAGCATATAAAAATATAAAAGCACGGTCGAGTTAAGCTATTGCTCAGCTACTCCTTTTTTATCGTTAATTTTACGTGACACTAGCAACGCTATCTCCCTAACTTCTCGATTCACACTCTCTCGCTTCTCAACTAACACCGACTATTAATTCGTCTTTCTCCCTTAGCATCCCTTTGTCTTTTGTCTTAGCCCCACCACGCACGTGTTTCGCAAACGCTCGGTGGCCAGGGTCACACGCAGGTCTCTTCCGCGTAACTATTCGATCGAAGGGCCGACGATACATTGTTAGGCCTGTCAGCACTTAGGCTTTCTCGCGACATTGTTTATGGTTCGCCCGATATCTCTTAGGCCTCTCGTCCACGATACTACGATATTTCGGAGAGTACGAGAGCCATAAGAAGAGGGAAACGGTTATAATTTGCAAGACTCGACAAATGTGAAACGACTTTTGCTAAAGTAACGAGATAAACAACGAATTAGGTCGGATGATGATTCTTATTGACTCGCTCGCAAAAGATAATCTTATGGAAGTTCATAAACGTATCTCTGAAAATTATCCGCCTGAAGCTGAACAAAGCCCTGAGATAAAAAATATTATGAGAGGATGCTTTATCACGGTACTCTACAGTACCTTGTTTTATCTTGCTTTCAAAACGGTTTACCCGTTATTCTACCGTATATTCAACGAAATTCTTCAACGAAAGGCTGTCGAGTGCCCTCCAAGTAACAGAAGAATTTACGAGAGAAAAAATGGTGAAATAACTAAAACAAAAAAAAAAAAAAAAAAAAAGGCTACGATTAGCAACATTATTTCGTAATTAAAAGCTACAAGGTCCGTTTCGCTTTATATTTCGTGTGGAAAAAAGTTTTTCCCTCGAATACGTAGCTGTTATTTGTACGAAGCGTAGCTGAAATTGAAGAATAATTTGGTTACGACCGCGGCACGATAATTGAAAGCGGAACGACGAGAGAACAACGCTCCGACGTTGACTCCGCATGTGCTGTCTAAAAAACAAGAGAAAAGCGGACAAATAGATGGCCAACGAGACAGTGTAGCGCTCTTTTGTCGCACCTACGAGAGAGTAAAATAGCCCAACAGTGGCTGTTAACCTACTCGACGACCCGTCTAACATTTACGATTGAAAATTTCTAATTAGAATTCATTAACTCGTGAAAACTCGCTATACTCTCGAGGATCTTTAGTGCTACAACGATATAACGATAATTAAATCAAACCTCTATTCCTTCGAGTTTTCATATCCTTAAAAATCCTCAACTACGATTTATATTTTATCCTCGATTATTTTTTACGTGAGATCATACTTATGGTAGATGAGAGTGTATACATTCTGATGCGTTTGGAACTTGACCGATACGTTACAATCGCCCCAGTCGAGTCTCGTAATAACGTTAATAAAATTTCGAAATATCTCGTATAAGACACGCGATATATTTCCAAAGGATGTCTACAGGTGTTTGGATATTTTTGTACGGCTATGTATGTATGTTTCATTGATCTCTTTGTGCGGCCGTTTTGTTCCGTCCTCTTTTGGTCGTCGCTGATCGGCCCATTCGTTAACGACGTAATTAGCCGGTTGCCCTAATTGCTGTTAGTCCAGGCGGAAGCAAGTTTTCCTGCTAAGCGACGCTCGATTCGGCTGCTTGTCGTAGTTAACGAACTCGAATGAATACGGTGCCAACGGGAGTAGAAGAAGAAACCGAATTGCGCCACTCTGGCCGCGTCCTTCTCTCCTTATTTCTCCCTTTTTCCTGCGCCTTTGCTCCACCGATTCCCTTCCCTGATATTTCATTATCAGAGAAGCTCTCCCCGTTGACAATTTGCTCCTTCGCCCTCGATATTTCATTATTGGGAAACGTACTTCTCTGTGATTAAGGTCGCTCCTTGCTTGCCAGCTTCGCGATCGAAAACCTAAAGCTTTGCGGATGCATCGTTTCGTGCACCCGAATCCGGTTTAACCGCTTACAATCAGACTCTTCGATCGTCAGAAGAAAAACGCAATATCAAGCGCGAGCATGGTTTCTCGATGGAGCAGAAACGTAAGAATCGATCGTGTCGTAAGTAGGTTAATAGACTGCGAACGTTTGTGTAAATTTCTATTTTTATCATTTGATTTCAAAGAATGAAACCTGGGGTGTATAACTTTAACATAACTTTAACAACGTTCATTTCGATGTCGAGTGCGCGTCGGTTTAGATCGTAACTGATGCACGTCGAGCTCAGACGATGACGATACACAAGCGACACAAACTTGATACAAACTCGGTACGAGCGAACTATGACTATCCGTCTGACTGATTAACCGTGCAACCACCAGCGACTACCGCGAACCGCTATCGGCTATCGACTACGACGGACTATGGTCGACTATGGAACAACTATGACGGACTATCCCGAGCTTTTCCTCGTTTCCCTTTTTATAGGATGTCGAGAGAAAAGAAAGTTTTCTTCCGAGGTGGGGATGGAAAAATCCGCAGGCAATAAAACAATAAATTTTGTCTTGGACGGTCCATGGTTTTTTAGTAAGTCCCAGGATTTATTCCTTTACGACCAACACATTTGACCAACACATGTGCTTCAACCCTGGAACTTTCTCTACGGCCATGGACCGCTACAAACCTATGCGGGGATTTGTTTCACTCGTCGAAGGTTTCGATAAAAGGAAGGCATATAGGATTCTTCGAGAAATTCACGACGCACGCCTTTACAATTAATTATAGAACGATGACTATCTTTGTACTAGTCGTATTACCCATTTTCTCCAGAGTTTATCAGAATAATAAAGATCAGGACACAGGCAAGAAAGAGGGAACGATCTATAGTCTGGTTTAAGCAGATAGTCGTTAGTTGAAAGTGAGAAGAACGTATGACATCGACGTGAACAGAACGCCCTGGTGTAAGTATATCGTTGCCTTAGAGTCGGACAAACCTAAACTAAAATCTCTGGTTTAAGTAGGTACATTGTCATTTTAGAGTCAAACGAACCTTGTTTCTACTGTTTCCCGGCGACGATTCTATTCCAAACAAGCTGTTTCAAACTTCGAACAAAGTCCGGCGAAAGGTTGGAAAACATAGTTTTCAAAAATTGCATTTTAAAAGTTCGCTCGATGCAGAAGATTTCTATCGAACAGAAAAGAGCAACGACGAAGTAGTCTTTAATACGAAAAAGTTGCAAAAGTTAATAAATTAGACGCGAATTGTCTGGATGACGATGTTAAATCAAGAAAGTTGCCAACTTTTTTCTCAGAATTGTGAAAGTTTGAAAATAATCATATAGTAAAGCGCGCAAGCTGTGACCCAATTATGGCGTACGAAAAGTTAATACCGATATTCTAATGACGCACCGTACACTCCGAATTTCCTTACGACTCTAATCCAATTACAGATAAAAATCCCATTAGTATTATTAAACGACAAGCTATATCTAGCTATTTTCATCGGTGCGCGTCCGTTGTACTTGTATCTCCGCGAAAAATCTTCCGTCAGGAAACTAACTACGTCATTTAACGTTATTTGTTCCAGATGATTTATCTTTGCACGCGAGTAACGTTGGAACTGTTCGTTTCTTGTTGAAATAAAATTAAGCTAATTTTGTTCCCAATAAATAAAATATCATATACTCCAGCATTTGAATTTTCATATGAAGATATATATATCAAGGAATGAAATCGTAAAAATGTCTTAACGTTATTAACTTCTCGATATTATTACATTTCTCGATAATATAGAATATTAATGTACTTGAGAAGCAAAGAACTAACGTCGTTGAACACGCGCAGACACTGAATTTCTTTCCTCCGTTGTCGTTTTATATTTTATTCTAAAAACTTAAAGCAGCGATCTATAACTTCGTTTGTTCGTCTCCAAAAACCTAGTCCAACGATTAAAAAGAAAAACTTCGAGAAGACTGAAATTAGCTTGACGAAGGAAGCTTTTAGCCTCCTCGATGTAGAACGTATTAATAAATTCCTAACGTTTATTTCTTTCCTCGATAATTCGCGAAGATCAGTTACACACACATACACGCGATCAATCCTTTACAGATATTTCGATGTAGCAAAATACTTCGATAAAACTAACGACTTCGCTGAACAAAGAAAGCTGCAGAAATTCCTTTTTTTGTATCCATCGCCAAATTACCTAACATCGGATAAAAAGACCTGACTCTTGTGTACTGCACCCCGTTAACCCACTTCAAACCTCGATTACGAAACTACACTAACAAAAACGTTAATCCCATTAATGCTGCTAAACAACGAGCTTGCTATCTCTGGCCGATCGTCCGGCATTTGTCCGTTGGAACCAGAGATTTCAAGGAGAGGCTATTGTCCAGCTTTCGTTTCGAGAACGCAACGAAACAAAGCCGGTTGGCCAGCGTCGCGTTTTCTTAAAGGCAGTTTCGTTTCGCGGACAAACGAAACGAAAGACGGGGAGAAAAAGAAGATGGAGACGAAGATGTAAGAAGAAGAAGAAGAAGAAGAAGAAGAAGAAGAGAAAGAAAATGGAACACCGCCGAATCTCGGGACCCAAAGACCCATTAACGCTGCACAGTGAAACTTGCCACACGAATAATGCAAATTATCTCCGAAACGCCCCGAGCTACTCGCTCGATTCTCGCACTTTTGTCCTCGACCTCGTTCCTCCGCTTTCTTCTCCTTCTTCTTCGCATTTCCACGCGCTACATCACAACAGAGGAATTTCGAAATTATTAGCTACACATTTCTATTCGTAAGAATTACAAGACTCGTTGATTTTCATGGAACGCGACAGTCAAACACGGATTATCAGGCAAACGATGAATCGAATTAGAATGATAATTATGAAATTAATTATGATAAAATGATAATACTGAAATTAGAATGTATTTGTATGATGTAACGATCTATGTATTAGGTTGTCGGGAAAGCGTCTTTCTTTTACAGACACGTCTTTTACAACGACGCATCTGTATACAAACGCGAAACCTAATCAGTCGAACGTTGTGATCTTTAGTTTGATAGAACAAAATGGATCGTACGTAATTCGATAAAACAATACAAAACGAAAAATGTTGTGCCTCCATTGTTTCCTTATAAAACGAAAGAAATTTTTCGGATGACCTAGAAACGAATTTATCGAAGCTCTATCGAGAAAATTTCGCACGAACGTATCGTACGATCGATTAACGAGATACAAAATACAATTTATTACAACGCGAAAGAAATAAAATGCATTTCAGACGTTGCATCAACGACTCGCGTAGCTGTCGTAAGTTTCATTGTATAAAATGAGAGAATTCAGGTACAACAGGCAGTGGATGACCGTGCTGCGTCAAGGAAGAGGATTATTGCTTGTAAAAGAATTTACCACAGAAACGGACAAGGTAATAGCGTCCTTTAATATGATAATGAGGAACAGCGGTTGAACAATGGGTCAAGCGATATTTTGTATCTTGTTACCAAGAATTCCTAACATGCGCATATGTTCCGTGTTCTTGATACGAATGATCTTTCAAGTTGATCGCTTTTACCCTAAGAGATCCTTTAATCGTCCTCCGAAAAGCGTCGACGACCTCACGACAGAAACGAGTTAATCCATTTACATTAACGCGACCAAGGGACGCGTGAAATCCGGTTAACGTTGGGTCGCCAAAAGCTCGGAGCACGGAAAAGCTAAAATCGAGAAACTGGAGTGCGTGCTATTCAGCCTCCGGATCAATTTTTCAGCGGGTCAATAGCCCCTCTGGCTTCGAAAAAGGAAACAGTCGATGATAGTAAGGGGATAAAAACGACAGTCGTTGACCATCGAAAACTGAAAAATATTGAAATGATTTTATAAAAGATTCGTTCGCATCTTTTTATACAAACGTCGAATTAATCTCGTCCGAAAGTTAAGATCCGTTTACTCAGTGGCGTAGAAGAATAGTAATGGGAGAATGATTTTACAGAATTTTTAAGCTATTGCATTTCTCCATGAAATATGATAATTCGTGTTTTTAAAACAATTGAATCGAAGAGTGACTTTTACGGTGAAATATGCATGAGATATTACCGTAAACTAATTTCTAGAAGATATTGCTTCTGTGCAAAATTTTCCAAACAGTTTATCACGTTTAAAGAGATATTCGTTCAAGTAGATCGTTGTTTCAGAGTCGGACAAACTTACTGGCAATAAACTGTTACCTCGGTCTCGGACAAATCTACAGCTTATCGTTCCTTAACGACGATTTTATTTTAAACAGTTTGTTTTAAACTTCCAATGATATCCGCTTACCGAATATTAACTTTATCTTTATTTATTAGCTGTGTCACTCGATTGTATTGGATTGGCAACTAAGTGTCATTAGGTGGTATTAACAAAATCCGCGATCACTTAGTTGTCAACCGAATAGTATAACAACCTATGACGAACCTTAATCCCGACGGGGAAGAATATTGCTTTCACTATCGTCGGAATACAGGAATTTAACGAAAACGATGCAGTGTAATTAATGGCGTTTTCAAGTGTGTTGCGTGTGTTCCAACATCGACCAGGTTAATTCCGCCATATGCCCGTACCTCTCGTTAAATATACGCGACACGATCGCTAGAACATTCATAATATTCTATTATGAAATGCCGGTATCGCGGAAATTCCCGATTAGAGGGTTTTGCGTTAATATCCAGCGTGAACCTTCTAATTCCCCGAGCAGCAACCAGTTACCGGTTTATTAAAACTGTGCTCGTTCTCGGGTAAACATTATGCGCGAACAAGAACGCGAAATTCAAGCGTATTTCTTGTTCGTCATATTTTATTCAACGTTGCAGCAACTTTCTTCTGTTCGTGTTTGCGCGCAAAGCTACTTTCCGCGTATATACCCGGTGGTAATCTTACTTGGAAACTACATAAAGGGCGAGTCAATAAGAATTATCTAAAATAATATTTTGTCATTAGACGGTAATGACAAATTTCGCAATCACATAGTTGTCAACCCAATAATTCGTCGCTTGTTGGTTTTATAAAAAAAAAAAAAATATGTTAAATGATATGATGTGTTGCGTTTCGAAGAATTCTACTTTCCGCGTATGTACCCGGTGGTAATCTTACTTGGAAACTACATAAAGGGCGAGTCAATAAGAATTATCTAAAATAATATTTTGTCATTAGACGGTAATGACAAATTTCGCAATCACATAGTTGTCAACCCAATAATTTGTCGCTTGTTGGTTTTATCAAAAAAAAAAAAAAATAAATAAAATGTGTTAAATGATATGTGTTGCGTTTCGAAGAATTCTACTTTCCGCGTATATACCCGGTGGTAATCTTACTTGGAAACTACATAAAGGGCGAGTCAATAAGAATTATCTAAAATAATATTTTGTCATTAGACGGTAATGACAAATTTCGCAATCACGTAGTTGTCAACCCAATAATTCGTTGCTTATTGGTTTTATGAAAAAAAGGGGGTTAAATGATATGATGTGTTGCGTTTCGAAGAATTCATCGGATGGATGCAATTTTATTCTCTGATATCGTATATTACCAAGAAACTGACTTCTCGATAAAAACAATAGAAATTGAGTTTACACTCGATCTATCATTCGTAGATTATTTCTCGCGACTGACATCTGTTCACGAAATTGGAGAAACTTCCGCCAAGGGAACATTCCGAAGATTTAAACGCTGTAAAAAGGACTGTAAATCTAGTCGCGACATAGTAAGGCCTTCGAAGTTTCATCGGAACAAGTAAAAAAAAACTTGCAGTTTCCTCGATGAAATATGCGCGTCGACCTAAATGTCGAATAAATAGCAAAAGAAAGGTTTTCTTCGATCTCCACATGTTTATAATACGAGAACGTTCAATGTAAAAATAATATTTGCCATCTTTCCAATGTACTTACGTTTATCGATCTTTTATCGCAAAAGTAGTAAATATTTGTATCGCAAACTGTTCTATATATATATATATTATTTCGTAAAAAATGTTTGCAGCTCAAGGACTAATATTAGCTAAATCCCTAGACTCACAGGGAAAGCTTGTACCTTCTTCCATCTAAGATACGCGTAACATTTCGTACAAAGAAAAACTTGGAACAAGAACAAAGACGCAAAGCCATATCCTTCAACGTGCAAAAAATTGCCTGAAATTCCAATCGATTCTTATTTAAAGCACTTTCCAAAGAACGACGCCTGTAAGCGGAAGTTTCACAATATCCAACACCGATAACTCGACCCATTATGACCGGACTACCGAGCGATCTCTTGAAAAAGCACCGATCATTTCGATTCCACCCTCGCCGCCCGAAAAACAAAGATCTTATCGAGTGCCGCATTTGCCAGAGCAAATGATATTCATCTCTCCGCGTTCCCTGCTTTTTTTCCACCGGGGATTTCATAAATTATTTGCACGAACCCGGAAATTGAGCGGCCGATTCCGATCGTCCATAATCTCGCATTATACTAATTCCAACGAACGTTCGATAGTTCGGCGAACAAATGGGATTAGATCGAGCTCGCAAGTTTCTCCGTTCGATCGGAACAACAAAAACAAGAACGGACTGTGGAGTACCGATTCTTTGCCGGCCCTTTTGTCTCCGAACAGTCGATCATCCCTCCAACGTGTCATCCTTTCTCCCTTTTGTGTTTTTATCCCTGCAAGATTAATCCTTTCATTCTTCGTTTCGTCCTTGGACAAGTAATAGCGGCCGAGTCACTTTCTACCGTCGAGCTCGTGGAAATTTACCCATTCGAACCGCTACCATTAACGTTTAAACAGAGATCATATCGTTTGATCGTTTTAATTCGCATTCGAGACGATCTCATGAAAAATTCATCGCCGAGCGTTCCATTATTCGTGCGAATTCGATGTTTCATGTCGTATCGCCACGGTAGCTGATGAATTAGCTGAAAAAAACAGGCTTTCTGTTGCTCGAAAGCGATGCTTAACGGACGAAAATGTCACATCCACGAACAAAACTCGTAAATACTCTTCGACGTGGAGATATTGCCAAGCAGGGCAGCGATCATTTTTCGAAAGCTATCGAATAATCGCTTAATTATGAACCGTGTTACGCGTAGCAATAAACATTATCTTCCGAACATCTTTCTCCGTATTAGGGCAAAATTTCAAAATAAAAATACTGTTGAGGTTGTTAGACGTGTGAACAGAGGAACGCGTGGATAAATTGTAAGGTAGAAAATACATTTTAATACAGAAGTGTAAATACAAAAAGGAGTATAATTGAGCTGATCCAGATCCGCACGCTAGCAGTGTTATCCTGTGACTGAAAGTCCTGAAGCCATCGTCGCCTGTCTACAGTTTATGGTCTACCTTATGGTCCCAGTCTTTTGTCTATACTCTGTCGATGGCTTCGGTGCTTGAGAAAATTAAAAAGACCAGATGTAGAGTTTTCTTAGAAGCGGTGACCACTTCAACAAATACCATTAATCTGGAACATTGTTAGATCGCGTACAAGATGATTTAGAACTGTTTAGATAGCTATAATAAATCAATTAAATTGATGAAAGTAATTTATATTCTTTTTATTAGTAAACCTACGAACCACCGCCCTCGCCTTCGTATGAGTTTAATTTTTAGATTTTAAAAGAAAGCTTCGACGAACAAAGCAAATTTTAGGAATCCGTCGACGAGCCAACCAAAGTTCTCGACAAACAATTGTATATTTCTCGATATGGAGATCGTACTACGATATTTCGTCCCCGCATTTAAATTCGAGCAGTTTCTTGCTAAAAACTTTATTGAAATCGGACGAAAACAATCTGTTTGTATACATAGTTGGTTTTTCGTTGGCAGTCGCCCAAAACGTGTATTTTTACGGCTATAAAACGGTAGTTTGCCTAGACACACAGATGTTTATTAAACTGGAAATAATCGCTTTCTAATTTTGAAACATGCTGCAGACTCGAACGCAATTTCCATTGCGATTCCTTCTTTCGTCCGAAATATCGAAAGAAACATGTAACTTTCGATGTCGTAACACTTTAGCAGTAAGATAAATAATAAAAAACATTCGTTCTGAAACATCGCGTAATCTGAAATATATTAAACATTTCATTGGAAACGTCTCGTTATATTTATAAACTTTTTAAAAATTCTCCGGTTGTTGGCGAAAGATTTAGTTTGACATAATACTATAATTAATTTACTTTATTTAATTTCATGTAAAACGCTTAATAAATTTCAGCTAGTACTAAATTTTCTCATGATTCTATTACCTCGTGCGACTCATTTTAAACAGAATCTGTAATGATTTGCATATGGTTTACAAATGTAATTTATATAAATTTCATCCACTTGATATTTATAATAAAATCGCGAGTTATCGAATATGGGACGTACGCAAAGTTCGAAAATCTTCTTCCAATCTTCTGACTTTTAAGGGGGTTTTGTAATATAAAAAAAAAAATTACGCGTTTCGGATGAAACACGAAGAATCGGAAAAACTGTGGCAGAGCGACAGTTATGCTGAAGAAATTGAAATATAATTCAATGGTTTTTAGCATTTCAGTATCGGTCAGTTATCACGGAATAAAAAGGTCCGATAACGCGCAGTTCATTTCTACTTTTTGTGCATTCTCTCTGTCCACTGTAACTCGTTTCTCCGTTTTAACATTCAAATTGAGCGTGTAATTTGAATAATCGATTTCCACCTGCGATTCACGTCTACCCGATTAAAATCAAGTAGTAATAGCAGCAAAAAGTTCTGCAAGTGTTATTTCAAAGAAAACGTATCCTTCTAACTTGAGCAAGATTCAGAAGAGATTTTAATATTCCTCGTGTGAAAGATAACACTCGAGAGAGAAGAGATTAATAAGTTTTATTTCGATGGAAACTGAGACTACGAGGCTGAGATCTCAGCGGACATAAACGAGATATTTCAGTGTCATGAAGATGCTGCATCAATTTTCGAGCGAGTTCACGTATGAGAATACGTATGTTACACAAAATTTCCACGTTTCTAAGGAACATGATCCACTGATCGAAAACGAAGTTAACGACGAACGTATGGAAAAATCTTCAAAAATTGTCCAACGCAGATTGCTCTGAAGACTCGGAAAAGATTTTAACATTCCTCGTGTGAAAGATAACACTCGAGAGAGAAGAGATTAATAAGTTTTATTTCGATGGAAACTGAGACTACGAGGCTGAGATCTCAGCGGACATAAACGAGATATTTCAGTGTCATGAAGATGCTGCATCAATTTTCGAGCGAGTTCACGTATGAGAATACGTATGTTACATAAAATTTCTACGTTTCTAAGGAACATGATCCACTGATCGAAAACGAAGTTAACGACGAACGTATGGAAAAATCTCCAAAAATTGTTCAACGTAGATTTCTCTGAAAACGGAATATACTCGTGACAACGCAAACGTGGCCAATTATTGCAGAGTCTTGAGACCCATATCGAGCTACATAGGCTGAGAAGCGTTAGAACCGCCAACAGTTTGTACCTAGAGACTAGCAACCACGTAGGAATACTCTAAAATAGCAAATCATTCTCACGGCCTTAGCTCATTGCGTGGCTTGTCCCAGGAGGCTGCGATATTTCCAGCAACGTACATTGTGTGTGAATGTATATATATACACACACACATATATATACATTCTGTGAATCCGAAATTACCAAATTCGCTGATCGATGTTTTGTCAGTACGATTCGATGTTAATATCGTATTACTTTGAACTTTTAAGTTTGTATTTCGATTATTCCATACTGTTATCGATAATGAATAAGTTTTGATTTAATGGATTATGGATAATTGATTAACGAATAGTTTGTATTTTAAGCTGAATCTATTATAGAGTTAAGTTTACATTTATTTATATGACGTGCAATTAATTGTCACGTAAATTATTGAGCCAACCATTACCGGATTTTAAATATCTACGATGGTAAAACGTTCGTTGTTGATCATTTGTTCCGCATATGAGCAATAAAAATGCAATTCGTAGATTGCGAATGAACGTTATAAAAATACATAAAAGCGAATTACAGTAACAAACGAATACTCGTAGTGAAAAGAATTTCTATTCCGTGAGATCGTCGTGACAGAATCTTGCGATATAAGAAATTTACTTTGACGGTATCGTGCAAAACCTCAAATTGACCGAGCAAATCCAAAATATTTGTTTTCCTGACTAGCCGAGTCAAATAAACGTCGCGTTCCAACCGCAAGAAACAATAGCTACTTTCACGGAAGGATTATTTACTCGGTCGAATGGGAAGGCTGAAGATCCGGTTCGTAAGCCATTAATCTTCGATCCTCGAAAGCGCTACATTTGAATCACGGCGTTACAAACGAGAAACAGCTACGATAAGGAAAACGAACGCTCCCGGGAAACCTATAAAATTGCTAAAAATGGAAACATCGTAATAAGGAAAAGGGAAACGATAATGCATAACTGTTAGAATAAACGAAATTAAAAAATATGTTTTATAATACCATTCGCTATTATTAATAGCTTGAGGCGATGGGTCGTGATAGCGATAGGAAGAAACACTTGATTATATTTAACAATAGATATTTATTATGATATATTCTATATGTACACTTTGCGTAAAAATCGCGATTATTATATTAGCGAATCGCGATTCGCAATTACAAGTTCGACTTCTGGTCGATGCGTTTTGATGCGCGATATAAGTTCGGATGATGATTGTTTAAGATGCCGAGGAACTCGGATCAATTATTACACACTACCAACTATCGCTTCGGACCGATATGTAACGACTGACTTTCCGTCATACGAGTAGCATCCCACTCAGACCCGACAATTGCCTCCTCAACGCTCCAGCGAGGTCTCGACTCTATGGAAAAGTGGTTCCACAAATGGCGCTACAAAATAAACGAAAATAAATCCAGCCATATAACTTTCACACTGCGAGAACAATCCTGCCCATAGGTGACCATAAATAATATTTCAATACCAAACAAAGATACGGTCAGATATCTGGGTATGATTCTAGACAGAAGAATGACATGGAAACGGCACATCGTAGATAAATCCAAAGAACTGAAAACAAAACTAAAAAAATTCTACCGGTTCGTTGGCAGACGCTCCAACTTAAACATGCAGAGTAAAATAATGCTATATAAAGCCATATTAAAACCTGTCTGGACTTATGGGATCCAACTATGGGGAACAGCGAGTAATTCCAACATGGAAATTCTCTAAAGATTCCAATCGAAAACTCTAAGATCCTTGATAGATGCACCTTGGTACGTTACCAACGAAACGACACATCGCGACCTTAAGATACACACAGTTAAAGAAGAAATATCCAAATTCAGTAATAAATATGTTGAGATATACATAATTTTATTTGTTAGACTAGATTGTCCGCGTAGTAGTAATATAATACATGTATGTGAATATGAGTGTGTGAAAGTATGTGTTTGTGCGGCGTCTTGAAAACAAAGAAATGTAAACTGTTCGGTTAACAGTCTGGCATGGAAGAAGGTGAGACGCGTGCAAGTGAATATCGATGAATATCTTTGACATCGTTTATCAAATAAATATATAACTATTCTAATATAAATTCCAAGTGTAAATTAAGTGTTTCTATACCATTATTTCGGCANATTAAGATCCAAAATTTTCAACAACTATATAAAGCCACATTAAAACCTGTTTGGACCTACGGGATCCAACTATGGGGAACAGCGAGTAATTCCAACATGGAAATTCTCTAAAGATTCCAATCGAAAACTCTGAGATCCTTGATAGATGCACCTTGGTACGTTACCAACGAAACGATACATCGCGACCTTAAGATACCCACAGTCAAAGAAGAAACATCCAAGTTGAGAAACAGATATAATATAAGAGTTAACAACCACCAAAATCCATTAGTTACCCAATTACTTGACACGGCGGATCAATACCCCTTAGATCGAAGCATTAGATTCAACTAGAATCAAACACACTATAAACTTTTATAATCCAAGTGACAGTACCACGCCAAAATAATTTACTTAAAATTCTGTAAAAGAATTGATTGTAAATAATAAACTAAATAAAAAAAAAAAAAAAAAAAAAACGATGATGCTGCGGAGGAAATGTATATTGGGGTGTGTCTAAGGATGCGAGATCATCGGATTCGTTGAGGAAAGCCCTGGTTCGGAAAGCGAGGGAAATGGACGTCGTTGTTAATTGGCTAATGTTGTGTTGGTTGGAAAAGGATGCTAACAGCCCTTGAGAGAAAGTTGCTAGCGGGAAGTATCGTACGTGAGAAAAGTAGATTTCTCTTATCTTCCCGTAGTAGGTGATAGATTTAGGGACTGCTAAGAGAAAGACTGTTTGTCCCTTTGGAGAACCTTAGCTAAATAAATCCTAAGATTTATCGCAGGTCCTTAGGCTAGTTGAAAATATTCTGCGAGGATCTATCGAAATCTGGCAATCATCTTATCCGAAGAATAGGGTCGTTGCGTAGCGAGCCACGGGACAGAAACCGTTGGAAAGTTTACTGTCGAGTGCCGCTACAAGCTAATATCGACTATCGTCATTGATAATTCAGAATTATCATATTTTTGGAATTCGGCAATGCTTTAAAATTGACAATATCTTTCTGTATAAGTTGAACGAGAATGACGTAATTGAAGGAGAATTATTTATTAAAATTACGAAATTCTGTTAGACGATAAAACACTGAATTTAACAAAACGCTATTCATGATTAGCAAATAAAGAAAAAAGTCCAAAGATGCTTCTTTTCGACGATATTCGATGAATCACGCTCTTAATTGCAATGTTGCACGATTTTTCGACTGTCGTTCGTGGCAAAACACCATGAAAGAAGAAAAACGCTGTATGTACCATTTGATGCAATGAAAATATACTTCCTTCTTATTTTCTTTAAATCTCGTTACTAACTTTTCGAACGATTCAACCTTTTTGCATTGTCAAAACAAAAACGACAATAGAAACGAAAAAAAAAGAAAAAAAAACGGAAAAAATACGAACGAGATCTGCGTGTGCAGGCGTTTCACCTTATCCAGCTGAAAAATATATGGGTCTCGTGAAAGATTTAAGAGACATTAAACGTTAACCCGTGTTGTGACGAGGTTCGATACGCGAATTCGTATGTTTCCACGTGTATTCGCCGCGATAGTCCACGAACAATCGTATATTTTAATCTTTGTCACGAAGTTTAATGGAATATGGACCATGATTTTCTGTTATACGCGGTTCGTTTCACCGAGAAAAGCCGGTTGTACGTGCACGAGGCGCGCCGAGTCGATCGTTGGAAAATTCACCAGGGCCACGCGGCAAAGAGGTTTGTGGCAACAGATAGAGAGAGAAAGAGAGAGAGAGAGAGAATAAAGCGTACTTGAAAAAAGGATTACGTTCCAATTTGTTTCATGTTCCCGCTCGTTACATTAAACGTTCCAGGGGCAAGACCTGGTAAAGTAGGCAAGTGTTAAACGATCCATTAACTAGTCCAGGTAATTGTGTTTTAAGTACAGACTGGCCTAGCCTTTTATTTGGAGCATCGTGTTCCCGTAAGTCCGGTCATTTTATGACTAGTCGAGAAACTGATCGAGGCTATATTTCAAACTTTATATAACTGGCTTCTTTTTCGAGGAAATTCTTAAGTATCGGGTCGTTCCAGTTCATGCACAGTGACTCGTGAAACTATTGCAACGTTTACAGAAATCTTGCCGGTATATTGCGCGTGTGTTATACATTTTGCAATTTCATTAACGGTATAGCGACTGTGAAATGAATACACGAAAATGTATAAATAAACGCGTATACCGGACCTACGAAATATTTATTACAGATAATATAATATATAATATATATTACAGATAACAATTAGAAATTCCAGCTGCATAATCGACATTGCTAATGACTTAGTATATGATATGTACAGTGTATAATAAGATACATAGTATATTCTTAGTAACCTGAGTAAATTCAAGATCGTTTTTCGTATATCGTCCTGTGTTGTTAAATATATGTCGGAGACGAAAGGACACCGGGCTTTCCCTTTGTGCGTCGTATATTCTTCCGTTTCTCGATCTTTATTCTTGCGCGGCACTCTGATATTTTATGTCCGAAGGCACCACAGTAAAGACACTTGCTCCGGGATTCAGGTAGCTTGGGTCGCTTGGCTTTGGGGCCAGCCGATGAATCATCTAGCGTAGGCGCCGGCTCCTTCGCGAAAGAGAGAACTCTTATTTCGCTTAGAAATTGGTCCTCGGTCTTCACATCATGCCCAAGTGCTATTCGTTCGATGCGCTCATCATATGAACTCATGTGGCAAAGAACGATGGCGTTGATTATTTCATCCATTGTTGCATTTTCCCACTTCATCTTCAGGAAGGAACGGATACGAATGGCATAAGCTCCCAAGTTTTCGCCCTTCATCGGTGGCTCCTCGCGTATCTTCATCAGCGCCGAGGCTGCTGTCTCCTTGCCACCAAAATGGTTAGTAAAAAGTTCCATGAACTCTGGCCAGGTAATTTCTCTATCGCCCACTACTTGTTCAAGCCAACGCGCTGCGGAACCTCCTAGAGCGCTATTTAACGCAAAAAATAACGCGCTGCCTTGTAGGGGGTTGTCCTTCATAAACAGATTAACAGCTGCGCACCATGCGGCTGGATCGGCGCCCGCGATTTCGGGATTGAAACGTGGTAGCACTAAATTTCTAGATTCCGCGCTCGATTTTTGTTCTCGCGACCGAGTTAATTCGCGCACGATGGCTATGAGCTGTTGTATTATTGAAACCGGCACTAATGCCGCTTCTGATGTCGGCTCGCCATTGGGATTAGGCTTAGGGGCGTGTAATGAATCTTCACGAGAATTATTCATTGTCGTCACAATCGATAACGTTTATTAACACAAGTATGGATAATACGCGATTGACAAGCGGTCGCGGTAGTTAGGCGCTGATAGCAATGGCCTTGGGTTCGATAACGAATCCGCGATCAACGGGATAACAGGTGTGATATACTTCAAAGTCGGAATCGGACGTACTGTACTTGCCCGTAGTACAAGAATGACTTGTTTAACGCGGAGTATTCGCTGATCGAAAGATGCCACATAACTTGTTAATAAGATCTCACGAAAGAGAATGAGTTCCCGTCACGTCGACGCTGCAGAGGAAAACTATAATGGGTGTGTGCCTAAGGGCACGAGATCATCGGATTCGTCGAGGAAATCCTCCGCTCGGAAAGCGAGGGAGATGGACGTTGCTGCTGATTGGTTAATTACTATGTCGGTGGTTAGAAAAAGAACGCTAGCCGCCTAGAGAAAGTTGCTAGCGGGAAGTGTCGTACGCGAGGGAAACAGATTTCTCTTGTCTTTCGTAAGTTGATCGGTTTATGGACTGCTAGGAAAAGACGGTTCGTCCGATTGAAGGACCTCGGGTAACTAAATCCTAAGGTTTATTATTAACGCCCGATTTCGACTTTGAAGCATATCGCACCTGTTATCCCGTTGACCGTGGATTCGCTATCGAGCTTAGGATCGTTGCCATTAGTGTCTAATTCGCGCGGTTACTTGTCGATTCTATGCTACTCACACTTGTGCTAATTCGCATTACTTCGGTTGTACGCGACGAGGACCGATTCCAGAGAATATTCATTACACGACGTATAAATATAAATATAAATGGACACAAGTCGGATACACAAAATTTATTTAAACAATTGCGACAGTCGGTCAGTCGGATAATTGAGCTCGTGTTAGTTCCGATGCCATCTAAGGTATTTAAATGTTTTTAACCGTGACATCTCTGTTATTATCCTGTTTTACGCTATTCAAAATTGTTATAAAGTGTGATTTACCGGACGGCTTGTAACTAAAAGCTGAGATCTTCGATTCACCAAATACCTCTTAACAGAGTTTCGCCTTGGTAGCGCTTAGTTCGGCCCGCAGATTCGTCAAGTCGATTTACTCTGCAAACTTCGCCCTGTCCGATACCGCAACGCGAAACTATTATCGAAATACATTTATCATTTCGATAAATGGAGTTGGCCGGTTGGTTGCCGAAATTTCCCAGCTTTCGATAAAATTCCTAATCAACGTTTTCCTCTATGGTTTATACATATACTATTGGCTTGGCAACTAAGTGTTGAAAAAATCAGCAATCGCTTAGTTGCCAAGCCAATATATTGCACGACGTAGCAATGAAAATAGGTAACGGTCCGGTTTTGTATTTATTCGGTCAGTTTGAACGACGTTAAATGGTTTCACGTCACATTTGTTACTTTATTTATGGTCGGCCATAAATATTCCACGATCGCGTAACGTAGCCAGACTTTTACAATTTCCTCGTTAGTATACCACAGCTGGTGCGTGCTGAATCAATTTATTCCGCGTCGCGATCTCGCTCAAGCGAACACAAACGAGAAATCAGTTCGACGTAGCTCGCGAATCCTCGACAATGCGCGAAAGTTACGTTAGCACCGAGAGAGCATGATCTTTCCAGCTTAAACTCGCGCTTTAAACTTTCGTCACGATGCTATCTCGTCTACCTCCTCGTCTTTATTTCTATCGTCTTTCTATCTCCGTTGCGCGTCGAGTCAGCGGTCCTAATTGTACTACGTCGGAATCGTATGGCTTTGACGACGAGCTCGCGTGCGCTCATCGAAAAGCTTTCCGAAACTGTTACCGAACAACGATCTACGTTGGAGGCGTGCTCCACGCAAGCATTATGTTAACCGAGTATTGCCGGATCTACCGGATTTCCAGATTGCTACGAGCTTACGAGTCTCGTAGGGGAAAAGAAATCGATACGTGTCGCTGGAAAGAAGAAGAACGAGGTTGAACGACGGTTCTTTCTATTTAAATCGTCATAAGATAAAAACATCGGAATATTGATAAAAAATAAACGTAGAAAAGCTAAAAATAATAATAATATCTTGATACTTGATACTTTCTCTGTGTTCGGAATTTTAAGTGGTCGTCCGTTTATGGCTCGGACGGGTCCTATCCCTTCTTTAGGAAATTCCGAATTACATGTCCTCTCCGAACTGGGGAAAATCTGTGGGAAAAATGCAGCCGGAAAGGCACCATAGACGGACGAAATCCAACGACTGGTAGGGAGAATCAGCAACGTAGGAGGACGGTTCGTCGTCAGACATCGTACCGTGCGGGTGAAATACTTCGCTCTCAACAAAATCTTATTACCGCCGTGTTCATAACATCAACGTCACTTTTATACAAGTGCAAATACAGTGCTAGATTACTCTAACGCTCGATCTATTAAACCTCCTCCACCTTGAGCGTTAATTCATTCGAGGTACGCGATATCGACCGATCGGTTTGACCCGACCGGTTGCTCTTTAGTCGGGAATTCGCAACAGCGCCATTCGAATCATTTTATCGTTTTTGATATTTTCACATACCGAGCCAGAAGCACACGATGCTTTCTCATTCCTCCGCAAGTTTGATAATTCCACGCAAAGTTGAAACTCTAATCTGAAGATGTGAAAGTTGAAGTCAGTTTCTGTAGATGATCCAACGCTGGCGAATAATACCGCGTGGGTCAATGCGTTGGACACGATCTCTGATACTTAAAATGTTTGGGCCAAGGAGAAAATTGCCATGCAAGCTTCGTCAGCTCCGATTGCGATTCTTTCCTCCCTATGCGATCATAACAGAGACGCTTAATTTACAGCAACGCGTATCCGCGTATACGACGCAATTTCCACCTACGTTCGAGAGGTTTACAAATTGTATGAAAAAACAAAGCGAGGAGATACCGCGCGGAGAGGAAAATTCCGGGCGGACGATGTCGTGGACGAAAAAGCGCGCTAGGAAAGGCGAAGATTATAAGACGAGTCCGAGAGAACCACTATACGGAACCGTACACGAGTCTCTCATTTATCCCAGTGGCTGGGTAATACCGAACTGTGAAGTTTTTCTCTTCAAAGGAGAGCCGAAAAGGGCTGCTCGTTGCCAAGCTGAAATTTTTATTCCGCAAAGTCACAAGAGCCCGGAACAAGACGCGTATAAAACGCGGATAAAACGCTACACGCCGATTCTATTCTTTCCACGAGACTCCAACGACACGAAACATTTTCTCTTCGAGGGAGAAAAGAGTGCCAGCAGACCCTTTCTTCCTTTGACTTTCTCGCCAGAACCTCCTCTCTCCCGCTCGACGATTACGCGTTACTGTTATTTCAAGTTTGAACGTTTATTGCGTACAGCATAATTGAAATTGTTTCGAATGCTAAAGAATGGTAATGGACCGTTTACGATTCCTTTGCATCGCTGTTACGTAACTTTTCAACGATTCGAACGACTATGAAATATCGTCAATTTGCAAGCGTAACGAGTAAATATTGATTTTCGAAAACATTACGATTTGACGGACCTTTGCTTCTAATAGCAGCGACATGTTTTCATATCAACGCTACGATGACTGCTGGTGCTACACCAGCGTCGTACGAGCGCTAACAAAAGTCTGCTTGATCGAAAATAAAACTAAAATCGCGTTCGCTCAACTATCGTTGAAACTTGGCCACGGTCCAATTATATAATACCAAGTATAATATTCGTAGCATTTTTTTAACGCTTTTTTCATCCAACTTCCATCACTGGAAATAAATGGCATACAATTATTGGCACGGCGGAGAAACGTCGAAGGAAAAAGGAATGAAAAGCAAATTGCGACGCGTTAAAGGATGCTTCCTGAAAGGGCAGCGAGGAAAAAGCGAACGTTCCAAGTAGAGGAACGTCAGAGCCTTAATGAAAGAAAATAATTGGAAAGACGCAATGGAAATGAGAAATACTAGTATATCAGTTCGATCTATCGATCGGGCTTGTTACGATCGAAAAAGGAACAAACCCAAAACGGAGAAACTTAAAATACGACTTGGCGAAAGCTATCTTCGGCGAGGTTGAAAACGAATAGGATCTTACGATTAACTGGCCAGGCGATAACCGCTAGAATCTTCGTGATTTCTTCCTTCTGATAACCCGTTACGTGTGTGATAATTTATCGTTCAACTCTGAACAAAGACTTTCAGAACGACGAATAAAATGTTTTAAAAATACAGTCGATATCAAGCTCCTATTAGGTTGTCCGAAAAGTTTCTTTCGTTTCCTAATAGACGAACAACAATTTCTGTTTTATATTATTTTATTCAATTGGATATGATCCATTTCGTTCTCTTTCTATTATTACGTTCGTGCATAATTCAATAAACTAATATAAAATAAAAAACATTGTGCGTCTATTGTTTATTCGACCATTCGCGGAGAGACGCGATCGCGAGAAAGCACGTCAACGGGAGTCGTAAATTCCCGTTACGATTAGACAATCGACGCCACGAAGCGATCGATCCCCTAGATATGACTTAATATTTATTCCAGCAGCCTTGTAAAGATGATAGTTACGCTGATACGTAAGTACAAGTTGAGCAAATGATTAGTTTAAGGGTAGAGACCCGGTACAGACACGTTGACTATTCTAGCGGTGAAGAATAAGTGATCTTTGTGTCGATGCTATGTCGGAGGAAAGCTAGTGATGGGTGCTTCACGAAAGAAGCTGATTTGTTAAGGACGAATTGTCATCGGAAGAGCGAGGGATAGACCTTGCTGTTAATTGGCCCATTTTTCGGTTTGTGGGTGAGGAAGGGCGCGAACCGTCACCGAGAGAAGTGGCGAGAGTGGGAAGTATCGTACGTGACAAAATTGACCTTCCACTATCTTCCCGGAGTAAACAATGAACTTCTATGAACGGATTGCTAAGATCTGTTTAGGCGGTTCGAGTGGCTTTAGTTAGAAATTGCCGAGAGCTATGGGGGGCCCCTGAGGCCATTGAGGGCACGCAGTACGGATGTGTAAACATCTGGATACCATCCTGCCGGCGGTGTGTGGTCCGGTCGAGGCAGAGAGTGTCGGCCGGCGTAACACCTATTATTTTCTTATAAAACCAAAGAAACTTTTCGGACAACCTAACGCAAAACGATTAATTCGTTGCACGTTGTATCGAAAACGCGTTGAGGTAATTTTTCCGAGAAGACGAGTTTCTTGGCAGTTTCTATAAATTTTAGCCACGTATTAAGAAAGATACAATGTACGTCTAGTTGAAATTTAAAGAAGCCTAGCGGTATCGAGGTCGATCTGCAAACGGTATTGATCTACAAACTTTCCATATTTAACGCGTAATTTCTACACGAAGCTGTCGCTAAGACGATAAAATGGTACTTTTTAACGCTTTACGTTTAGATATCTAAATAGAGAAAATATAAGTTAACCGTATTTAAAAGCGGAATTAGAATTTTATAGCGGTTTAATTAAAATCGAAATTTTAGCTGCTCTCTTAATTTCGGTAATTATGAGTGTTACTTTGCACTATCACTCGAGAATGTATTGCCATCCAATAAATTAGCGTCTATGGTAACGCGAACGCTAATTACCTGGAGCGCAATTCAGTCGTTTCAAACGCGATTCCAAGTAGATGCGTTCAGAATAAAGCTAATCTACGCTTTCAACAGCGTCAAAGACTTCACTGAAACAGCGTAAACGCCTAGTTTAACATCGATATCATTAGGTGCGACTCAATTTCCATGACGTGACGAGCTTTGAGACGTTGCCCCCTAGTCGCGTAGTCGCATATTCGTCGAAGTACATATTATCTGCTAACGAGGAAAACTTTTGCCAGAACAAAGAGATTTTCTCTTCGTCAAACTGTCCAGCCAATTGCCAATCAAAATAGAAAAACATTATTATTTGCCAATTGTTGGTAACAGAGACGTATTTTTGATCATTTTTCTATTAAGAAAAGTCAATCCGAACAATGATCGATTCTGCGTTATTAAGATTGCCTTTCTATACGATCGCGAGATTAAGCAAAATCGATTCTTTCCAACATTTTATAAAATCGTCACCTACTCTTTCACTTTCCAACTGCATACGCGTACAAACCAAGTGACATGGAAATCATAAAGTCTACAAGAGTGAAATTTTCGTGTTTTTTTCTTTTCGTGCTGTTCAAATACATTTGTCGCTTAATTAATTAACAACGTTACAAAATACGATGTTGCTTTTATGCATGAAATCAAGTACGAGAGAGATAAGAAGTGCTGAAAAAGATGTAAGAGACGAAATGATGCAGCGAGGGAAAATATTAAAATTTGTATGCGGTAGCAACATGAGAAACGCGTTGAGAACGAAAATTAACAAGCCAAAATTAACAAAAAGGAAAACAGTCGGGCAACGAGGAGAGGAAAAAATGTAACGAAGAAACTTTATACGGAGAAGAAGAAAGCGAGAAGGGGAGTCGGAGGAAAATAAAAATCGGGCATTAGTGGAAAAAATTGGAAAGGAAAAAGTAAAGAAGATCGATCGAGAAGGGAAAAAAACGAACAAGTGAAACGAATAAGAAAAAGCGCGGGTCAGGGAGAATCTGTGAAGCAAGGAATAGGTTAAATACATATATGTGTATGCGTATACACATGTAACGCACACCTACGGCGTATATCCTGGCTATTGTATCACTCCATTAAACACTCGCTGCAGTGCACTATAAACCATGATATAATCTCCCAATGCGGTAAACACTGGCGAGTTAAACGAACACGGACTCTCTGCGTACCGTGACACACGAAAAGGATACCAAAATCGTGGTGGAAAACTGGCAAAACCGACTGCGAAAAGTAATTCAACGAACCTACTCTCCGTTGTTTATTATCCCTCGGCCTGCACGCAATTAGCTCGCTACAATTCCGCACCCATTTTCTACCTCTTTCTAACAGCGTTTTTACCGGTTGTTTCGGATTAAAATTGAATCGAGAATAGCAGGAAATATCGCGTTTACCCATTAGAACATACATAGCTAAATAATTCGTAAGACTTACATTTGCCTTATTCAAGAATATATACCAAGTCACTTTTCTGTTTCTTTCTATTGGCCTGTCGAGATTTAAGCGATTTATCGGAATAATAGAAATTTTATACAAGTCCATCGTACGAAAGAAGAGATTTGTACGATCTAAAAGGAGGGTAAAATATTAGGTTGCAGGAAAGTGTCTTTCTTTCGCAAACGTGTTTCTTTACAACAGTGCACCTTTACACAAACGTGAAATCAAGACTGTGAAACGTCGCGATGTTCATCTCAACAGAACAAAATTGATGATACGTAATTCGACAAAATAATATAAATCAAAAAACGTTGTATTATTTCCTCATAAAACGAAAGAAACTTTCCGGACAACCTAATATTTCTTCGAATCTTGTAAAATTCTAGATTCAGAGAGAGAGAAAGAACGTTAACGCATATTCGTTGTCGAAAAAGGAAAAGTACACATTTTTTCCGCCAGAAATATCTTTATATCTATCTCTGTAGCAACAGTGGCGTGAATAGCGTTAATTGAAATTAAAAACTATTAAATAATTGTTAACGGTACGGCATATGCGCCAGTAGCGATGAATATGTAAATAGATGGACCTGGATTATTTAAAATAAAATCTACGACGAGAATATAATATTTCTAACAACGAGATCGATCGATCGTTAAAATAAAGCATGTATCTGGAACAATACGATAATTGATTAGAGATAAATGGCTGAAACATGCGTTCGTGTCAATTTTACCGAAAGAGGAAAAGGTTCCGACACGCTACTTTATCCAACTATATGACGGGATCTTGAATAGTTTGAAATTTATGGTTCCGTCTCGTAACATGCATTTCCTCGCGAGCCAGAGAACTCTCCGTTCTACAAAATTTACAAGGGAAGTTGCTACTTTCGCTGTAAAATATTTAATTAGTTATCTTAATGACTTTCCTCTTATATCTCGGCTTGCCAAAATTTAATAGAGCCATACCGAGAAATTTCTATATGTATGCAAAATTTTGCAGCTTTAGGCGTTTCATCGGAGAACCGTGATTAATATTTCAGATATGCAAATACCGGAGAGAAAGAAGTTCCCTCATTGGAAAGAGCATACCGATAGACGCGTCGCGTTGTATCTGATTTCTCGCCAACGACATAATTGCCCAAGGGACTAAACGATTTCACAAAAGTACATATATACGCGATAATATTTCAATATATTAGGTTGTTCGAAAAGTGTCTTCCTTTCACAGACACGTCTTTTACAACGACGCATCTTTGTACAAATACGAAACCTAATCTGTCGAACGTTGTGATCTTTAGTTCGATAGAACAAAATGGATCATAGGTAACTCGATAAAATAATATAAAACGGAAAATGTTGTGCATCCGTTGTTTCCTTATAAAACGAAAGAAACTTTTCGGACGACCTAATAAAACGAAGCGAACGATTCGATAGAAATTTTAAGTTAGCGTCCATGTTTTCTACATTTGGCTTTTATTCCTTTTTAATGTTACAGGTAGTCGTAGTAGAACAGATTTCAATCACACGCGTTTCTACATTATGAAATTGCATGTTTCTTTCCTGAAATAAGCATCGTTCCTGTTTTGACGTAGTTTCGTAAATGCGATACGAAGTCATTTCCGAAGTTAGTTTGCGAAAAATGTCCTAATTCTTTTCTTTTTCGGAAATAGAAGTAAATTTGTTAATTTCGAACGAATTCGAACGAATTCATCTTGGCTCGATGCTCGTCGTATTTGATGTGACGCGTTTTAATGCCGCGAACCGTGTAAAAGAGGTCGTTTGAGAAACAGAGGATTGGCTTAGGTTGGTTGTCGGAAAAATGTCTTTCTTTTACAGACACGTCTTTTACAACGACGCATCTTTGTACAAATACGAAACCTAATCTGTCGAACGTTGTGATCTTTAGTTCGATAGAACAAAATGGATCATAGGTAACTCGATAAAATAATATAAAATGGTAAATGTTGTGCATTCGTTGTTTCCTTATAAAACGAAAGAAACTTTTCGGACGACCTAATAGATATACTACTATACTATAGCCTACACCAGGGCCGGTGCAAGGCAGGTTCAGCGCGTTCAGCCCCGCGGTCTACGAAAATTAAAAAACATCGATTTTCATTAACTTTTTACAGAACGATGATACCATTAACAGACGCAAGACATTATTTTGTAGTAGCGATGATTCAGTTTAAAGGAATGAAAAGAATCATGAAAGTACAGCGTAACTCCGTAAAGTCCTCGTATCCTGGAAACTACTTCAGATAAAAAAAAAATCCAGGAGCTTTCAGAAAAATGTACTTTTTAGAGAAATTAAACTACATCAATAGTTTTTTGCAAAAGTCATACATGATTACAGATTTTCTACTTTCATTGGATTTTTTGCCTCTTGAAAGCCAATTATGCACGCGAAAAAATATTACTCGGATTTGTTTAAAAAACTGCCTATAAAAGATATATAATATGTAACAGTATTTGTAAATAAATAATTGCTCGTCGTAAAATTTAAGTGTAGGATTTCAATGTGTATTCAGGATCCGCAAAAGATCACGCCGGCCCTGGTCTACACACGTACGAAACTATTAGAAATTTCATTCAATATTAATATATCTTTTATAAACAACCGTTTATAAACTCGTTTTTTTCTTCAAACCTCCCGTTCTTTTCAATCAAAAATTCCTTCGACTCGTAATGTTCACCGATCGAACAACTCCCTATTGAAAGTTATTATTTAATTACGTAACAAACGTCGATCTACCGAATATCTATAAATATCAATCATGCGAAAGGTAACTTTGTTTATAGTACTCACAACGCATTCGTTAAACTTTCTATGATATTTTTCTATTCAGATACTTTGGCCAATCAATGTATATAAAATTTGATCGCGTACCTGTAGAGAAATATTTTTCTAATAACTAAATATCACGGAAACAACAGATGTGGTGTTGCAAGCACGAGCGCGACAACTTTTCGAATATTCATGATATTACTTTGATATTAACATACGCAGCGATTTGCAATGTGCAAACGAGTACAAAAATGTTATTCGCTTCTTTAGGAAGCGAATTTAACCCCCGTACCACTCCCGAAAACCACATAATAATTTATCAATTATCCAACGTTTGCCCGTGACATTTGAAATTTCAAAGCACACAATTTGCCTACTGACACGTCGACAGTTCAACGTGAAATTCGTATTGGAGACTTTCGTAATTATACTTTCGTGTTCTCGTATCAAAGCAATCGTTCAACCCGCTTGTATCGTGTGATTAAAACGAATCGTCACTGGATCACGTACACCAAATTCGACGAAACTTTTTGGACGATGGGAAAAAAGCTACGCGAATGAGAAAATCAGAACAGTGAGAATCACTCGTACCGATTAAACTGCATTCGCCGTAATACGATTAAAACGATAGTAAACGCTTCGTTATGCGTATATGGATGCATCTACGATCGTTTAAACCATTTTCGTCAAACAATAAACCACTTTGGCTGCTTAAAAGAGACGTGAATAGGTATGGGATGATCCGACGATGATTCAAGGGCGTTTAATACAGTTTCGATACATCGCTATCTTTCTATCGAATTATAAAGCATTTTTTCGTGTCTCTGATTTGCGATAGGTTTCTGCAACGTATTTATTATTCCGATACATTTGTTTACCTTGAGAAGATAACAATTTATTTCGTTCACGTTTGATTAACAAAGTTGCATTCGTGCAAGTTTTACGCGTTATCCCTTTGTTTGATCATTAACGCCTTAACTACCACGCTAATTTTATATATTTTGCCTTGGAAATCGATCGAAATATACCACGCCACATTTAATTTTTCCAAACTAGTACATCGTATTCGCGTACTTGTTCTCTGACAGTGTTACATTTAATCGTTCGCATGGTTGCAAATTTTTTAGTCGATGAAACTTATCTTATTTGAATCGTTGTAAAACATTTAATAGCGTGGATCACCGACGACCGCTGTATCAGCGTATGTTAAAGACATATTTCAACTTTCTTTCTGCTTTTCCATCGCTTAACAGACATAAAAACGTACGAGTAAATAAGCGTATAAATAGCAACATCGCGAGGCTGTATATGGTCGATTATATCGGAGGAAAAGTTGATTGAATTTTCTGACACTAATGAGCGTAAGTAGGTGGGATCTGCGGGACACGATCGACCCACAAGGGGGACAGCGAAGATACCAACGACCCGATAAAAATAACGTGCCGGCTTTCCTAAAGTATGGTGGCTAATAAAAAATGGATTATGCGGAAGGACGTGAGAAGAACCGTGGATACGGTAAACCGAGAGGAGAGACGAAAAGGAGGACGAACGATGCGTCGTTTGAATTAATGAAGATCGCTTGAATTAAAGTGGCGCGTCTTGTTGAAGAGATTCACAGACGGAATCCTACTTTGAATCTATGACGAGAAGATAGAAATGGAAGCCTTTCTCCGGGTCTCCTCTTCGTTAATGTCACGTAAGAAAACAAAGCTTCAAACAAGATTTGATACACGTGATATAAATACGTGTGTGTGTCCGCGCGCGCGCGTAAGATCCTTGTACATTCCAAGGCAAGAAATAACTATTATACGAAAGCAAAATGCTTTAGGATCGAGCGACGTAAACGTTTGCTACATTCTAGAGACCACTACGCGATCGTTCGCAGCGATATCTCATCAAAGTAAAAGAATTAACATTAAAATACGGATAGAAGAAACATCAAAGTGCGACGTATTTAAATCTTCCATGTGTTTCCTGTTATTATCCGTCTAGTTTCTATCGTTACGGTTAAAATTCATTTGACAAAAATACCATATTTTTGGAAAGTTTGAGCGTTAATTTCCTGTTTATCGGTTTCATCGTCTGCTCGATTCTTTTCGCGAGAGGTCGCGTAAGTGATAATGGCGCGCAATCGGCCGCGAATTTATGGGAACGAAAGTTTCACGTTCGAACTTTCCGACTTGTTATCTTAGTCGTGGAGGATCTTCTCCTGGGTTAACAATTTTCTCGAGAACGAATTCACGGTGGCCGTGTTCCTTCCGCGAGCGAGAATCCTGCCGACAGGCCACGGAATTTCCTTTAGTCTGATTTACATTCGGCCAGCTTAATTGGAGAAACGGCAGCGTTACCAGGCCCTCTGCTAGTCTACGCTAAATTCCAATCAGTGTAACGCCGGCGTTCTTGCGCACAATCGCGTGTCGTTCCGATCTTGCTCTCGCAAATCTTAATTAATCACTCGTCTTGCCCATTCCGAAATATATCGTGCGAGCATTCCGTCTTCCTACCTTCCCATAACAGCTCTGTTCCACCATTTCGTGGAATAACGATAACGTTGACCGCACGACATAGATCAACTTAATAAATTGAAAAGTAGAGAAAAGTGACGTAACAAACGTCATTTTCGTTTTACCTTGAAATTTACTGTTACCTATTTCTGGCGTTATATTTACACGTTGGGTTACCATTAGGGTTAGGGACGTGTATCTTTCTTTGGATTAGACATTGTTGTTATGCAGGAGCGAAGATATTTACTAGTACAATTACGATTGTGACAGAATTTGACAAGTAACCGTGATAATTAGATACTCGGGATGCGAATGGCAATGATCTTGGACTCGATAACGAATCCACGGTCAACGGGATGAAGAAATGCGATTTCTTCCACGGTCTAAGTCGAACTCGACTCATTGATCCACGATTCGAGCGTGACTCGACGTACTTGTCCACGGTACAAGTAAAACTTATCCGACTGAATGTCAGTCCTCTCTGTAGCCTTCGGATCAATCTTTGTTTTTAAGGAGAGCTATTTAATTACTCCATACCTCTGTTAGATACACGTCCCTCCCGTGACCGTTGCTACGTTCATTATGTCACTTCGAGCCTAAGCCCACTGTCATTAATGTCGGGCACCCATACTCGGATTAGATCGTAAACAACTATTTCTCAGTTTTATTATTTAAGTGCGGCTATAATAAAAAGTCTGGACTAAAGTATCGGGGACCTTCCCAAACATTCCAAAAGAAAGGCCCCGATGTCCTTTCATCTCCGACATAAATATATTTATGTATAAAATTGTAGGATCTTTACTACAATTAGTTTATCTACGATAAATGAATTAAACAGATGTCGGTTAAACAGGAAACGATGGTTATTTAACCTACTTAGCTTAGGGCATAAATGATCGGGCCAAATATAAATATTAGCGGCGGTGCCCCCCTAAAGTTTACGCTTTCGGCCCAAAATTCTCGAACGTAAATCGTAGGTTAAGGGGTTAACGTGAACTGATCACAATAACGTATTATAATTAAGACAACTAGATGATTAATTTGCAACTCTCGTCACCACGGATTCGACTCTCTCTCGACAACGCTAGCAACACTATCTGGACGAAGTAATTCGCACTCTCTGACTTCTCAACTCACAACGACTGTTGATTCGTTTATCGTCTCTTAGCAACCCCTTGTCTCTTGTCTTAGCCTCGTGTCTTTTGTCTTAGTCCCACCAAGCACATGTTCCGCAATCGCTTCTTTATAATTCGCCCGACACCCCCCAGGCCCCCGTCCACGATACTATGATATAATAAATATCGAAAGTGAACCGTCTGTTTCTAAAAAATTCAACGTTAGTCGTATCATCCAGCTAATAAAATTGAGATATTTTGGTAGATATTTTTGCGTAAGAATGGCATTTAACCGTAGAATGATAAAATATCCAAGTGATTCGTGTTTTTAAATATTTCAATAGGATTTAACCAACACGAAACTTGCTTTCGCCAAAAGTATATATATAGTAGCCATGTATATAGTAAATCGAATTACAACTTCAGTTGTTACAAACGAAAAATGAGAAAAGAGCGCGTGCTCGCACGAATCCGCTCGCCAAGATGAAACGTTCGAATTTTTCGTTTTCACAGATAGGATCTAAGTTAGTCAGAATCGGATAAAAGTAAATTGCAAACGAATTTTCATATTATACGAGGTGAAAAATCGACGCTGAGGAAACGATTTATCGGTTGTCTGGCCAAATATTAAAATGCTGTAGCAGAGGATAGAAGTCGTAGTTTAGGTCGAAGCTTATGATACGTATACGTTTAACGTGGCACGGTAGCGCAGTACCGCGATGATTTAAAGGAATACTCGATCGCGTTAAGCGCGTGGAACGTCCAATAGTCGTAAATTGATCGTCCCTTAACAAGACACGACGAAACGAAAACTCCTCTTATAAATGTTTTATCTTGTTAGTTGTCTCGGGCTCGGTGACAGTCGTATCTTCAAAGCGATGAATCGCGTCTCGCCACTTTACGTAAATTCTTTTCTTCCATTCTTTCCATCGTAAACCTATAAACGCTCCGGAGGCGTTTAATTAGACAGCCTCTTACCGAACGTCATGACAAAATTACGTCTGGACGCGAGTAGCCGTGAAATATCGAGCAACTTCAAAAACTCGCCGTGATATCAACCCTCGAATAATTCGGTTGATTTAATAAATCAAAATAATTACCTAACCCCAACCTAACCCCAACCTAACCCCAACCTAACCCCAATTAATTAAATTTCATTTTCTCGCACCAAGAATGATATAATAAGATTACCGCGATGCGTTAATTTTGACTTATGCAGATATTTCACGTTTGTCGCGTTCTAAGCTTTTCGTTTATCTTTTATCGTCGTATACGGTAAACGATTTTATTTTTTAAGTAAATTTAGTCGTCGTATGAACTTGGCGTAACCGATGATTCAGAATGGAAAGCACGGAAATTCCATAGATATTCATGTGACCTTTACTTGTTGCTGAATGGCATAAGAAAGTCAAGAAGTTAGATCGCATAACAGAGGCTGTGTTGGAAGATTGCGTCCAAGATAAGAATCTCGTGGATTTTTCTCTCGGATTGAAAGCATTTTCTCAGCCTTTGCCGTTCCTTGATTCTTCCTTTTCCTTTTTTTTTTTTTTTCTTCCCTTCGATTTCACTTTTCGGTCCAATTTTTAAGCAACACAGAATTTCTTACTTGTTTCGTAAGGTACGATTCAGTTTCTGACGAGCAGAATACAAAAATTTCAAGGAGAATTTTAAGGCATGAGTGCCGTTATTCAAAATTTATACAAATTGTACAGCTTACTCGTATAATAAATTTTTAAAGTGATACTTTCTGCATCGTAAAACTAGCACTTTTAACGCTAGAACTACCACACCAGTAAAATTGACTGGTTTTACAATTCTATTTTAAAATTCCTACTTCGTGTTATATTTTTTCCGCAATGATGTAACGACTTTTGCAACGATAACTAAAAGAATAAACTGAAAATAATTTTATATCAAGGCTACTTATGCCAATAACAGTCGAAATAACTGGTAATTGTCAAAGTGTAAAAGGATCCTGCGATCTGTTTATCGCACCCCAATTAACCAGTTTCCTCGTTTTCTACAACTTGCCAAGCGTTTTTCAAATTTTTACCGCGTATCGTTCGATATGACGATATCAGTTCTCAGAAAAATTCCGGATCGATCGCTAGATCTCTAAATGCTAACGCTAGAAATGCCACACCAGTGAAAACGACTGGTTTTACAATATTATAAATGTGTGAACCCTCGTTTAGGGATCATGGTCCCAGATGAATTAATAATACCAAAAATGTACTACATGACATGGAATTCCTTTTGTAAGAAAGTAATAAACAAATATACAAATATTCTATTATTACGTATTTTTTAAAGACCAGTCATTTTCACTGGTCTTGGTGTTAATTATCGGTAGTTCTAGCGTTAAATGCTATTCTTTAAAACTTACCGCGCGTTATAGAATATATCAGAAATTTGGCGTATCCCAAAAGAAAGTTCGGCCCTTTTCTCTCCTTTTCCCCCTATTCTTCCACGAGAGAAGTCAAACGAAGGAATAAAAACAGAGGAATCTGAGATTCGTCGAGTTACGAGTTAGGTGTCGAGTAGGTGTAGAAGGATCCTTGTGTAAGGCGAAGGAAGTTCTCGTGTCTTTTTGTCGGTGTTGGTGTAATGGGATAGAAGGAACCTAGTCAAATGTTCAAAGAGTTTGCGGACGGTATTGCGTTTTCTTGTTTGTAGATTCATCGCTTTGTTATGGCACTCTTAAATCTTCTGGAATGTTGCTCGCGAACATCGTGCAACAGTTACAGTTTTACCGAAGACAAATGTTTAACGTGTCAGAAAGTCAGACAATAGACGAATATAAATAACACATTCCATATTAATAGAAATCGTTGCTTCCTTATCCGTCTGTTTCTGGTCACTTAAAATATGAATTCGCAGAATGTATAAATTGCAACGGCAAGCACCTATTATAACAATTCATAAAAATATGAATTTATAAATATACATACTTTATGGTAATTTGTCAAATTTACTTGTAAATTTGCGCTTTATTTGTCAGCAAGCATGTCGCGTTATTTTGCGAGAGAATTTTTTAATACTAACAATCTTCAACTGGCAAAAATTTCACTAACGACATTAGTTCGATCGTACAAACTATTTGGACTTACTTTTGCCAAGAAACAGTATTAGTAGAGGGCTATCAGTATGAAATTATAATCGTGCAATGAATTTTTATGAAACGTCAAATAAATATATTATTCGTACGACAGTCGATACGTTAAACGTAAGATAAAGTAGCTGTGAAATCCATTCATCGACTGAATATAATTTGAATATAAGTATCAATGTTACGTTCTATAGAATATCTTATTAAACGCTCAAAATAATAATTTCCGCGTTCGCACAACGATTCGATCGTTGAACGTTCCATGAATTTAGCGCTTATCGAGTACAAATGAGAAAACATTCAAAGTTTTTTACTTCAAGTCGTTCTCGTCGTAAAAACATAGAACGTTCTTTATTTATCACGATTTGAAATTCGAAGCAGCGATGCAATATTCAGGAATGCGTCGTCCATGAAAGCCTTTAGAAACCGTGCGCAGCAACGGGATAACGTCGGAAACAATAGCGATACTAGACCTAATGCCTCAAAACGCTTACCGTCGAAATGCTCTAACATTCTAGCCGTATTAGACAAAGTTTCTGGAGAAAATCAATGGCTATAGAGCTTTCAAAGTAACCTTATCGCGAATTGTTCGAAACGACAGCGGTGGCATTAAGTATTCGGTCCCTTTCCTGCGCACCTTGCAACTGCTTTCTCTCATACACAGAGCTACTACTTCTACCAAAGTGCATCTATCGTGTAGTAGCGCTATACATATAATTCTAGTCTACTTGGTCTACTTACAGAATACACAATTGCTATGCGTTATCTACGATGGCAGGCGATATCTTCGAGACGTAAAACACAATCGTCGGCCAAGTAAACTGCTCCGAAAACTACGTAGCGTTGCAAACTTATCGCCAACTGTGCAATCACAGATGACAAATAAAACGCTGGATTTGTTCCGGTTTGTTCCGTCGCTACAAAAACTGTGTATGTGATAATTATATGTAATTCTTACAATTCAAAATTAATGGAAGAATAGATTGATCGTACTCGAGCATGATAGATAATACTTGATAATTTCCAGACGATCCGGACCTCCTATTCCTAATTGACGCGTATACTATCGTGGGGAAAATATAGTGCCAGTAGTATAGTGTCAGTCTATATGCACGCAGTCATCATTCGTCGCTCGCTATTCTCGTTACAACCGCTCCAACGCTCTCCTTCACGCGGACCATCCTCCTCGACAACGCTGACCTCTCAACTAACGACTGCCTGTTAATTCGTCCTTCTCCCTTAAGGATTACTCGTCTTAATTCCTTTGTCTTTTCTCATAGACCCACCGCGTACGTTTTCCGCAACCGTCCGCGATCATGATCACGCAAGGCCTTTTTCCGCGTAACAATTCGACTGAAAGACCGACCACACATTGATGGGCTCATTGAAGTTTCCAGACCCTTTTGGTCTGTCGGAATTTAGGCTTTCTCGCGACATTGTTTATGATTCATCCGATACTTCTTAGGCAATCTGTCCACGTCTAAATAATTATATCATAAATTGGAAATATTTAACGTTTGCTTTACTTTTCCTCCATCAGTTACCCGAGATTCGTGCCAATAATAGCAATTATCAGCTGGTAAATTTCTGACCGCGTAAGCTAAACGCTGCCACATCGAGTACTAAGGAAACAGATCATTCCTTATCACGGTCTATCGCATTCCACGTTACAGCGATTTGTCTGGGGCTAAGAAACACTACGATCGTGTACCAGCACACTGTCAGAGGGTGTACAGCCCCGTTGACCGAAATGCTGGCAGCGATATTCGGTAAATCAATTGCGAGCCAGTGTACGTTTTCGCATTAGGGGAACAATACGTGACTCGCGAGCCATATATCTCCATCGAACGAACCTCCATCGTGCGTGTTTTTGTTTGCGATCGGGCCCAAAATAAATGGCCGTAGTCGTAAATGGGACCCATTTATGTTAATCGCGCTACTTCATCGACAACATGAATTACACGTTGCACCTGTGCACTGTAAACTGTGCGTAATCGGCAAACTAGTTTGGAAAAAAAAATGAACGGATCGAAGAACGCCAAAGAATAAATTTACAGTCAAGGATAATTTATCATTGAAAAGTGGGATGTTTTTACGAGGCGTGCTCGGCGACAGCCGTGGAATTAGCTTTCTTATGCAGAAACTCCTTGACCCATTTCCACCTTACCTTAGCTATGGCGTTTCTTAGAAGAGGCTAAACCGCTTTCCTAACCGTTCGCGTGTACACATCAACACACGTACTCGTTTTCTCGCGCTAATGCATTCAGAAGGCTATAGCAAGCTACGAGTTCACCCCTGAACGCGTCATTTTTCTCGATCTAATCAAATATTTTGAAATTATTCACTTACGTGTCGCGAAATCATAAAGAACTCAACGAGTACAGTTAATCTTCGAACGCGTGATTTTTCGTAAACTGTACTTTCCAATACAGCCGCGTTATTAAAATATAATGGAACGCGGTATATTTGTCTGAATATAGCGATAGAAAGAAAATGAAGCGACCATATCCTCCGCGATAGACTCCATTAATCTCGAAGAGAAATAAAGGCGCGTGCAATATGTTACGAGGAAAACAATTATCCGAAATATCGTAGGAATCGTTCGAAATAAACAGTTTCAATTGCATTCATCCGAACGTTGTGTATTTCTGGTCACAAAGACCTCGAATTGTAGCGAGAAAAACAATTGGCTGTACAGAGCCAATTGTACGGCCACACAGTACACAATCTGTCCATTTGCTATATTGCTAATATCATTAGTATTTCCTAGGTATCGATACACAGCAATGTGCAAATCGATTTTTATTCCAAACTTCAAGCTTCGGATCAACAGATTTTACTTCCTATATTTGTCTACACCTACCGATGTGTATACGATCGTAATAAAATTATACGATTACGCGAAATTTAATTCCTCGTTGAAAGCGTCTCACGCTTTACAAACAAAATTAACGGGAATATATGTAATACGGTGTTTTCACGTTACAATTATTTTCTTCGAGAAAAGTAGAAAATGCGTTCGTAGAATAGAACGAAGTCTATCGAATTTGCATATAAACTTCTATTAATCTGACAAGGATAATTCATCGCCGCTTAATAATAGCGAATCACGCCGATAATGTACACAATGTTCAAAACTGAAGGCACATTTTAGGCTTCGACAAAGCCGGCCTGTTATCCCGAGAAAAGCAAACTAACGGACGCGTTATCCGAAACATCGATGCCGGTCTGTGCGGCGCGATGATGCTCGCTACATTCAAGATTTAATTACAAGAGATTTAAGACGGATTTCCGGTAATACCTTACCATTATAAGCGTCGTTGGCTGCACGTACGGACAAGAATTACACGCGTGATTACACCTCTAACGCGGTACGTCGAAATACGCGGCATTATCGGCAAATATGTAAATCAGCATTATCGAATCGCGGAGGAACCGCTAACAAATGTACCCAAAGCATAGATCTACGTTCGTTTATCCTAACGGCTAATTATTCCGAACAGAGGTATAGTTTTTCACCGATTTATACTCTTCAACGTACAAACCAATTTACGTTCAATACCGTTACATATAGTACAGAACATGAATCGCTCTGTATCTTGAAAACTAAAACCGAACGACGGGTATATTCATAGGAAAACGTTACTCAGAATCACGAGCTTCGTAATATATTCCTCGTCGTATTCAGTAACAGATATAATATAAGAGTTAACAACAAAGAGTTAAAAGACAATACCCTTTAGATCGAAGCATTAGAATCAAACATACTATAAACTCTTATAATCCAAGCGACAGTACCACGGCAAAATAATTTACTTCAAGTTCTGTATGAGAATTGATTGTAAATAGTCTACCAAATAAAAAGAGAAAAAAATATTCTCGTCGTACTCTGTTCTGAATAATTACCTTCTACTCTGTTATTATAGATGCACTCACCCTTCTCTGCTCGATTTCTTCTTCCCTCCTTTTTCCTTGTTCCTTTTTCGTTAGTTTGGACTTCTAGTCACGAAAGAACGCGCTCCGATCGTCTCCGTCTCTCTTCTTCGAGATGCGAGGACGAATTATCGAGAGAAGGTGGACACGAACGACGAACCACTGTTCTCACTATACACCAAGGGTGCTAGGAATCGCGGCGATAATTTCGAGGATTCGGAAGCACCAGTCCACTCGCGTTCCACGCTCCCTAACGATGCCGACGTTAACTGCGCCTCGTTAAGACCAGCACGATGACGCGATGACGACACCTGGAAACATCACGTTCTGTAGCACTTGGTTACGCTTAACTCGATCGCGAATTATCGCGCCGGCTGCGATTGGATTTGTTAGCACACCCGCCGCCGGCGTCTTGTAACTTACAATTTCGCATATGTAATACACGGTTAAGAAATTTCATAACTATCGCCTACTATCGTTGATGTTATCATCAACGATAAGAAACATCAACGAATAGTATCCATTTTGTAAATTGGTAAAAAGAAAAAAAAAGAAATGAGAAAGGTAGAAACTGTACAACAGGATTTATCGCGTTTCGAATGGGAGAAAATAGAAAATTTTGAAAACAGTTGGTATATTTGGGAAATAAAATCGAATCAAATACCACGGAGAGAAATACGATACGTTATATTTTTCGTGTTTCGGTAATTAAAGTATAAATTTGCGTCAATTTTTGTACGTATGTCGTGTGTATGTATGTAATGCATTGTATTGACAATTAAGTGATTGCGGATTTTGTCAATACCACCTAACAAAAATCTAACCCCGATCTTTAACCCCGTATTTTTCTCCGTGGTATTTGATTTGATTTTATTTCCCAAATATACCAACTGTTTTCAAATTTTCTATTTTTTCCCAATACCACCTATTGACAAAATTCGCAATCACTTAGTAGATCGACCAACCCAATATATCGATTCTCTGAGCAAGATTATAATTATAGGGTAGGAAGATAAGTTTTGCGGTGGGAATAATATACAAGATGAATGAAATAAGATAAAATTAATTCTTTGAAATTTTCATAGACCGATATCGAGGGAAAAAGAAAAGCTATTTGGGAAGTAGGCGAGGTAGTTGAATATCGAAGGAAAATATGAATAAGAATAATGCAAAACAGAAAAATGATTACGCGTCTGTTGTATGAATAAATCGAGTCCAATGTGACGAGAATGGAAAGAACAATCGTGGGACCAGAAATGCTTGAAACATAGATATGCATATCCTAGATATGTACATATATGCGCGTATATGCAGGATAGGAAGCGACTGATCGCGCTTCATCGTATTTCCCCGAGTCCCATGAAATCTTTACACAATTCTTGGAATATATGAATAAGCCATATATTGTACATATAATAAGCAAATCTATCTTAGATGATCATTCGATAGGATTAGTATGAATTATACTAAATAAATGTTGCACATACGTATATACAATTGCTTGCAATTATCGATATATAACTACCAGTTGTCCGATCTACTCGAAGGATATTTCCAAGAATGTGATTAAAGTTTTATAAAATTTCTTGGAACTTGGGAATATCAGTTAGACAGCAGACTTATATAATTTAGATTATAATTGAGTAAAAGTAATATTAAATATACGGTAGGATCGATAAATGGAGAAAAAATAAATTTACGTATCTTTATATCTCGAATTATTAAATTATTTGATCGAGATCATAGAGAAACTGTGAACCATCGTGTCAACTATATCGCACTGAAATATTCAGCGAAACGATTCAAAAATGTTTCTTTGCGTTCCAATCAATTTCTCGACTTCTCAACTGTTAAAGTTTAGTCTATTATAATATTTCACCTAATTTGCAACCATCGTCTTTATCTTTATTTACGTCAAATTTATATAATAAATCAAACTGTGAAAACATAGTATCGTAGGCTACGTATTCCATGCAACAAATGGAAAAATGAAATAAATATCTCTCTATGCCTGCACTTTCAATTATCGAGCCATTGAAGCTGTTCAAGCAGGAAGCATCGATTCGTTCGGCCTTCCATGCTGCACCACATACTGTACGTTATACACGCGACGAAAATAGCGTGTATATCGAAACAAGCCCGAAACACCGAGAGATTAGGAGAAATCTTCCGCGGATCATATAAATTTCGCGAAACGCCAGTTTCGTTGTCGGATTACAAGTACGGCTAAACGTGCGCGGCACGCGTGTCGACACGATCTCCGTAACGCTGGAAACGATATCGCGCGGCGAATGGATCGAATACACTGGGATTAAACCGATTGCCACCGATATCGATCAGAAATCATTGATATTCCTTATCATTCCTACGTACAGTTAAAATTGACCAAAATTAATGCAAATGAATAGAACAAAGGAGTAACGGATAGGAAGTATCCCAATACAATTTGGACAAATAATTTCTTATTCAAAAATTGTATCTTATTTAAGGATTTACGATAAAGTAGGATGTTGAAAGAACGAAAATATGAGATCAAATATCGTTGAAATATAGTTGAATTAAAATTGACGGCCGACAGTTGTATAGTAGAAAAGAATCACATTTCCATCGAAGTATTCCGATAAAAAGGATACCTCGCGTTTGGAAGCAAGAACCAATGGAAAAAAAATTAGTACGCGTTGCAATCACAGGTGTTCGAAATGTTCCTATCAACAAAAATAGCAAATAGGAAAATACGAAGGAAAGTAAATATGAAATCCGATTTTTCTCGCTTTCGCTTAGCGAAAGCTTTCCATAATGGAAAGTGATCTCTCCGGTAAAGAAACTTCGATTTATTTATATTTCAAATTTTTATATCTCAATCGTGCTCTCATTTTAGCAAATGTATACAATGCCTAACATAACATTGCGAGAGAAATCGTGCACGCTAGTAAGAATTTTTAATCGTTAAAAAAGTACTACTAAACAAGTAACAAAGTCTCGGCATTTTGTTTCGAAAGCGAAGATATTCTTCCGATGTAACATAGCTGCGATATTTCGAGCGAATCTCTCGTAACGGAGCCCGTTAAAATATAACCGTGTAATGCTCGACTGTTTCGGTACGAAGCGCAAAGTTCGTTCTCACAATTAGTAGAAAGTGATACTCGATCGAATCTCTAAATCCTTGGATTGACAGTTCGATGAAAATTTTAATGATATTCGTTATCAAACAGAAAGCAATATTTTGTTACACTCTATCGAACATCGTATGCGATATATGTATGAAAGCGGGACATTGTAATCCTGTGAAGGAAATAACAATAAAGATATAACAGAAAGCAATATTCCATAGATATTACCATATGGACAAACTAGACGTTAATTTTAAGCAAAACTTTCTTCTACTCGATTCTTCTCGACAAATCAAAGACGTGTATCGTCTAGATACAAAAATCTTGTGTAGTCAAAGCACACCATTCGAATCACGTATCTCAACTTCGTTTGATTCCGCACCAATCTAATTTGCTTCGGCCATCAAAACGGCGAAGCCAATATATAAAGTGTAAACAGAAATCAAAAATCACAAACGGAGGAACAAGTAACGAAGAAACATAGAAGGAAAAGAGAAAAAGTACAGGGAAACATAGCTGAAAAGGAAATACAATGATCGGTACCTACGCTAAACAGCGCGTTAATTGAATTTCCATAGGAGAATCTCGATAACTTTTAGTAGAATGACAATTTCCCCTTTGTCGGGTAGATCGAATGAAAAACAAATTAAACAACTACGAAAGAAAGGAAACGAAAACAATGGAAAGCACGATAAAAGAAAAGAAGTAAAAACAAAAAAGGAAACGGACGAGCGTTGAAAAAACGCACTGATTAAATTTTCATAGGGAAACCTCAATAACTTTCGGTGGAGCGGCAATTTCCCCCTCGTTCGATTGATCAAAAATGACGAACGAAGAAAACAAGAACGGGGAAACAAAGAAAATGAAAAAGACAAAAAGTAAAATGGAAGAAAGGAAGAAAGAGAAAGAAAATGGGGTGAATCACGGTTCGTAGTATTCGATGCCACGTCGTTCTGTGTTTCCTTTTAATCGCGGGCCGGCGTTACCGGATAAAGCAACGTGTAATTTGTCGCAATTGGTATTGTTCGATGTTTCCCGGTTTTCCGGGTTCGCTCTCTTTCTCCGTGCAACCTCTTCCCAACCTTCGCTCCTTTATTTCCCCTCGGTTACCCCGTTCTTCCCGACGCGCTTTTTTTCATCCACTATATTGCCTTTCTATTTTGCTCGTGCACGATCCACGAATCAAGAGATAACGGAAAGCTGGACTGGATGTGGCCCAGTTTTTCGCGGATCAAAGTTTATAATCGACGTCCATTATCGAGCTCGTCATCTTCGAATCGTCTCGCTAAACCATCCACGATGATTCATATAACGGTGTGGGTGCAGATTTTGAGAATTTTGGTTTACACGTACAATGGCTCGCGAAAGTATTCCAACTCTCAACGTAGACAATTTTGATGAACGTGTTACGCGTACGAATACGAAACTTTGTAAAGTTTTATTCAAATAAATTATATTGAAAATTGTCAGTTTTGAACGCATAACGAAAGCGAACACTTACTTAGTTTCTATGTAAATAGGAAATGTAATTCCTTGTCAAACGTAATTCTAGCAATTCTACGGTATTAATGGAATTTCAAAACTCTCTCGCATAACACACACAATGTATTCGTAAAAAGTTTTCTATGATAATTCAAATACTTTAATCAGTCACTGTACTTCTACCCTTAAAAGTATCATTCTTATTCATCGCGAGTGTTTTAATTGCGAACAATTAAAATCTAACAGGAGATCACACGAATGATCGCGATAAAAAGCAAATCGACTGGGAATTTATTAATTCCTCGATTTAACGAAAGTCCTGGACAAACGAAACGAGTTTGAAATATCTCAAAAACAATTCGTGGGAACGTTTGACGCTCTTTCGAAAGAATCATTCGATGACATAATTAAATACAATTACGTTCTTTCGTTTTACTTCTTACAGAATTTTAATTACGTTTCGAACTTCTACTCAACTTACACGTATACGAGATCCTTTCGAGGAGTTTGATTCGATCACCAGCCTCGAGAATCACGAATCGTGAATTCGTGTACACTCTTCCAAATCACAACACCTATCGTTCCTCACTGATACATTCCACCAAGGTACATCCGGTCTTACGACTCGTCGGTCGAAAGTCGAGTCATTTACTTTTTGTCGCACGATCGACAGTATCTCGTCACATATCATCAATATTTTCCATATTCGTCAATACAAACACTGTTCGCACTTCGTGAATACCTTCCTCGACCCACAAATCGATCGTACGTATTTCGTAAAATAGGGAGTTAATCTCACTATCGATTAATTCGTTCGATCTTTTACTTCAAACTTATCCAAACTTATCAAGGATCAAACAGTTTGAACGAAACAGCCTACGACGAGTTTACGAGGGAAGCATAAAACGAACGGCGAAAACGCGACGAGTAAAGAAGACACGCGGGTCGAGAAGCCGAAAATTCGGAAGATAGACACGGAAATCTCAGCGCAATGTAGTTGAGGGGTAGTTTTTTGGAGAAGCGGCTCGCTCGCCGACTACTCGTTAGGACTTCGCCTACGGACTGCCGGGCGCCGCGGCAAAAGCTACGGCGCAACACGCCGACGCACCAACCCCCTTAGAACCCTTGGCCCCTGTGTCGCACCGATACCAACCAATACCAACGTACGCCAGCGAGCGTCTCCTCGTCGCGATGATCCGAGTGCTATACGTGTACCTGTAGACAGTGGTACCCGATGCAGTTTGATGTTCAACCCAACAACGATTCGTCGATCACGCGTCCCGTTGCTCATCGATCTTTCCATTGATGTTACGTGTCCTGTTCATCGACGCAGAATTATCGTAAGGGGGTTGTACGATTGGCTGTAGTATTGTATTAGCATACATCGACTCACGAACGTACATGAAAATGCATCGTAAATGCGTCGTTTTACGAATTTTACTTTAATTTATTTTTATGCTTCTATCTCTATATATACGTTAATATTAATCTTCCCTCTACTTTCGTTATTTTGTATATCAAAGGCTACTCTATCAAGTCTCGTGCGAATATAAAATAAATAAAAAAAATTGTCGATAACTAAAATTCTGTAAATTATCTTTTAGTAGAAGAGGAAGATGAAATAATTAACATATATTGAATCACGAAAGTACGTGAAAATGCACAATTCCTTTAACGAAGTAATAATATGTCAGCCTATGATCTGATAACAGAAAATTTGCTACGCAGTAATTTTTGTGCGTCCATTCGTGAAAGTATTTGAACAGGTACCATAAAAAACTTTTATATTCATAATATTCGTATTGAAACGTCTCGCAATTTCGTTAACGCTGTAACGAGACACGCGGCTTATTACTATTATATCGAGTAATATGAAAATCTAAATAGTAATTACGCGACATTTGCTGCAAATATATATGATGGGGAGATCCCCGCTTCCAGTTGTTGTCGGCCGATCCTCGTAGATGGTTCCTAAAGAAGAAGTTTCGCTCGTCGCGTTTCGTCCCGGGACTACTGGCGGACTCGACAGTAAGGCAATGCTCGGTAGTCCCTGCCTTAGACGCAGAGGGCGTCTCGCTAATTGCGGTATATATTCTAACGCGGACCCAATTGAACCACTAACGAGATAATCGTCCAATCGCTGTTTGTGCGTGTCGTCGTCGTTTCGTTCCTCGACCGTTTAGTGACCGAGGCTGCTTGATCCGCCACATATATTATTTTAAATATAATTCTATTCTATCAAATTGTAGATTTCTATTAAAATGTAACTTACCAATAATTCTCTCAAATTGTTCGTCACTTGCGCTATTGTCCTTCGAGCTTCTCAATTTGTAACACGAAACAATATGCCTGTAACAATTATTAACCTCTAATTATAAATTTCAGATTAAATTAAAGAAACTATGATTACAATTAAAATAAATTCTCTCTCTCGTAAACAAACATTTTAGTGATTGAGGTTAACTTACTTTAAAAATCGTATATACGAATACATAAACGTATACACGGAGTAGTGGTAACACGTATTGAAAAATGAACGTGTGTCTGTGTTACTGTAGAAAATATTTCAAAACCTCTATGTACATTTGCCATTTGACAAATTAACAAACACGTTAATGTAGCTTATTATCTCGTTATTATTAACAAACTGACAGACACTTGTGAATCTTTGATATTGTACTTGCCAGTTGTAATTTATTATCGTTGCAACTACGGCACACCATTCTTCAAATTGTAAGAGCTATGAAACTTTATTGCGTCTCATATCCAAGCTGACACGGGACACTAAATTAAAAGATAAATAAATGATTTACCGATGATATCGTGATACATGTTGAAGATGGATCCTCTTATAAACCACTGAAGGCACAATGAACACGCGAAAGGAATACTTTACGCCAAAAAACCGCAAAAATATGACAGCATCACAACGCGCGCGAAATGTGACGCTTCTCTTCGGTGGGCAGACTGACTTCAGCGCCGCGCTTGGTATAGGATGGAACTAACGATTGGCGCCAATCACTTTCCTCGCAATTTTGAATACGAATTCCCGCAAGATTTAAATTCCACGATTGCTAGGAAAGAAGTAAGAGTATGTAATTTCTGTTCAAAATTACTGTTCTAGATTACTAATTAATTGTAAATTCTAATTAATTATCTATTCATGATGTAAGAGCAATCTGTAGAAATAAAGTAATCTCGTAAAGCAAAGCACAGATATAAATAATATATATACATGTTACGAAAGTATAGAAATTTATACTTCGTTTATCATTACAGGATACTATTCTATATTTTATTTACTATCGCTGTTAACGTTGTAATTAATACGAAAATCACTCGGTATGAAGATAAATACGTAAAGATATAAAACTGTATCGTTTCGTTTACAACTTTATATCTAATTTTAGTTTTGATTGCAAACAATATCGATACTTTATAATCTTGTGTCTAATTCTAATTTTGATTCCGAATACTAGTTTTGATTCTAAACACTACTAACGATGATATTCGAAATAAACGTGTTTATGAAATTTATTATTTTTATCGCAGAAAGACGATATTGTCTAAAAGACATAGATGCAAGAGTCAATAAAATATTTATCCATTTTTATTTCAAATCCACTAAAATGGTAATAGAAATTTTATCCTCGTCAAACTTAGAAGTTTCTGGTTCTCGAGAAACTCGGTATTCATTGGAGTTTCAATGTTTGCTTGCTCTTTCCGCAAACCAAGATGAATTACGTCGATCCTATTATAATATGTAACAATGAATGTTACGTGAAGCGAAAATTATTAATCGTCAGTTGTTCACAGAGAATTATACGTCTTGCAGCGTGGCAAATTAAGCCGATATAATTAAAATACTGCGATGCATATATAACGCAAAAACAACTGCTTCAACTAACAAATATATCGGCATACCAGCCTCAGAAAAACCTATTTTGAACGAAATTTGTTAAAAATGTATAAATGACGTAGTAATTATGTAAAATATACATATATTGCATTATAGAGAAATTGAAATGCAAAATACTTGCGCTCGAAAAAATGTATACAACGAAAATTACAATTTACATGAACAACGAGATTGCAAAATAATCTATTGAAACTCAAAGCACGATATGTTAATCGCTTTTCCACGTTCTTTGTCGATTTATGCTATATTTCTCTATTTACCATTACTACAATCGATACTCGTTCAACCGGACAGTGCGTTTATTTTTTATAATTAATATCAGTTTAAAAATAAATTCCACGGTACTTATAAAAACGATAAGTCGTAATACGCGTTTTCCTCGTATAATCAATTAAACACCGTTGATAAAGTTTCGACGATTCTTGACAATAATTCGTAACATACGTTTCGTTTTTCGGATAAAATTATTTCGTATCGTAAGGTGAACCATTACCATGGAAATGGAGTAACAATTAATAGAAGACTAGTACTCTCAGTTTCTAAATTTAAAGGTAATAATGAGTAAACGGTGATTCTGCAAAGAGAAAAAATTGACGCGGCGATATCGAGCGATCGTCCAAAGTAAGCGAAAAACTTTCAATATCTGAAATATCTGCCAAGTGTACAAACAAGAGATAATAATGGTAGAAAGGATGATATCGTTCTATCGATTCTACGTAGAAAACGATACGTTTGTTCAGCAAGAAGTTAATTCGAAATTACGCGATTTAATAAAGGAAAGAAAATATCAATTTGTTTAATATTGTGTTTTATGAGAAAAGAAATTAAATATTCTACTCCGTTCCAATAATAATTTTTTTCTTCCACGTCCACGTTTATTACGAACTATTCCTTTGTACTTATAATTGTTTATAATCTCTTGCAGGGTGAAACGAGTTCCGTCAACAATTCCGTCCACATTGCAAAAAATTTTTTCTTCAGGATACAATTTCATAATTAATTTTTACATTGAAACGACTGTCTCCAAGCACAACTATGTTCTTTGACGAATCATTTCTCGCACAAAGAGTACAAGTACATTCAATCCTCTCTATTACAGAAGAAAAATTTCAACAGTTCTTGCGAAACGATCATTAACGATAAATAAAATAAAATATAGAGTAACAAAGGATCGCACAAGGAGCGTGAACGAAATTTTTCATGCAATTCCTTTTTAGGTAAGCTACCTGGAGATTTAAAGTAAATAGAAACCGACGAACTGAATATAAAATTCTTGAATTACTCCGCGAAGCATTTCGTGAAAGATGGTGGATTTTCAAAAATCGAGGTAAAAGGAGCGCTTGACAAATTGAAGAGCTTCGATAAAAAGTTGAAAATCCCCTAAAGGAAAAAAGAATATATATATATGTATTACTCGCTTTCCATAATAAAATAAATAAACTTTGATAATAACCGAGTTATTTGCAATTAGTAAGAGTTTATAGAGCTATTTACACGTGACACGAAACCACGTAACTGGTTGATGAGATTTATGCAAATTATAGTCATTATTTGTAGCGTAACAAACGTTCGAAACTAGAATTTCAAATGTGTTTCGACTAAAATTCATAATAAAGCGATTGATCGCGTAGAATGAATAAATTACGCGTATAAACCGGCTAACAAGTTACGAATGAAGTAGATACGCGTTCTTTTTATCGGTATCCCTTTCGTTCGATAGAAATCGTCGATAGAAATCAGCAACGTTTAAAGAATCTGAGTTTTCACCAGCGAAAAATCAATTCGCCGATATTTTCTCTAACCGATGAACATTTCCTACGTGTCGCCACATCTCCGAGTTAAAACTCGAACCTGTGTTTCATCGATAAGCGATTGGGATGAACCCCCGAGTTCACTTGAAACTCCAATCCGAACTTCAAACGTTCGTCCGCAAAGTTTTTGGAAGCTGCGCGGAAGAGCTTTCCAAGTAATATGGGACGTGCAATCGCAGATTACTTCGATAGTACTTTGATCATACTTTCTTCCAAACTTGCCATCGTATACGCAACACACTGGATAACAGCTTTGCTTTATACGTATCTGTTCTTTGGCTCCGCCGTTATCTAGTAAAACTAATCATTTATAAACACTGTAATTCGAAAATAAAGAAGCAATTGATATTTAATGTTCGTCGACTTTCCTCCGACGTTCATCGATTTTTCTATCTCGTTTTATACGCTCGTCGAGCATTGTACGAACGTAAATGTACGATTAACGTGCGCGTTCGTACGTACGCGACGGGTTAAAATCGATGGAAAAGAATCAAAAGTGACCGGCTCAAAATATATTACACCGAATGGAGCGCTATTTTTCATAACGGCTTCCGAGTAGCTATCCAACTTTTCTAAAGGATTCGATTTTTTCCGGATGACTCGACGTATCTTCACGACCAATCCATTCGATCTTACTGGGACTTTCGGTTCGCTGACGTAATTGTACAATTTTATTAGAAGCTTTATACAAATGTGCATTTAAAATCAAAAACAAAATCAAAGACAAAACTTGGAACAATATACGGAGTGCGATAGAGAAACTAACGATTTTACCTGAAAGTTCCAAGTAACGAGAAATATTCCAATAATTTACTGAGAGAAAGCAAAGTACAGGTTTAAAAAACGCCGTGGTAAAGCAACGACGTAATATTTAGGATGGAAATACGAAACGGATACTTATCGGAATAGGAACGAAGCAAGAGGACCAGGATAATAGATAGTGTACCTGCGGAGTGGCCATGAACTCCCATAGGAAATTAAACTTCAGCGTGAAAGCGAACCATCAAAGAGAAAGACAAGCTAAATGAAACGGTTTCCTCCGCGTCTATTTTTATTTGACCGTGTAATGCATGATTTACGACTTACGATGGAATTGGAAAATTATTCCCGATTCTATTTAGACGTCATTCTATCGATTCAAATTCGTATCGTAATTAATCGATATCGTCGCGGGAACGTGTTACGTATAGAAAGCCATCCAGAGAACACAATTGTAGGATTCTATTTATTTATTTACAATGAATTAAACGGCAAACGATGGCTATTTAACGTGAACTAAATACAGTATAATGTGCTATAACTAAGACAACTAAATAGTTAATTCACAACTCTCGTCACCACGGTTCCAACGCTCTCTTTCACGCGGACCATCCTCCCCGACAACGCCGATGTCACGTAAACTTGCGACTTAGATTAGAAAAAAAAAGAAGGTTGAGCCGTAGCTCGACTCTTAACTTTCTTTCGTCAAACTTTGTTATAAATTTAATGATTGCAATAATCTTACAGAGGTAGCACAATATGCTTAATCAGAGAAAGCCTGAACAAAAACTGCCCGAGCTTGCTGAAGTCTCGGCTTATATACGTTTTGCTTTGGGGATGTTGAGGGGCTCGGTGTAGGTTATGACGATACGGTGGTGACGCGTGCGAAAGAGTCCAAAGGTCGTAGAGGAAGTCTTATCTCCGATGTGGATTAAGACGAGATCGATGTCACACCGACGACACTCTGACTTCTCCACTAGCTATTGCCTGTTAATTCGTCTTTCTCCCTTAAGCATCCCTTAGTCTTTTCTCACAGCCGCACCACGTACGTGTTCCGCAACCGTTCCGCGACCGAAGGATCAACGACACGTTGACGAACCTGTCGGCACTTGGGCTTTCTCGCGACATTGTTTATGGTTCACTCGATGTTTCTTGGACCATTTGTCCACGATGCTACGCAATTATACGTCGTTTTATTTCTCGTCGGGTCGTCCTAATTCGCAAAAGAATTGCATCGACGAATATTTAAATTTACGAACACCCAATTTCGTCTCAACCCGTCGCTCAGCCTATCGATTTTCGTATAATTCTTACAAACGCACGGCGCGAGATCGACACGTGACATCGCGCATATCGTATCGCAGACGTATTTCGGAAGCTTTGGACAAGTCGGTCTATCGTATCGTCCATCTGATCCTTCCGTTTTGCTTTCCTTCCTGCGTTCGGCGCTGTAATCCAGTCGACCGTCAATCATTATCAGCACGCACAGACAGACAAGCGTTATGCGGTCAGTGTGCGTACGAAAAACTGTACGATCATGGCACGAGGGCAAAGGGATTGAGATGATCAACGTGCAGGATTGTTTGATAAAGAAACGAATGGATGAATTTGTAACAGCAAAATCGTATGCCGATTTGATCGTCTCTCACTCAATGCTACAATACCAAAAGAATATCATAGGGATCACGTTCATAGATTTATATTAAATGTATGTTAGCAGAGAAAGTTCACCTTCTTGCGTAACTCTAGCTGAAAATTACAGGAAACAGCAATGACGATCTAGTCCTTGTAACTCAAAACAACGTTAGTACTAAAGGTCACAATAGCATGGATCTCTCCTAGTTTTGAATTTTTTCCATTTCAACTTGAAACTTTTTTTACGGCCATGTGCAACTACAGGACTATTGTACGTGGCGAAATAAGTCGAAAATATAAAATACAACGCTTCGCTTTCGAAAATATAAATTCTGTTTGAAAATGCATTAGGTTGTCCGCAAGGTTTCTTTCGTTTTATAAGGAAATAATTAGCGAACAATGTTTTTTCTTTTACGTTAGTTTATTGAATTACGCGCGAAAATAATAATAGAAATAGAACGAAATGAATCACACCTAATTCAATAAAATAGTATAAAACAGAAATTATTGTTCGTCTATTATGAAACGAAAGAAACTCTTCGGACAACCTAATACGTATGTATACGACGAAAGTTTGAGAAGCGAAGGACGACCCGTTCCGAAGGATACCGATGAATCGAAAATAGAAACGACAGTTGGTCAGCTATGACGGAGTTACGTTATTAAGGTATAAATAGGGAGCGAAGCAAAAGGAAAGAAAGGAAGGAAAGTAGAAAAGGGCGAATGGCGCGTGGAAAGAGGTTGGCACCGGCGTAAGTTGTTTGGCATTCGTTTGGCGTGCAATGCCGACCTCGTTCCAAGATTGAATCCCGCAAAACTGGCTGCACCACGGCGTTATAATTAATTTATAATACCTCTAATTGCGTGGCCATGTCGGATGCGGCTGCCCCGACGTTTAATTTGTTCGCTAATTAAACAGGATACGCGCGCGCCTTGCAAGGCAGCGAACGCGGCTGTCTCGTTGCTCTGCTTTTCTCCGTTTCTCTTCGACCCTCGTCGTTCGCCGTTTCCAACGACCTACCAAACCTTGCATCCACTCGTGCACGGGTTACGCGCTTACGAACGACGAACACACGACCACTCGTTGCGGTCGCGGTTCGACACGCGGATGCGTCGCTCCGTCGCTTCGAGATTCGACGCTGCGTGCTCGTCGACGATCATTTTAATCTTCGCACTTTATAATTTGCTCCTCGAACGTTACGTTCTCTCCGCCGATCGAACGGACGATCGAACATTTCATCTCGAGTTTCGTATCGTCTACTTACGGTCGATGCTTAAAATGGCGAGCTAAAGTTTCTTCGCTATAGAAGAAAATTCGCCTTGCAAATAATCGGCAGAAGGCATCGATAATATAGTATCGTGGACAGATTGTGAACCATAAACGATGTTGCGAGAAAGCCTAAATACCGACAGGACAAAAGGGTCTGGAAGCTTCAATGGACCGAGCGACTCATCAACGCGTCGTCGGCCCTTCGGTCGAATAATTACGCGGAAAAAAGGCTACCTGACCGTGGCTGCGGACAGTTGCGCAACGCGTACGTGGTGCGGCTGTGAGAAAAGACAAAGGGATGCTTAAGGGAGAAAGACGAATTAACAGGCAATAGCTAGTGGAAAAGTCAGAGTGTCGTCGGTGTGACATCGACCACGTATTAATCCACATCGGAGATAAGACTTCCTCTACGACCTTTGGACCCTTTCGCACGCGTCACCACCGTATCGTCATAACCTACACCGAGCCCCTCAACATCCCCAAAGCAAAACGTATATAAGCCGAGACTTCAGCGAGCTCGGGCAGTTCTTGTTCAGGCTTTCTCTGATTAAGCATATTGTGCTACCTCTGTAAGATTATTGCAATCATTAAATTTATAACAAAGTTTGACGAAAGAAAGTTAAGAGTCGAGCTACGGCTCAACCTTCTCTTTTTTCTAATCTAAGTCGCAAGTTTACGTGACATCGGCGTTGTCGAGGAGGATGGTGCGCGTGAAAGAGAGCGTTGGAACCGTGGTGACGAGAGTTGTGAATTAACTATTTAGTTGTCTTAGTTATAGCACATTATACTGTATTTAGTTCACGTTAAATAGCCATCGTTTGCTGTTTAATTCATTGTAAATAGATCAATAAAAACTCCTACAGTAACGAAAAATACGTACATCCGTGTTACAAGGTTTAAAAAATTGCTGAGAACGATGTTCTTTAAGGGGAGAACGTATACGTATATCTTGTTGAAAGTACAATTTAAGGAAAACGTAAACAAAGCGTAATTCGGGCAACTTATCGTTGAAAAATCACAAAATCGCGTATTTGGAGAAACGATTTCAATTTCCATGAAATACGTCTTTCCACCAGATATTATGTACAAGGTTGCTTGCGAATCAACTTCCGCAGTTGTTTAAATGCCAGAAATAGGAAATTTTCCTGACTGTAGATTTTTCGAGAAGAGAATTATTTTCGCAAATTCAATCGATAGTAATCGCGTAGCAGACTGTGGTGACACGCGAGTCATAGGTCGAGGCGAAGCGAGAACGACTCGTGTTGTTGTGTCTCGGGACATCGACATCGCCTCGACACACGAAATTAATAATAGTACAGCTCCGGTAAAAACAATGTCGCCGTTGAGGGCAAACGTGGATCCAAGTCGGATTTGAATTTTCGGACTCCCCTCCGACCGGTATAAATTAGCGGACACGCTCGCGAGTTAGTCAGTTATTTTCCAGCGAGTTAGTTATTTTCAAGCGAGTCAGCTATCTAGCATTATCAATATCGTCGTAGCACTTTCGTCGCGTATTTATTGCATCCGACTATCCAGTCTAGTATTATCGTCTATTTATATTTTATTTGTATATTTAATTTATTCCTAATACATACTAATAATAATAATACATTCCTAATACATATATCATAAATCGATTAAATTTATCTCGATCAAAACCTTTCCTACGCCTCACCTATCCGCTACAACACGATTTCGAAAAACGATCGGATAATTCCATCCGCCTTAAGACAATCGAATCGCATCGACTCGATTCCCTGGAGACTCGCGTATTACCGAAAGGATGGAGCTTAGAAGTCTCCGTCACAGAATAGAAACCGATTAAGCGAAACAACCAACTGACTGCACCTGTTGATATTTCCCTAGCCACTGCACACCCCTATCCACCTACGTGTACGGTATACGAACAACCGTACACACGTGTACATCAACGTTTCTCAAGCCTCGTTTCGCGAAACGAGCAACGCTTGAAAAAGTAGCGTACGATTAGCCGCGAACCGACTCTCGTTCCATTCGAATTCGGCAATTATTCGTCCTATCGACGCTGTCTTGCGTAATTGAACCAATTGTTATTACTGTATTTTCAACGGGATTCGTAACTTCCCGTTACGATTATATCAATCGACACCACGAGCAGGTCGATCCCCGTATTTCTTGCGGGATAATAGGGGTAGTTCTGATGGAATAAAACTGTAGTCTACAGTTTTATTAATATGTATATTTTATAACAACTGATACACACACACACAAGTTAAGTCGGTTAGTTGGATAAGTATGACGATGATCGATGCAAATAAAACGGATAGTTGACGCGAGTACTACATTAAGGGAGAACGAATAATTAAGTTGACTGGCCGGTGGTTGTAAGAACTGTGAAGACACGTCTCGTGTTCCTACGGAGGAAAGTTCGGCGTGGGTGTGCCCTTTTGAACTAGGAACGCGGATTCGTTGTTCGCACTTTTCGGTGGGAAAGTGAGGGTAACGATCCGCGATGCCCATTGGTTATCGCCAACGTCAATTCGTGAAAATATGAGAAAGTTTCCTGCCAACGTGGCTCGTGGGTGTCCTTGTTCTTGGGAACATCCGCTTTTCCGTTAGACAAACCGTCGCTTTCTCCGTAATTCGTACGAACGTGGAATAAACCCAAGAACTGTTTCAAGGACCAGAGCCATAAACCTAAAATACTTGTATGAATAGAGAGGAAGTTAAAAAGAGTCGGTTTATGGTGGTTCCTTGGGTTTATTGGGGGTCGGTGCGAAGGTATGTGGGCCTTGGCGGTCGGACGTCGGACAAGGGACGTCGCGCGGACCATCTCACGCGACGTAACAATTACCGATATCGTTTTGGAAATCACTGGTTACAAGTTACCAGTATCGGCAATCCGATATCTACGAATCCGATGACGTTAACTCTAACACCGATCGATGTGTCTTTGTTCTATGGATTTTTGAATGTTCCATTTTTATAATAAAGCAAAACCGTACGCGTAGACACGTACTATGAATTTTGTCCTATAACATCGACTCGTACAAACTAATCGATATTCTATTCGTTTCGAAACATTTTTCGAAAAATACTGCAAAGCTGTCGCGCGACGGATTTATATAAAAGCAAGTACAGGACGTAGAACGAACCGGTGTGCGCGTTTCGCCATAGTTTAACGCAACACGCCGTAAAGCCAAAATTGATCGAAACGAATTCTCTTAATTCTCATTGGCGATGCAGTGCCAACGAACTTTATTCGTAAACTATTGTTGCGTGGCAACGCTGTGTATCGATGCCTCCGCGATATTCGTGTACCTATAGTATCATATATATAGTAATACAAAATGCATCGACAAGCATACAGCGTATATAAGGTAAAATTACATCGGTATATCGGATTATTGAAAATCTTTCGTCGACCCAGTTAATCTGTAATACGGCGATAGTAGTGGCGGCCAATAATAAACGAAACCGAGTGAATAACGGCGAAAAGATCATTTACGCGACTAGCTAACAAACGTCGGACAGATAGGTTTTACCAATGATACGTTCGAGGAAATATCATCGAGGAAATCGAAAGAGACGAGTACTTTAAATTAATGATAATAAATTTCTCTTAGATCGCGAGAAAAGATATTTTTCGTTGAAGTAATTACTTCAAGCAAAACTCTACACCTTTTCTTTCGTATATCCGTGAGCTGGAGACTGCTGTTACGAAGAGAATAGAATTTAGTGAAGCAAAAAATTCGAAATAAACAGAGGTGCATATTATTGTGCCCTTGAATATAAATTTTGTTTCGAATTACAAGATCTAGAAACAAAAGAGCTACAAGTAGATTTCTATTGCTGTTTCTTGTAGCCTTCATCTGGAGCTTAACAAGATTAACTTTTTGATAATGTCCTTTGCTATAAATATATGAACACGCTCCCTATCATAGCTCTTTTCATATTATATCGCAACACTGTAAGAGCGAGGATCTGTATCAACATACACTATAATTATACCTATACTTATTTCCTTATAATAAAGATAATGTTCTTTGCTATAAATGTATGAACATGTTCCCTATCATAACTCTTTTCCTATTATATCGCAACACTGTAAGAGCGAGGATCTGTATCAACATACACTATAATTATACCTATACTTATTTCCTTATAATAAGGATAATGTCCTTTGCTATAAATGTATGAACATGTTCCCAATCATAGCTCTTTTTCTATTATATCGCAACACTGTAAGAGCGAGGATCTGTATCAACATACACTATACTTATACTTATACCTATACTTATTTCCTTATAATAAGGACAATGTCCTTTGCTATAAATATATGAACATGTTCCCTATCATAACTCTTTTCCTATTATATCGTAACACTGTAAGAGCGAGGATCTGTATCAACATACACTATACTTATACTTATACCTATACTTATTTCCTTATAATAAAGATAATGTCCTTTGCTATAAATGTATGAACATGTTCCCTATCATAACTCTTTTCCTATTATATCGCAACACTAAGAGCGAGGATCTGTATCAACATACACTGTACTTATACTTATACGTATACTTATTTCCTTATAATAAGGATAATGTCCTTTGCTATAAATATATGAACATGTTCCTTATCATAGCTCTTTTCCTATTATATCGTAACACTGTAAGAGCGAGGATCTGTATCAACATACACTATAGTTATACGTATACTTATTTCCTTATAATAAGGATAATGTCCTTGATAATGTCCTTTGCTATAAATGTATGAACATGTTCCCAATCATAGCTCTTTTCCTATTATATCGTAACACTGTAAGAGCGAGGATCTGTATCAACATACACTATAGTTATACTTATACCTATACTTATTTCCTTATAATAAGGACAATGTCCTTTGCTATAAATGTATGAACATGTTCCCAATCATAGCTCTTTTCCTATTATATCGTAACACTGTAAGAGCGAGGATCTGTATCAACATACACTATACTTATACTTATACCTATACTTATTTCCTTATAATAAGGACAATGTCCTTTGCTATAAATGTATGAACATGTTCCCAATCATAGCTCTTTTTCTATTATATCGTAACACTGTAAGAGCGAGGATCTGTATCAACATACACTATAGTTATACTTATACCTACACTTATTTCCTTATAATAAGGACAATGTCCTTTGCTATAAATATATGAACATGCTCCCTATCATAGCTCTTTTCCTATTATATCGTAACACTGTAAGAGCGAGGATCTGTATCAACATACACTGTACTTATACTTATACCTACACTTATTTCAATATATTTTTCTATTACAAATTCATCCACTCGTTCGTCTATCAGTCAACCTCAACATTTTCTATTCGTTATTAACGATAGAAACTACGTAGCACAAGTTGCAGAGAGACGATCTAATTTCGAAAGAAGATCGCCTTTCGTTTCGAGCCATCGTACCAAATTAACGAAATACCATCGATCCATGGTTTCGAGCCATACAATTTTTAAGATTTACTTTGTCCCCTTAAGACGTTAACGAACGATTCTTCTTCGACGTTGCACCATCTTCGTCGATCGTTTGCTCCTTGCCACATCTACGATACTTCGCTTCGCAATCTATTTGCTCCTCCAATTTAAGGAGAAAATTATCGCAAGTATTTCATATAACTTTTTACCTTCTTCTCCGTATTAAACTTACGAAATTTCTTAACTGTAAAAAAAATACGGCGCTTTGGAAAATTAACCCATAACTCGGAAATCGTATAAAAGCAGGATTACGTGGAAAATAGACGTGACGGAGCTAATGGCAAAGACAAGGATCGCGCGTGTGTATCTTTGAGCGGAAAACTGCACGTTCGATACAACTGCACCGACTGATTGCGTCGAAACACGTCCCTAACAGTAGCCGATAGCCGTTGTTACAGATTCATTCGCCACGTAGCCGACAAGTCTGACAATTTACCGAGTTACTCGCCACCGGATTTGACCATCGCTGCGGAAGCAATAAGGAGCAAGTTTGGTCTGACTTTCGTGTGACGAGACTGCAACACCGAACCGTTAAACGTCGAATCGATTCACCGGAAAACTCGACGATGTCGATGTCACACGCGCAAGAAGAAATCCACGCGACGCGATTGTCCTGTCCGCTCTTGTCACGACGAAATCAACGATCACCGATTTTTTAGCGAGAAAAGGTAAATGGCGAAGTTAATTTCAAAGCTGCTCTTTTTTCGTTATTTAATACGACAACAATTGGACGCTAGAAGAATCCTCGCAGATCGCAGGTAATTCGTCTTTTCTCGATGCAACGAAATCGGAGGATCGATGAATCAAAGGTGATTTGTCAAAAAATTTGAGTAAACTGTAAAATTCGTAATCGATGTTTAATTAGAAGAGCAGTATTTTATCTTTTTGATAGTTGGAACATGATACGGACAAAGCTTGTAAGTAGATCGAACGTACCAAGCATCGTCAAGTTTGAAAAATTCTGAATCTAATGATAGCACGCGCGTGCTCATCCACGAACGAACAAAGTAAAACTCGTAGTTGGAAACGCTGGCAAGTATATTTTAACAAGACGAGATATTTTTAAACACCGAGTCGCTATGAAAATATTTTTATCAACGAGCGGACCCTTTATTGCGAGTTAATAATATAATCGATACTCGGATAAAAGATACGCGAGTGTACCTATGTTTATGCATAAATATGAGACGGCTGAGTCTCTTCAGACCCTTTGAAACCCTTTTTCTAGAACGTCATTACGAAGCATAGCATAAAAAATATCTACGACTCGTACCACGGTAGACGTCATTTTTCTCCAAGTTACGAAGAAAAGCGGTTCGTTTCCCCAGACGACTTTTTATGCAGGATATATACGCTGAGTAATCAGAGAAAATAGATTTCCTTCTGCGTCCAGCTTCTCTTCCCAAATCCCTCTACGAATACGGAAAAGAAAACGCAAATTAATCGTAACGTAACGTTTTAATCAAATTTCCTAGATTTCCTACCGTTGAGAATTCAGGATCTTTGATGCCAAAATAACGTTACAGGAACGCAGAATGTACACTTTTAATTAACATCGGAAATAGTTCTACGTTTATTTAACGAACGATTTCTAATATATTCATCGATACACATTTCCACGCGTTGGCATTCTCTTTGTCTCACTATCTTCCATACCCGACTCTTAACCGAGTGAACTGTTTTCCTTCATCTGTTTTCGCACAGAACCACGCCAAAAAAATTTACTGAAAATTCTGTAAAAGAATTGTTTGTAAATAATCGACTAAATAAAATAAAAAAAAAATCTATTTTCGAGATATTTTCGAGATTCGCCGCGCGCACACACACACACTTTCACACACCGATACTCGCGTACAAGTATTTCCACTGCGCATTCAACCCACTCTAGCACAGAAACTTATACATATCTCAACATCTACGTTTAGAATAAAGGTATTGGCCTGGCAACTAAGTGATTGCGCATTTTATCGATACCACAAAATCCGCGATCATTTAGTTGCCAAGTGTATTTTCGACCAGTCGCGGGGAGACGCGATCGCGAGGAGGCGCGTCAACGGAAGTCGTAAATTCCCGTTGCGATTATATCGATCGACACCACGAACAGGTCGATCCCCGTATTTCTTGTGGGATAATAGGGGTAGTTCTAGTGGAATAAGTATTTTATAACGACTTACACACACTAGCTACGTCGATTATTTAGATATGATACAACAGTTAATAAAAGTGAACTCGATATCGAACAGTTGAGACGACTGTTATGAGATTTTAAGGAGCGAACGTCACCGGGGAGTTTTTTGCACACACTAACTGTCCGCTCTTTTGCAATCACGGAGGAAAGCTCGGTGTGTGGGTGTGCCCTTAGAACGAAGAAAGCGGATTCGTTGTATATACTTTCCGTCGGTAAGCGAGGGTGGCGATCCATGATGCTCATTGGTTCTGGTCAATTAGCGAACGATGACAGAAGTAGGAGACCTTCTACCGTCTTTGGTAGTGAACGATATTGTTCTTGGGAAAAAATCCACTTTTTTCGTTATATGAACATCCGGTCTTTCCGTTCGGCAGATACCCGCTTTCTCCGTGATTGTTACCAGCACATAATAAACTCCAGGACGTCTTGAGTAGCCAGACGTAAACCTAAAATATTTCTAGGATTCTAAGTCCAGTAAGTTCGGGATAGACCGATTGACCTAACTTAACATGTGTTAGCAATTAAACTTGTGGAGGATACTATGATACTGGATCTGGATGGTCTTTCGTCGGGCGTGTGTCAAACAAAGAACCCAGTAGCTCGTTGATTGTATTTAAACACAAAACGTAACTACTCGCTCTACAATGCTCGCTTACTCGCTCACTCACTGACTTGGGACGGAGGATCGGATCAGAAGGTTTTTCTCGTTCTGCGTGTCCATATCATACCGGGGTCGCCAATGAAGGGGATCGGTTGATCCCGCTTCCACAGTTGTGTTGTTGTCGGCCGATCCTCGTAGATGGTTCCTAAAAGAAGAAGGTTCGTCGCGTTTCGTCCCGGGACTACCGGCGGACTCGTCGGTAAGGCTATGCCCGGTAGTCCCTGCCTTAGACGCAGAGGGTGTCTCGCTAATCGCGGTATATATTCTAACGCGGATCCAATTCGACCACTAGCGAGAAAATCGTCCGATCGCTGTTGGCCCTCTGGTGGCGATCGCCAGTCTGGTGTTGCCGCGGGAGGTTTGTGCGTGCCGTCGTCGTTTCGTTCCTCGACCGTTTGGCGACCGAGGCTGCTTGATCACAAACTAAAGTTAGAGTATACGGTGGGTCCTTGGGTTTGTAGAGGGTCGGACTACCGGTATGTGGGCCGTCGACTGCCTGGTAGCGAGGGATGACGAGTACACTTTTAACACCCAACCAATTTTCCTGTATACCGTTCTATTTAATCGGTACGAGGTAACGAATTATTATCAATGAATTTGATTAGACAATAGAAGCGGCTAGAGGTCGTTGGTTTTAAGGAGCCGTTTGAGGTAAAACAAATGCAGCATCTCATTAGCAATATGGGAAGGGAAGGCGAAGATTTTCGCGCGTAGACGCCACTCGCGGTAACAACCTCCTAACGCGATACGATCATTATACGGCTTCTCCACTGGCCGACTTTTTCCTCTCTTTACTACTTCGTTTCTGGCCAACGATTCGCTGGTTTTTTCATTCGTGTGCACCGTGCGTCCTTTCGCACAAAACCAATGTTTTTCTCGTGCCGGCGAAACAAAAAGTGCTCAACGAGATTCCCTGTAACGGTTAATTAAATCGCAACGATAATTGCTTCCGCTTGGTCCATTGAATTTCATTTTTCAATCTCTTATTTCAATCGTTTAATCGATCAAGGCAACGCGTAAAAGTAAAAGCGAAATTGTCGAAAAGAGTAAGTCAAGTACTTCGTACGTTTCATAAAAATGTCTGAAAATAAGGCAATTATCGAAGGCTTCGTCGAGATAGCGAAACAAAGTATATTGGGACAATAGATTCTTTGTAGGAGACACAAAATAGATCTTTATGAATCGAAAGTTTATTTCTACGATGAAATTATAGAATCGAAGTAAAAGAGATGGTAAGTACAAATGGAGAAATATTTTCATTTCAAAAAGATCTAATTTATATTGATATACGTGTTTAATCGACCATTCGCGGAGAGACGCGATCGCGAGAATGCACGTCAACGGGAATCGCAAATTCCCGTTACGATTAGATAATCGACGCCGCGAAACGATAGATCCCCTATTTCGGTTGGGATAATAAGGATGGTTCGATTGGATTTACAACGAATTAACAGGTATAAATTAATATTTATTCCAATAACTTTGTAAAGACGATAGTTACGCTGGTGCGTATGTACAAGTCAAGTAAGCGATTGATTTAAATAAGTCACGATTCGGTGGAGAAATGACTTTCTTTTGTATCTGGCGAGCAGCATTTCGTAAGTGGTTTTTCGGGTTTCCTGCTGTCTTTCGTTCGGTTCGTGTGGAACCCATTTTCCCACCTTCTGGATCTTTCCCATGGCTTTCGAACGTATGGAGACGGCTTCTCGTGTCGCGTTTAATCGATCAGAAAGTCGTTGTTGCGTTTGAGCGTCATCCTCGTCCAACGACGCTTGCAATTCGCTGTCTTGAAACTTTTTCGGTGGTCTTCCACGTTCTTCGTTCCTCGCGTCAAAATTGCCACTTCTGAATTTTTTAAACCACTCGAAGCACTGTGATTTACCAAGAGCATGCTCACCGTAAGCTTCGACAAGCATTCGATGCGATTCTGCAGCAGTTTTCTTCAAATGGTAACAGAAAATCAATGCTGTCCGCGAATCGTAGTTTCCAGGCACAAAATTCGACATGTTCAACGCTATTTCGACAAAGTGTGGCACGAAGGACTTTTGTTCAAACTAAAGAAAATCCTACCACACACCTACTACTCCATCCTAAAATCCTACCTAAACAACAGGTTGTTCATGATTAAATACTCAGACGCTATAACCACAACATTCCCAATAGAAGCTGGCATACCCCAAGGCAGTGTCCTCGGACCCTTGCTGTTCACCATCTACAGGTTCTTTTTTTTTTTTTTTCCGTGGGGAAATCCTCATGAACGCCCCGCCGCCCTCTGGGAGGCGACGGGGGAGTGTCGGACTCAAACCGACTAAAACCCCACGGTGGTCATCCTGACGTATGGTAGGAGTGCCCCGGGGCCTTTTGCAAATTACTGCCGGAGCACATCCTCGTCTTCTTCTTGTTCTTGAAGCCGTCCTTGCTTCGTGATGAGGCCGTTAGGGGGGCCCAGAGCATGACTTGCTCGCAAAAGGAGCGAACGGCGAGATACTCCTGGTGCCCCCTCAGCATGGCGTTGACGATCGCCGTGGGAGCCAAACTCTCGTCTATGGCGAGCTGCAGTACACGGCGCTGTTCTGTCCATGCTAGGCAGAATTCTAACGTGTGTTGCGCCGTGTCCTGTCCCTCCTGGCACTGGTGACAGATGTCGGTCACCTCTCGCCGAATCCTTAGCAGGTACTGACCGAACGCTCCGTGTCCCGTCAGCAGCTGCGTCATCCTAAATAAGAGCGGCAGTCCGCCACGATCCCTCCAGGCCTCCCAGTTCGGTAGGACCGCTCCAACGGCCCGACTAGGCCGCGCAGTCTCCTCGGTGGCAAGCTGGATGCGCCACCGTTCCCAGGTCTCCAGTCTCGCTTCTTCCCGGACGTCGAGGGCGGACCGGCCGGCAGAGGGCGTATCCCCGGTCGAGCACTGGTCCCGCAGGTGATTGTGCACCCGTCGGAGCGCCAGGGCCTGCAACTCGAACGGAGGAGACGCCGCCAGCGCGGTCGCCGACGCGTAGGATATGGTCCGATATCCTCTGACGATACGTATGGAGGTCGTCCTCTGCAGCCTTCTCAGCAGCACCAAGCTGCGGCGATTCTTTGGCAGATCTTCCGCCCACACCGGAGCCCCGTACAGGACCCTGGATCGAACCACTCCCTCGTACGGTCGACGAACCGCGACCCCGGCTCCGCCGATGTTCGGTAAGAGGCCGCACAAGGCGTTGGCTGCGGCCGATACTTTCGGGATCGGCAGTTCGAAGTGCGGCCCGAACGTCCATTGGCTGTCGATGGTGAGGCCCAGGTACTTCATACGGTAGCCCACCGTACTAGAAGTGTTGCTGTATTATTATAATAAATCCCGTAAATTCTATAGACGGCATTTGTTTCACCGAAATATTAAAAAATTTAATCCAACGTACGATCCGTATGAAATAAAACAGGAAACTTCTTTTATAAATCATATTAAAATCGTAAGAATAAACGAGCAGACTTGCCGGTGACGAGTTCTAAAAGTTTAAAAAGTACTTTTATCATTTGCAAGCATGTCATTAAGAAATACAAGCTGAGTAAATATGTAGCGGGCAAACGCTCCAACGTCGGAACACCAATTTAATTTGTACCTTTTCTAATTAGCAGCTTGTTTGTAGAATTTACCCTCGTTTCTCGAGATTAAACGTTAAATTGTCATCTTGTCCCCATTGCGAACTGTGATTTAAACAAAGAACGAATTTGTTTCTTAACCGTGTCGTAAGGAACTTGAAAGATACGCTTCTCCCACGAACAAGTATCCCTTGATTTACTAAAGCAAGAGAAAATTACGCGTTTCAATGCGCTCGTCTTTTCTTCGTATCCTTTATCGTTCGTTTATTTTTGAAATAATACAGAACGGAATTTTTATTATTGAAAACTAGCATCGTTCGTGACATTATTTCGATCGTTCTTCCAATCGATAAAAGCGAAATATATCCTAAATATCTAAAGTTTTGCCTATCACAGTTTCAATACGATTCCATAAAAGAAACTCGAGGAAAGTAGAAACAGCGGATGTTTTGACATGATTTCCCAAATTTGTATTCTATTCACCTACAGTTTAGAAGATTCCGAGTTCCAACGTTAAAGTTTCAAGCGACCATATCGTTGCTCGCAACACGTACGTAATCTTTCGGGACAACTTTCGCATAAACAAATAAAAATTTATAAAGCTTCTTCATTGACGCCGTTAATAATTCTCTTAGAAGAAAATATTTTTGTGCTTCTTAGAATTCTCATCCAACGACGAATAAAATAACTGTTACGCCGCCTGAAGCGGCCGGCCCACCAGCCCGCGCTACCTGCAAGTCAATGGGCCTCGGACCGTCCGTCCGACCCGCTATAGACCCAAGGACCCACCATATACTTCAACGTTAGCTTAATTGCTAACGCATTTAGAGGGGTCAATTGGTCTATCCTGAACTTAATGGACGTCAAGTCCTAAAAGTACTTCGGGTTTACAGCGGGCAATTCAAGACGTCCTGAGGTTTATTACGAGCTGGTAACAATCGCGGAGGAAGCAGGTACCTGTCGGACGAAAAGTAAATACACCCAAGAGCTAGGACATCCATTAGCCACGTTGGCAGTAAAACTCCTCATGTGTCACTCATTAACGTTGGCGATAACCAATGGGCATCGCGGATCGTTACCCTCACCTTCATACCGAAAAGTGTGACCAACGAATCCGCATTCCTAGTTCAAAAGGGCACACCCACACCGAGCTTTCCTCCGCAGGAACGCGAGACGTGTTCTTCACTGTTCTTCAGTCACCGTCCATCACTCACGGTTCTATCAGTCACCCGGGCTTCTGACTAGTGCCATCGTTCCTGCGAAGACATCAGTTCCGTACGACACCTCCCGAGTCAACTCGCTCCAAAGTCACGCAACCATCTATCAGTGCGCTAAATATCGGGCAGTCATTGTATCTCCACGACTCTACTTGTGTGCGTGTATTAGTTGTTCCGAAATATATATACACATTAATAAGACTGTAGACTACAGTTTTATTCCAATTGAATCACCCCTATTATCCCACAAGAAATACGGGGATCGACCTGTTCGTGGCGTCGATTAGTAAGATAATCGTAACGGGAATTTACTCCTCGCGAACGCGTCTCCCCGCGACTGGACGAAAATACAATAACTCTGCAAAATTTCTTCGTCGTTTAGTAGCTCCATTACGACATTGTACTTTCTTCTTTTTTTATACATGAGGAAATCCTCCTGGACACTCCCCCCCGCTCTTCCGGGAAGCGGCGGGGCTAATGTCAGACTTTACCGACAAAAACCCCACGGTGGACCGCCTGACGCTCAGCTGAGATGCCCCGGGACCTCTTTCGAATTACTGCCCGGGCACTCCTGCGTCTTCTCCTGAGTCTGAGGGAGTCATTCCCTGGTTAGTTCGGCCATTGGGAGTGTTGAGATATTAATTTTCTGTGCTAGACTAGGTTAAATGCACAGTAGAAATACTTGTATGCGAGTACCAGTGTGTGAAAGTATGTGTGTGCGCGGCGTCTCGAAAACGGACGAAGGAAAACAATTCAGTCGGTCAACAGTCGGGTATAGAAGAAAGTGCTGAGACGCGTGCAAATGTGTATCGATGAATATATTAGAAATCGCTCGTTAAATAAACGTATAACTATTTCAATGTTAATTAAAAGTGTAAATTCTGTGTTCCTGTAACGTTATTTCGGCTTCAGAGATCCATAATTCTCAACAGGGAGGGACCATCCCTCTCAACGCTATCCTCTGGGCCGTCGTGCAAGTCTGAGGAGATCCAGATCCTCCTCCTCGGCGTGTCGGCCCCTATGACCATCTAACGTGACGCAGGGTCGTTCCTCGGCGCGGAACCCTGCAAGGGTGAGATGTTCTCACCCTCTCCCGCTCTGTTCGTTCCTTTACGAGCGTCACGCCTTCGCAATATGAACGGACTGCGAGGAAGTCTTGTTGCCCCCTCGGCATCGCTTTCACAACCGACGAGGGGTCCAATCTCTCGCCAATCGCTAGCCATAGAATGGGACCTCCCACGCCGAACAAAATTGAAACGTTTGCTGGACCGTGTCTTCGCCCTCACCGCAGTGGTGACAGGTGTTCGTCGCCTCTCTTCCGATTTTCTGCTGGTATTCCCCGAATACTCCGTGTCCTGCGAGCACCTGCGTCGTCCGGGAGGACAGCGGAAGCCCTCTACGGTCCCTCCAAGCCTCTCAATTACTACGACATTGTACTTGCGCGTTGATTAATCGAATGGTTGTTCCATTGTTCGTCGTAAATTTGCAACTTGCTCGCTCGATTCGTTACGACAAATCCGGGACATTTACGCGTTCAAAGATGAACGAATCTGAAATTTTGAATATTATCTAAGCTGCTTTGCGATATAAGCATTATCGATCGAAATACAATTGGAATTATCGAAAATCATAAATATATCTTTGTCGACAAAACGTTATTGAAGAAGTTACAGCAAAAATCGATAAAGAAAATTTTCTTCGTGTATCTTTTATTAAAAAGCGCTATTAATAAAATAAAACTACAAATTTACAGAATTTACCGTAGATCGTATAAAAGAATCGTATTTATTATTATTATTATTATTATTATTATTATACGTATTATCTCATCCTTGAAGAAATGAAGGGGCAACGAAGAAAATTAACTGGCATCGAAAGAACCATCCTTTTTACCTTTATTATCGAAATTCTTTATTTTCTGTGTCTCGTAGCTCTATGTGTTAGGTGTGCATGTATATGGAGTAGGAGGAGGAGAGAGAAAGAGACAAAGTATAATCTTCGTTTATGTTAGAAATATGGAAATATTCGCTTAACGAGATATACATTACGCGGCGGCTTATCTTTACTTTTCTTTCTTCCTAAGACGCGTAAGACCACCTTAAGATCGTAGATCGACGATGAAGCGACCAACGAGCCGATTTCACTTTGTTGTATTAAGCGATTAACTCGTTCATTGAATAGGCAGATACAGTGGATAGGGAAAGTCGTGTGTAATGATTGTTTTTTGTCTTTTTTTTTGTCATTTATTCTACGTATCCTATCTTTGTCGTTTTTTTTTTTTTTTTTTTTTTTTTTTTTTTTTTTTTTTTTTTTTTTTTTTTTTTTTTTTTTTTTTTTTTTTTTTTTTTTTTTTTTTTTTGTAAAAAGAAACAATTTGGCTAAAAAGAAATTTGGCTAAAAACGATAGTCTGTTCCCCGTGCCTAACGGGGGCCTAAGAAAGTACCGGAGAACGTAAGTAAAGTAACTTACGACGTTGATTTGTCCTTTGTCAGGCTAAATATATATTAGAACGCTACGCATATTGTCAACGCCGGTGTTTAATGCAAAATTCCTTATAGCGCCACGAATAATTAAATTTGAACTTTATAAAGTTGTAGGATCTAAATGGAAAAAGAAATAGCGACCAAAAAAATATTACATAAATGCTTACAAATCCTTTTTATAATCATAATGTTAAAAGACAGAATTCAAATACAAGTAAACCGACCGCAAATAAATTGCAAATGGAATGTTGGCCCTTAATGGATTAAGAAAACTGCTTTTTAGAAAACTTTTTAGAAAAGCACGGTATCGGGATAGCAAGGGAGAACTTGAGACCCTCTAATAAGAAATTCACTATTTTTGCCACAAATACATTCGAAAACTAGGCACATTTATATTCGCAAATCTTTCTTCCGATCTGTTTAACCGGAAACACCAGTATCGTCCTATATTTTACACGAAATCAAATACATAAAAAATAGAGCTTTCATTACGATACAGGCCGATCGTTTAGCGTTCGGTTACTCGCCCATAGCAATTAGAGAATAGAACATCGTGACAACACACAAATCTTAAAAGTGGAAAAAGGAACGCAAGAAGTGTTTTCATTTTTTTTTTTTTTAACCAGTCTTCAAATCGACAGTTCATTGTAAAATCATCGTGAAAAATTCGAAATTTCGTTCAAACGTATCGCAGGTATACAAACTACTGTCGTTATTTAAGAAGCGAATTCGTAAAAAGTCGGTTACTTTTACTTGCTACGCTTTTGTTTCAACGCGCTCTTCTTCGTTTCCTTTGTAATTACAACCAAAGGGAAATTCGATTTACTTTGATCAAAGAAACACAGTATATTTCCTTTTTGTAAATTATATTATAATTTCGATGCAAAAGTAAGGAGAAATTTTGCTTAATATCTTTCTATCGTTAGTAAACTCCATCATTTGTAAGATGTCTTTTTAATAAATTTTAACAAATAACAAAAGAGCCAAGACTTCGATTTGAAAATTCGTGTATATTCAAATTTGTATTCGTGCATTTCATCGAATATTAATAACGATCAAATAAAAAATAATTCGTGCGTTTTCTTTTTCTTTTTTACAAAAATTCTCATTACTTCGGCATCTACGAAGGAGTTCGTCTCGTTTAACAGCTAAGAAAAATGAGCATGGATTTACGGATAATCGATATAAACCATTAAATATAATTCGCTTTTAATCGATCTTATTACGTCAGTACTTCGTCAGCTTTCTTTTAGTTTCTCTAAGAACTTCGAATGAGTTACATGAAAGAAAAAAGAGAGAGATAATAGTAATTACTTTTATAATAATAAGAAGAAACGTAAGAACGTTTAATTTTTAAAAACGGGTACTACCAACGATATTTGTAGCAAAAATATACAGGCCACGTGGCTGCTTACAATATACGCTCCGCAAATTCTTAAAAGGAAAGAAAAACTTAACAAACGCGAGAGAAATGAAAAGTTATTTTTCTTCTTTTTTGTTTTTTTTTTCTTCTTCTTCTTCTTTTGACAAAGAACATAACGGTTAACGACGTCAAAACAACCATCACTCAGTGTCAGTCAGGCGCGGCTGTACAAATCATTGATACCCACTGACAATGAGCTCATCGATTGTACACCTATACTTAAGAATCTAGATTTTATTACGAAACTGCTCGCACGAATTTCACAAACGATTTCTTATTTTCTTTTTGCTTTACTTTTTTCTTCTTTTTCCTTTAATTACACCACGAAAAAGAAACTATTGACCCATGCTACTTCGCTCGGTTATTCCAATAATTATATTTACGGATGCATCGTACATGCGTTATTGCCAATAACATATGTACCGCTTCATCTTCGTACCGTTGTTTCTTGAACAACTTCACAGACATAAACTGAGATACATATTATATTTTCCCGTGCAATTCGGTGTGTTGAACATTCAAAAAAATTAGTTACAATTATTTAAATTACACGATGAAAATATGATATTATTCGTTGAAATTCTCGTATTGTAAATACGTTTTGAATACATATTTTCTTCCAATTTACAAATACAATAGCGCAGTGATCAAACGAATCGCCGTTCGAACGTGTTTCGTCGACTAATTGATACAAATTTGCGTATGTACAACGTACGAAGATGAAACACAAGGAACGGAATATGTATATTTATATACACGAATCGGAGCATGTGTTATGAATGCATAATATGCACGCATGTAAATGTATATCTCTGTATAATATGACGTGTGTAGTAATAGTAGTAGTAGTAGTAGTAGTAGTAGTAGTAGTAGTAGTAGTAGTAGTAGTAGTAGTAGTAGTAGTGTTTGTTTTTGTTTGTGTGTGTTTGTGTGTGTGTTTGCGCGCGCGTTCATGTGCGTGCATACGTGCGTGCGTGCGTGTATATGTGTCTATCCTTGTAAAATGTACGTCGCGTTTCATGTACGTATGTATGTATGTACGAAACATTTCGCATAGACGTTCTGGGAGTGGAATCAAGATATCTCGAGTATATGAAAAGCAATCGTTTTTAAAAATGTAGAAATTCGCTTGTTAATAAACGTATACGCAATAGTTTGGCCATCGGTCTTTGCCATACAAGGATAATAATTTTTATCGACTACTATCGTTAACTAGGGATGAAGTCATCGTGAAAAAAGAACCGGAAGTCCACGATTGTTTGTTTCTTTTATAGACAGGGGAACGATACCCCTTCGGTTAGAAGAAAATGTTTTCACGAAGAAAAACGCACGAGGATAGCATAGTCTCATAAATTTCAAATACATGTGCAATAATACATGTGTATATAATTTTTTTTTCTTAAGAAGCGGTAATTCGTTTTTCGCGATCCTAATGGTGCCTTTAATGTACGCGTGTTCGCTTGTTATGCCTTATCGTTTCCCTTAACTGGCCAGTGTAAACTCTACTGTGGCACAAAGAAATTTCGACGATTACTCGCGTAATTTCACGTTCAATACGTCGTGTAAATAGAGCTTCGATTGCAAATAAATTGTCACGATATATATTTATGTGTATATATATGTATATAGAATACCACTAAAAATTCGCTTGAGCGTACGCCCAACATACAGACCAAACCTTCATATCAATCTCAAGCACACATCAACCGCTTTGTAAACGGTATAACAAAAGTAGCTTAACAAACGAAGCACACAACCAAATGCCGAATCCTGCATTGTTTTGCGTATCTTTATTTTTAAATTTAAGAAAAAATAATATGAACTTCGAAGAGTATTAGAGTTTCGAGAAATTAACACACGAACCTGTATCTGTACATCTATACAACCCTTAACTGTGTAGTAGTCAATTATGTTAAGGAAATACATACTATCTAGTATTGCTATACGATTTCTTTATTTATAAGAATGTTTGACAATTAAAACGTAAATTATAAAATATTTTGCAGAATGCAACCTCGAATAATGTTTAGTTAAAGATTAAATATGAATGATTAGAAAGCGGACAACGTAAAGCATTAGAAATATATACGTTTATTATTTTAATATCTAACAAAATAAAAACGTAAAAAGTTTCTACTTGATAAAAGAAAATATATAATTTCGTTAGTCTGTTAAATTAAATCATTCGTGAATAAGATATTTTCATCTTTTGCATAGTATATAGAATTATAAGTAATACTATTACCTCTAAAGCCTCATTGTATGTGATGTTAATTTTCTTAAAATCATGTACTATCTCGAAATACTCTAGAACTGCGATGATTTAGTTGTGTGCTCGTTCACATTATCGAATCATGTTGATCATTGAATGAAAGCATCGAGTAAATACAAAAGGTAATAGCAAAATTCGCTTTACCCCCAGAAACATCGCTATTCTCATATCAGATTCGTTTACTGTCTACTTTTAACAAATGTATATGTCCAAACAAACTTACTTATGAATTGCACAATGAAAAAATTAAGATACAATAAGATAGAATGGAACGAATGAAAGCTCACAATGATAAAAAAAACACTTAGAAAAATTGTCAATATAACTATCTAAGTTGATAATCGTCGTGTTCCCTCTGTTGAAAGAAAGGAAGCACGGATTGCGCAAACGCATTTTCACAGAGAATGTTTACACTGTTTCGTACGTACGTACAACATGTGTACTCACGAAAAGAGAACTAAGATTAATGTTATTTGGAATAATTATGATCCTTAGTAATTCCAAACGTAAGAATCAATTCCAGATAAAAATGATTACATCTCACATTCACAAATGCGATTGGCGATTTAATCACTAATTACTGAAAAATCTATGCATACATAATCAAACACTTCACTGTTTGCGCGGCAGCCTTTTCAGCTATTAAACGAATTACGCATTAGATTAATTCAGTATCTTAAGTTACCACCTAGTTAATGTTGTGTTTTGTGTATCAAATCATTATCGTAACAATTATTTGTTGGGCACACACCGAATTAAAGTCTCAGCTGTAAGCACGCGTCAAACTTTTCTTTCTCCGTGATTCATGTTCATTAGCCATCCTCTTTTGGAGGGGTAAACCAACCTATAAGAATATATAACAACATAATACCATGTATATCGATATTTCAGAAAGAGACGGAAAAACATACGTCAAAAGTAAGAAATTAAGAGCCACGCGATACAATGATTTACTAATATAACAGAATCTTATAGGATTGCATCGTTAAATCTCAAGTCAGCAATGCAAATAGTAATATAACGTATAAATATCGACGTTATATTAATGGAAAAAAAGGAAAGGAAAGGAAGAAGAGAAGCGGCGTATGTTTCTAAAATTATCCTTCCCAAATTATTTTAATCAATATTGTTAAAGAAACCTGCATTAAAAAACGTATTATATAATAACAATAATGAAAAATTCATCGTCTAAATAACGCTAGATATTAAACTCATCATCTTCTCGTCAAATATTCTTCCTATTGCAAAAGTTTGGCATACACGACGAAATGAGAAATAAAATGACCGTCTTACCATTTTTTTCATGTATTTGTACAAGAGACTTGAATGACTGTTGTGCACGTGCTAGACTATATTGACCTTGACCACATACTTTGCTAGCACTACCTGGTCCTTGAAATTGTATACGTGCTTTTCCCTTCACTAGTGTTGCTGAAATCTGCATGATGACTGCTTCAACTGTATAGGCTGAACTCCAACCTTGTTTCGTTAAGAGTTCCATGCAAATTGCACCTCCTATAAGGACGTAACCACCAGAGATCATGGGATGCACGACTCTGACAAATGGAGGTTCGAATGGGTAAGTTTCCTGCAATCACAAGAATAGAGAATTTTTTCTCAATTTTACAAAACCAATAACCTAAATATCAATATCATGCGAATTAACAAAATTTCCAAAGTATTTACCAAACTACATTGATATCATATGTAATTAAAACATCAAGATATAATAAACAGATTCTTAAAAGTGACGATGTATTACTTATTATCTAAAACACAACTAGAATCAATAATTTTGATTTACACAAAATTTATACAATAAAAACACTTGCAAATTAATGACATACCTTAAAAAGCATGTTAAGGAGAATACTGTCTTTGCCTTCCTTTTCTTTTAGAAGTATGAGATCGCTGTGTAAAGGTGAATCAGGATCAACACACATCAGCCTGACATTCCATTCATACAAACTGTCATTTACTAATTCTATGCTGTACATTCCTACAACAAATTTAAGTAAATACTTGAATATGTCGATAAATCTGTATTTTTCTTCTACAACGTGACTATTAAGCTGTCTCGATACAACTGTAGAATGAAAAACATGTTACTACCTTTTTTGAAACTGTCACTCCGATAAATGTCGCGCAATTCTTTCATAAGTCTGTCTGTGGCTTGCACACTGCCACAGACAGATCCTTTTAAGTAATCTTGTCTTTGATTTTGTCTCAACCTTTCTAACGTTGCAAGATGTTCCAATTCTATTTCTTCACCCTTAAAAATTCAATTCGTATCAGTATAAATCAATACAAGTATAATCTACATATTAAAATAACTATTTTATTTAATGTTACTTTATTTACCTTACTCTTTGCATTGGCATCCCCTTCGTCCATATCTAAGTGTAGGTCTTCCTCCGCATCGCTTTCTTCATCGTCATCAATATCTTCTACATCTTCAGCTTCCATCCTTTGTGCCGCTGCTTCGTTTGATCCTCCTAAACGTAATGGATCCAAAGCTGTCCTTAACCTTTCAACATCGGGTGGTTCGGGTAATGAGTGGAGTCTACATAATTCTTTCAAGAGAATCCCAACTTGATTAATGACATGGTTGTCACGGCCTGTAGTAGTACTTAAAATTTGTACCGCATTTGTAACACTTGTTTCCTCTGATTCCGCAAACCAAACTGGTGGTGTAGAAGGATAGGTTTCCTATGACATTCATTAGAGTTCATATAATCACTTTATAGAGCGAAACGGCGATAATCATAATTTAATTTTTATAATATGTAATATACGTAATGATATATTACTTTACATAATATTGAATAACAATAATGAATATTTATATAACATATTTCCATAAACTTGATAGTTTTCAATATTGCAATTAACTACTTTATTCAAAAAATGTTATAATTTTCCTCAACGTAGCTCATTTGTTATTTCAACTAAAACAGAAAATTGTCTAAATATAAAATGAACTACTACTACTTTAAAGTATGTGTACAATAATAAAATCCTCGAACAAATTAAAAAATATATGATTACCAGTTGTTATGCGTATAAAAATTACTGATAAAAATTAGTTACTTAATTGGGTGTTTAAAGCTGACTCATAAAGTAGAAAATATTTTTAAAAAAGGACTCTTAAAAAAAAGGACCGTAGTAAAAAAGATAATAGAGATGAAAATTCTTAAATTGTAAAATAGTTGTTCTCGACGATAATTCGTGAAATAAAAGATTACATTAAAAAGCAACTATAATACACGGCGAATGTTTATCGCGGTCGTATACACGATATTTAAATATGGATTTATCGGCAATTGCAGTTAGCTCAGCGTCGGTGCACGTCCATGCATGTGCGTAACAGAAATCTCGTATTATTAATTAGCAATACCAGACCATATTTTCTCAATGAAACAAATGAACAAAAATTGTCAATTTTGTAACAAACGAATAGATAAAACAAGAACAATAATGCGTTTCACTAATATCTATTTGAATCAAATTTTTAAGTCCAACATTTGTTTTGATACACGCAAGGTGAGAAGATAGGTTTGAATACGCTCGAATTGTTAAAACGCTAAATGATTTTATTCACAATCGACCTTTAATGAAAGAAAAGACAACTATTATAAATTTCGATTTGCATCCGGAGCTCCATAACAAAAGAAACGTAGAGCGCAAATTTTTTTGAAACACACGCGATTATACGCGATGACTTATTGTTTACACAGGCTGATAATAAACTTTCTGCATGGATCCGAATTTAAAATTAATCGCTACAAATTAATCAACTCGACTCTAAATAATATAAACCGCTATATAGTAAAGAATAAACAATTATTTATTTTTAGTACTGATATGTTAACTATCATAATTTCGGAGTAGTTAAATGAAAATTGAAAGTAATTTCATAATAAAAAAGTGAAGGATGATGGCAACGATGGTAAGAGGAACGTACATACATGGATATGCTCATTGTTATCTAATTTATCTATAAATATTATCTGGCGTACACAAAATTAGTAAGTAGTTTGGTAATCGTGATATAACTGTCTAAATGGCACCGATTCTAAACGAATGACTTGTTTGTTGCAAATTGCAAACACAAAAATGGACAGAGAGAACAGATACCATTACGAGGGGCTTACCCTCTATTTGTGACATACATTGACCTCTAGCGCAATATTAATTCGTCTGAAAATCTCCACGGAAACTAGCTGATTGAGGTGAGAAAGGATCGATCGTAACTACAACAAAACGTACAGAACAATAAGAAACTATGGAGAGGACAATGCGTATATGATAGACACGGTATACGTGCTCCCGAGCATGGCTCTTGTCAAAAGCCTCAAATAACAACACGACTGTTATTGTTTCTTTGTCCGATCGGTCGTAGACAGCGACGAAACTTAACACGCTATCCATATAAAAATGAAAATACTGTCGATTGTTCCGAATCGATTTACTGTCTCAAATCGCATCCATGCTTGGTACACTTACTGTAATATTGGCGTGTATTTCGTATTTCTTCCCATTTTTACCGACGAACCTGCAGCTGAGTTCGTCCACACTCGCAGACATTATCTGAAATCTCTCATGGCTCTTAGGGAAGACGGACTCAAGAGTTTTAATCTCCTGCTTAAGGGTGTTCAAACAAGCCATTTGGGGGAGCGAACGAACGTGCCGGACCCCAAATTTTTCGGCGGTGCTTGTTCCAAAAAGTACAGCAACCCGAAAGAAACACGACGTACCCGATGACTGCCCGACAAAATGGCGACCGCAACTGACCAATTCGGCCAGTCTCGTACAATTTCGTCCTCTCTCGTCACAGATGGCAGCACTGAAACATTCAAACACTCGTGACGTCTTTCCGGTACAGCTGAGTGCCGCTCAACGTGTTGTGGCATTTAAAACGAAATCCGGATTTAATATACAATTGCTCACGAAAGAATTCGTACGTTTATAAAAACGTATTATCAATATATTGTTTATTGAAATTTCGTTGGGATGGTAACGAACACGACTATCAGAAATATATTAATAAAGTCCAAAATAAATCTAAAAATTTGTAAAAATATAATCACATATCCTTTATATTTAAAAATCAATGATTAAATATCTTATTAGTTGCAGAGCTCCGAAAGTAATATTGTATTTGTACTTGGGATTACTTAAAATGTACTATACGTACTTAGAATATTAAAAATTCGGTTGTTAATTAATCTCGATCTAAACGCTTAAATATTGTATTAATAAACTTTACCGATCGATCTAAACACTTGAATACTGTATTAATAAACTCTACCGATTATACTATATCGATAAATACCAATAAATCAGAAGTTAAAATGATCAACTCCACTTTTTATCAATTCTACAATTTCACTACATGAATACATGATTAACATTCAATATTCAAGAAACAAATAATTTATTTCCATAAGTTCATTCATTGCAAAGAAAATGACATAAACGATACTAAATTCTAAAATAAGTTTAAAAAATAGTATTCGTAACATTGTTACCTTCTTCTGTTTTTCATTTTATGGAGCAGATCAATGCAACTTCTGATTGACTCAAATGTAATCTTCCTTTTAGTCAATATAATGTATTTATCTTTAACATAAAATAACCAACACTCGTTAATTATATCATGAATTTATTTGAAATGTCTAGTATGTCTAGTTCTTATGATCTATATGTACAGATGATAGTGTGATAAAGTATAATACACGCATGTTAACATGTTAACAAATAAATGCTCTAATCTAACATACTAAAAATAATTAAGTCCTAATTTTTCGACTGGGCCCACAAATTTCTTCCTTCTTTTTCTTTTAATTTCAGAATATAGTGCATACTACATTCTATGTACTCCATGGGACAACATGAAGTATTAAAATAATTCAAGAAATTCTTCCAACTTGGATATTTATTTACCAGTTTGTATTCGTATTCTCTTCAGTGGCATACATCTTTTTGTAATAATATTTTTGTTCTCACGTAGTTATATACATACATAAGAAATAATTAATATTTATTTATAACAGCGCTCAATATAACACAAACATATTAGTACAAGAAACATTGTTCATATTGTACTTAATTTATTAAATAAAATATCTATAATGTTGCACGTGCTTAAAATTAAAACGAGCTAAAATGATACTAATTGCAATTGTATTTCCTTTTCTCTTTCTAGCAATAAGTTTTTTTTTTTTTTTTTTTTTACGAAAGTACAAAAATCAAAACCCGACATGTTATAAAACGTAAATAATAAATATATTATTTTACATACTGTACAGACGTTTTTCACTGAATACTTTTCGTGTATGAATTTCTTGGGTTATTTTTTTTATCATTTTTTTCGTTAACATTAGAAAAGAGTAGACACCAGTCCGTGGTACATAGTCTTTTTAATGGCAATAGAATCTTTGAAGTCGTGATATGACTAAGTGTAATTTATAAATAACAAAATATACCATTTCCACCGTAACAGGATGCCTAAGCCTTTTTTATTATATGAAAATCCATAATGGTCAACATTAATTTATCACTAGAATTATTTTCATACATATACATATATATACACATGTTTCTTTCTTTGCATATACATAGCTTTTTCTGTTTCATGTAATAGTAAAAGCGAATGTGAAAGTTAATCAGTCAATAATATTAATTTAAGCCTCTTTTTTTCAAAGTCAGGATCAGCAGAAATAGCGTACTTACACCCAAATTCGTTTTTCTTAGTTACCTTCCATTTAATTAAACGAATTAAAAAACATGCACGTAAACGGAAATTATATTACATAATTATTTCAAATAATTTTACTTCCGTACCTACATTATTTTTAAAGCGGAAGACCATCTCAGGTGGCTTTATACGTTTAACAATTTGTAAGTTTCCTAAACTTTTTTTCTGCGATACTTGTTTTCATATAAATAAATGTTTTATATACATATACATATACATATATAAAATATATTATATATATATAATTATTAATATATATATATATAGTATTTAATTAATTTAATTAATATATATATATACATATATATATATATATATATTAATAATTTATGTTCGCTTTATGAAATATGTTTTAATAAATAATAATCATGAAATTTGCTAATACAAAAAATAAGACAATTTATGCTTTACGTAATATAAATTTGTATTTTTTTTACATAACTTTCTACATAATTAATAATTATTTTGTTCATTTTATAAAAAATAAAAGAAGCCAATTACATCCTTTAAACGATTGTATTCACATTTGAAATAGTTATGAAGCCTTCACAAACACTGGTGGTAGATATCTTACCAACTGTTAATATGTGTCATATTTTTAATGATATTCTAAATTGCATTTCTTTTTATTGACTTAGATATTTACACAGACAATACTTGAACAAAATTATTTGCATCACTGTGTACGGTGTCTCTGATAAGTGAATTTTAGAAAATAGAGTTTTCCAAGATTCAAAACTTAGAATACTTTTTCTCTAGTAAGATTCACTAAACTTATGTCACAATTTATGTTAAACCATTGTTGTGAATTAGTAACAGTTTTAAATTATTTTTCAGCAATTATCAGGATACATATTAGTAATAACTAGGAACTTGAAGAAGCATTACCTCCGTCTCTTTAAATGTACAAATGCCAAATCTTTTTGATATCCGTTCAACGTGCAATATAAGCAAGTTCAAACAACCTTCTTCTTGCATTTCGCATCTGTTAATGAGTTATCTCGCATGGCGGCACTTTCTTTCTCCGAATCACATTAATATTAAAACTTTCATTTTATTTATAAAGAAATACTATACGTAAGATACTTTATAGTAGAGGTAGAAAAATAAAATGAGGACAAACAAAGAAGAAAGGAATGGTCTTGTGTGTGTGTGTGTGTGTGATAGTCACAGTATTTATATTGTTCGTTCGACAACTTCCAGTTGTAAACGAAAAATCTTAAAGAAAAGTATTAATAATCTTAATATATAAAAGCATATCTAAACTGCCAACTGTGCAACACTAGTTTTATACATCTCAGTTTTATTTACAAGTATTCTTTCGTCGATAAATACACTTTGGAGAAAGAAGTAGCTCACAGTATGTCACAGATTCCTTGTATTATAAAAGGTAATCTTCATTTGCGTGCACTCTTTCTGGCACATGACGTCAATACAGAATAATCTGGTTTACGTTTTTTCAGGGCATATAGTAATGCTGATTTGTTACATTAGTGTAAAGGAAACGGCTTTTTTTAAAATGCCGAATGATAGTAATCATAAGTAGGCCAGTAAGGCTGTAGCCAGTCCTAGCTGGTGCGTTGACGTTTTTTGGCAGGGTGTTCCTCAGAAGAATGTGCAGGTGCAGGCATTACCATCTCACCACCTCTATTAAACATATATTTCAATTGAGGCATGTATTTCATTATACTTTTTACTTGTATTAATGGTAGTTCTTCGTTTAAAGATGAACACTTCCCTGCTTCCATTAACATTTTCATTTGTAGCCTTTAAAAGAAAGTATCTTAAATTAAAAGTTATTTACATCAGTCATAATGTGAGGTAAGTGTACATTCCTATAAAATATTTTAAGGTAAATAAAAAAGGATATATTTGCAAAATTCTTACTATTGACAAAGTTAAGAGCATTGTGTACAGACATATGCAAAAAATAGTACTTTTTTACCTATTTCCTTGATATAAGTCTATATGCAAGACATCTGTTAGGACTTGCCGACAGCTATTAATGTCACAGATAGGAAAATACTGAGCGACGAAGTCAGGAAGAGTCATCAGTAATTCAGAATATATATATGGCTTGAAATTAATACAAGGTACCATTTTGTCTTCTACAAGCGCTTTCTGAATTTGATAAGGTTGAACTTGACAGGTTGATATATGTGTTTCTGATATTGGGATCAATGGCTTTCTGCCTCTTGAATCCCTAGAAATAAATACTTCAATACAATAATAAAGTATTTATTTATTCCCTTTAAGGTAGTTTAGTTCCTATTAAAAATTTAAATATAATAATATGATAATATAATAAAGTAAACATTGTCATACCTGGAACTATTATTACTACCGTTAACCGGTATTAATGGTGGTGGATATTTCGCATGAGACGTGTTATGTACGGATGGAGTATGCCTTTGTGGGTGTAATAGCGTAGATACCTGAGTAGGTGACGGCATCAGAGCTTGTACTTGTTCGCTTAAACCTAGCATTTGAGGGTATGTACTTGCTGTAACAGCATTCGGTACACCTAAAGTAGGCGTAGTATACGTTGATGTAACCCTAAAATGGAAACATTCTATGATAAATCTTAAGGAACATACAAATTAGGAAATATATACGATCAACTATAATTATGAAATTTACACAAACTACAGTACTTAATAAAGTTACAAAATGTTTATGTAAGATACAATATTGTACAGAAAATCTACACATTGTTGAATAGTTTGGGAAACTTAAAAGTGTATACTAGTTTAAAAGAATATAAATAGAGAAATATGTACATGAGATATTAATCATTGTAATCAGATTCCCTACAAAATGTATATATTGATTTACTATATTTATGCTTAAATGTATAATAGCATCAAGAGTATTTTACGTATTATACAAATTTCAATATTTCATTAACTAATATTTTAAACAACAAATAAATAACTAAAATAAAAGATTAACATAGTTCATTATTTAAAATAATAAACAAATAAAATGTAGAAATCAATCGTATATGTATACAAATAATAATAATAATAAATACAAATTATTCACATTTTTCACATATATCAATATCTCATTTAATAGCATTTCTATGAAAAAAGGTTGATAATAATATTACTTACAAAAAAACGAAAATAAAAGTATATCTAGGAAAATATAAAGTAGATATATGTGTATAGTAAATAAAAGAAATAAAAACATTAGAAAGAATATAAGTACTGTTTGAAGAGGCAACACAGGCAATATGTAGTTATTGCAGATTTATATAAATCAAAAATTTGTTAATTATAATGTTCTTGTGCATGCTATCTTACTTTTGTGTAGTAATCATGACTATAGTACATTTTACAGGGACTCACCAGTCATCCTTCCCATAGGTTGGATAACTATACAAAAAAATCATACGTTGTATGTACAAATGCAAAAAGCTATAGTGCAGGTTTTCCAGATAATAAATAATAACATTTTTGCAAATAGTATAATTATATACTTCAAATGAATAAGTGGTTCCCTAAAATTCGACACTGCATGCTCATTTTATTCTAGTATACATCATATTAAGATCACTTTTCAAATAAAGCTATTATGAACTTTTAATATGCATTGATAAACTATATACAGTGTGAGTAATAAATATAATAAACATTTTTGTAAACTAATGTAACTACTACACGAATGAAGTTGTATCGAATTAATGATTAAATTCACCTTGAATTTGAGCAACACATCAAGAAAGATAAATTGTAATTAATTGTCAAAAGGGAAACGATATTTAACATATGTACGTGATTTGTTATTTAAATAGATTCGAGCAAAATATTCCATAACGTGCTTTTTAACAATAAAAACTCACATCTAATATATAATTTACTGTTTTCAATCACTAAATTGGAAGCAAGCACAAAATATTGATAATGCTGCGTAAGAAGAGAGAATGCTTAATATTAAAAATGAAAAGTTGCTCCGAATATTCTAAAGCTTCATTTTAAAAAACATATACATAGATATCGTATATTAAGAAACAAAGAAGAATAAAGAAGACTTTTAAGAAAACTTTTTATTGCTTACCCAAGATTAGGTTGATTGGAGTGAACTGTCGCTCTGACAAGAGGGGGTGGTTGGGCCTGAACAACATTCTGCATAGTTGTAACTGGATAAACTCCAGGGTACTGAGCTGCTGCACTACCTCCACCCCCTCTACTCCTACTAGATTGTTGTGAATAATTTTTTGGTGCTGTAGATATTTGCTATAATAAAAAAATCTTGAACTATTATCAATGAAAAAGTCATTAGTATATTATTTCAATTTGTATTTGTTTGTTTGTTAAAATATAATTATATATATATATATAATTATATTTTAATATTTATAATATATAATATATAATAATATATAATAATATATATATTATATATTATACTAACACAACATTGACCCCTACTGGATTTTCAACTTTTTCAAAAAGAAATAGAAAAAATAGCTAATTATAATGATGTATTTAAAAAATATTCTTACATATTCTAACTTTAATAAAATTTTAACAATATTACAAGAAAAATATATAATAATATAAATATATTTTTATACAACTGGACACTTTTTATTGAATTATATAAAAGCGGAAATATTGCAGAGAGCGACTTACATTGTGCATGTTTAGGGACGAAGGCATTCGTACAATAGAACTAGGTTGAGAAACAAGCGCCGCCGTTTGAAAGGTGGGTTGACCACCGACGAGGCCTGTCCAGCCATTAACACTTTGCACCGTGTTCAACATCGGCTGTGTGACGATATTCGACCTGCCCGAAGGTAGTGCTGTTGGCGAAGAATGTGCTGGATGGGTGGTCGCAACGGGTCTAGGTTGGCTGACTCGTTGCTGCACTTGCGATGTGTTTGCGACAGATCCACGTGGTAGCATGTTATGCATAGGGGCAGCACGTGCGTTAACAGTCGCTTTATTCGCACTATTTTGCACGGGAACTGGTTTGGTCGCTGGCGGTGTGGGTTGTTTGGTCCAGCCGCCACCGCTACCACCACCTTTGCTATTCACTAACAACTGAGAATCCATCACTTTCGTCGGCCAATAATCTTCGAACCCCGTGCCAGGCGGGAAATAACTTTTAATGTCATTCAAACTAATCACTGAACATGTCTCACTGGCAAACAGTTCGTTACGAATACCCTGTACTTTGCAACAAAACTTTAAATACGATAAGTCCCAACCCTCGAGCTTTTCCGCTTTCAACTTGAGATTCTCGGTCTCGCCCTCGAAGTAAAAGAGAGGGACGTATTGAAGGCCGTCCTTCACCGTATAAGGAACAACGGATTCCTTATTTATCCGAATGAATCCACATTTATCAGCCTTTTGCCCATTTGACACGTTTGGATTCGTCCCGGCCGTTAATTTCGTGTAACACACGTCCAAAAACGTATAAAACTCCTTTGCGTCCGAAAGTCGTACCACTAAGTCTTTACACGTGAATGGATCTCTTCCAAACTGATTCTCGCAGTGTTTCACGTTTATATCGGTGAACAACTTACTCTCCGCTTCCGTTATATAGTAACTCCTTATACACGTACAACTGTAGATATCCGAGTGCAGGTAACTCAGGTACTTGTTCAGCAACTTAGATTCTAAAATTCGTACAGCACAATACTTTTCGCCAGAGCGAAATATATAAGGTATGTGACAATCGTCGAAACTGGTCCATCCGAATCGGCCTCTTTGACTCTCATCATCGGGCGGTACTTTGCCTTCCGTCGTAGGAGGTTTCGTTGATACGGCAGTTGACGAATCCGCTGGTCGTTTGTTCAAGTATCCCAGGATACCAGGAAGATTTGATTGTGGAAGGAGACATTGTGGGGGCCTTTGTTGTGGTGGGGCCCCTGGTACTCCTGTGACCATTTTCGCCTTGTTTGCTTCCACCATTTTGGCAGCCAGTTCTCGGATCTCCGCCTCATCGGGAAGTTCTTGCTTAACTACGACTTTATCAAAAGCTGAAAAATATATAATATACTTCTATTATTTTTCATAATTACAAAATAGAGAATATGATATATACATTTATGTGGTAGAAATTTTTTAAAGAATATTGAACTCTTAATCCCAATATTTAATTTGAATGTGTATTCTACATTTATTAATAATTTTCATCGCGAAAAATGCTTATAGAACACAAACTAAAATGAAATACTTTAAAATTAAACAACTTAATCCAAATTACTAAACAATACCAATCGAGGATTAATTAAAATTATATTTCAATCTTATATGTATAATCCTTTTCTTTAACACATTATTTACAATAACAAAACCCACTTAACAATAACTTTTACAATAACTTATATTCGTCATAAATACTAGACTATAACAATAGTTTTAGTGAATTAAATAACAATAAACAACCATTATGAATCCTATTTATTTCTCAACAAAATTAAAACATATTAACAAAATCTATAGAAATCAAAATAATGAAAAAATTAATTATTTTTTATCGTTTTAGATGATTGTGTATAAAAATTACAGACGACGATCGATGGAGAAGAGCGCGGGAAAATACATTTATCGTATGCCACAAACGATTACAATATATGATCAGTAATGAATTCAAGCAATTATCTTTGATTATTCTGCGGAACGAACTCCCACAAAAATAATAATCCGCTAAATTGTCAATTTTATCCATCTTAAACAAGATTTATAAAGTTCGTTTCTACATAAAGAAATATTTCGTATTGTACGAAATTTGGCGCTGTTAATTTGTACGAAAGCATACACGTGTTGAAGATCTACGCGCAAGACACGCACTATACAATCCAAGTTATTTTTGCACTGTAATCATCGACATTTAATTTAAGTTTATGAATATGAATGACAACTATTCATTTTTTTTATACAAATTTTAATTGTTTTTTCTTTCATACAAAACATAGACAAAGAAAACAAGCATAGAAACATTTTCGCAATAGATCATTTTCAATTAAACATTACAATTCAACTAAATTGCAAAAGATGAATATAATAACACAGCACAAGATTGGTACCAGCAATTTGCGTGACATATACACATATCTAAGATTTGTAATGTACACAGGACTGCAAAATTGTCTAATGTCGGATTAGAAACCGTATTTTCCGAGAATTCACAAATTCGAAACTGTAGTTGCGCACTCGCAGTTTTGTAAAACGTCAGACACTTCAAAACACTGTACACTGTACACGTGACATGTGTTAATTGATTATTCATTGTTTAATCGATTTGAATCCCCTGTCATTTACATCGACATTTAAATAAAACAACCATAAATTACCTTCTGTAAAAAATTAAAACGTTTCTTTTCTTTGAAACCGATGGAAAAAATACTCTCGCGCTCTTTTCAATCGACATCGATTATCAAACGAAAACAAGGGGCTAATCGAGAGTATGCGCACGTGTACATTAAGATAGGAGAAAAATTCACCACACTAGGATTTACAAAGACACAACGCATCTTTCGTTAATGATGGAAAGATGCATTTGAAAACGTACTGAGTGACACTTGATCGGGTGCCGTCTGCAACGGACTCCTTTTCTCGAGCCATATGGCGTCCGTGCTGCTATCAGCGTTCACCGTATGCATGTCTGTAATATCGTTCCTCATCCTTGACGATCAACGATGCTTTCTACCGAGTCGAAATCACATATCGGCTGGATGAGTTGTAAACCAGCGAAGAGGTTATACGCGGTGCGTCTACTGATGTGCACTGTCGATGGGACGACACACGACCATGTTACACGACGAGACGAGAAACAGGCTCAGACAGAGGAAAAGTTCTATCCTCCTCCTCTGTTTCGACTCTCTCGGCTTCGAAGTTTTCACGCTTTCCCTCGACGACGTTTTCACTTTGCCTCTGTCGATTGCAATTATTATAGCAGGTGGCGCGAAAGAGTTTCCGACTCGACTCTCGAGGGATACATTTCGAGGGTAGATAAACGTACGTAGACGGTGGTATCGTTCACACTGACTATGTACATGCTGTTCGTAACACGGGCGTACCTCTGGACCCCGGCGAAGCTTTGCCGTTGATTAAGGAGCTCTCGATCGAGGGTAGCGCCATTTTACGCAGACTTCGCCTCTGTAAAACTGCGATTTCAGGCCGCCCAGTAGGCCATGCCGTAGCATCGAGCTGTCTGCCTGCAGTTGCACGGGACACTAGGCATTCCGCGGTCTAGCCGACCGCCAATCCTTACGGACTAGAGAGGCACGCTTAGTTTTCCACGCTGACTGTACTCCGTTAGGTATGTGCCAGTATCGTCCTCCGCGACGTATCACCACCCGTTGGCTTTAACTTTCCATTTTTAGGAATCTGACGTTACTGTTGCACTCCCTAATGTCCATCGATAATTCTTTCAGATACCCCAATTTTATATCACTGCGGTATTTTTAAACGACAACTTCGTAAATCTGTATTGTATTTTACTGCGCGAAATGTGGAAGTACAAAATACAATGAATTCTATCGAGTGTTCGATAAAACACTGAGTTGTATATGTACATGAAAAAATATATACACAATATACTTGAAAGTATATGTATTATTTGAAAAACAAGCGACAACAATTTCTTTAAGAAAGTTCTTAAAAAAACACACACACACACACACATTTCAGAATATTAACCTATATTATAATATAATTTGTCTATATCTTGTATATAATTAATTGACAATTTGAATTAAAATTGTGTACAGTATACAAAGATTTCTATTACTCTGGGTAAAAGGGGATCGGTAGTCTTCCCAATAACTGTCGCCATCTATCCGTCGCACTCAATATTATTAATTATGTTGAATTTTATTTCCAGACATAAAATACATACATGTTGCGCATGCGCCGATAATTTAAATAAACATAACGGTAAATATAAATAACTTAAAAATTAATAATATTTCAACAAAATCCTTAAATTACATTTAATTCTAATAATAACTCATTCGTTACGAAGAAATGTCCATTAACTTACAAGAAATGAATGCTTTATAAGATAGAAGGTAGGTTCTGTTTATACTAATTACTATACTTTGGTGTTCGATACGAAAGCTATATAAGACCGTTGCCTGGCAGCAGTCTTTAGTCGAAGCCGATCAGTGACAAGTGAAGGATGTACTTAACTTTCTCTCTCAAAGATAATCAAATTTCGAAGGCGGTAGAAATTATTCCAGAATTTAAGGGTTTTTTAAATCGTGATTATACAATTTACACATAAGGTATAATTTTGTGTTATATAAATAAAAAACATAAATAAAATGCGTAAGATCATGTCAGTTTTCAACTTTCGTAGTAAATAAGTATTTAAATACCGGAAATTGGAAAATAAAATTAAAAAAATCTTTATACGCTATGTTAATACGCATGCTTGTCACGTGTTACATTCATTGCTCGTAGTTCCAACTAAGAAATATTTATTGTTCCCTCTATATTATCACGTTTTATAAATTGAGATTTTAATTACATTTCGGTAGTAATATATATATAATAAATATATATTATTAATATGTAAAACTACACAACGGCTATAATGAAATATATACATACAGCAAAATTCGATTTCTTAGATGTTTACAAACAAATAGGTCATTCAAACTTCTTATTTTTATTATAACCATAGCAATATCACGTAGTATTTAATTGAATTTTGTCTATAAATCTATATATATTTCATTAATTCAAATTTCTTTTCTGCATAACTCTCAGAAATCATCGAAATCGTGATCAACATTTTCAACTGCTTTTTAATCTCCAGTGTAGTATCATTATCACTTGGCCGTACTTCTCACTTCACTTATTTCAAAAGATTCAGGAAATTATGAAATTTTATACTAGATACGTCACTGAATCTTATAAATAGGTGAACCATATCCTCAATCGGATTTCGCATCGTGTGTCAGGGATCGGCTGCAGCAGCTAGGTACATACCGCTCAAAGAGTGGCCAGGGCCAGCGCGTAAGATCGCGCAGACGATGTGACAACGTTGCACGGTCGATATGCTCTTTCAGGCAAAGTGCCAAGATTGGTAAACGCACGCGGCGGTATATAGTCGTGGTTTCAGGTGCCCTTCCCTCCTCTAACGCCCGCGTTTCACCCCCACCGCCATTCCTGGAACTTACCCGTGGGATTCTGCGTGATGGTGGGGGTTAAATAACAAAGGTGGGGGAACTGAAGCTGCGCAGAACGTTGCCAGACATACATCGCTGTTTGTGCCTCTGCGCAGCCTTACATACATATACTCGACAGCCTCCTATGTACTACATATGTATTATACTTATTATTTTAATCATGATTTACGGCTGCAACGTTGCCGGTTCTCGCTGCAGGCACGCCCACTCGGTCTCCCTTTTTTCACTTTTCAGTCGTACATACTAATACATAGATGTATGCGGGGAAAAGCAACGTCGCTTGATCGATACTTAAAGAAACATATAAAAACAAAAAAGATGTACAAAGTTGTATTTATCAGCATCGTATAAGCATGTTTACGAATAAAGATACGTCTTTATTAAGTTACAAAATAAAAAATCGTTAGCTTTCGTGCATAGATTAAGCAACTCAAACTAAAATAAAGAATATTTAAAAAATCGTAACTATATACGTTGTAATTAAAATATTTATATGTTCGTTACTCTTTTATTTCGATTGTGTTTTTCTATAAATAATTATATATATAACAGTAATAACAAAGATGCTAATCTATATGAGCGTGCAACGTTGCCGTTACAAAATGGCCGTCGCGGCCTTGATTGGCCCGATTTCTTCTATGGCATACGCTGGGCCAGTCGTTTTGGCAACACTGGAAGGTCATAACAATCTATTTATAGCAGCCCTCTATTGCTGCTGTTGCTATGCCAAGTGAAGGCACAGTTTGCGGGGAGGGGAGACAGTGGAAATGGAGGGGGAAGAGATTACTGAAGAACAATATGGCGTTGAACAGGATGTGCCCTGTACCGATCTATCCATTCTCTTTGCCATAACTGCATTGTCCTTCTTTCTTTCTAACGTTCGTCATCTTTCTCTTACAATTTCCTTCTTCTTCCCAATAGCAACGTATATCATTCATTTTGCTCAATTATGAAATCAAAAGAGCAAATATTGCATAACGCGATGAAATGTAGTACAGAGAGACACAATTAAATATGATAGTATTAATCGTGATAAGACGTATGGGACGAGGTTACCATCGCTTTAGTGTTCTATGACTAGAAAAACAAGGATGATTCGAAGAGTGGGGAGACCGAATTATTCGATATATTTACAATAATGAAAGAGGACCATCTAAATATGCTCTATCATTTTTCTAAATGTAATTTTTTGCGCAACTCAGTAGAATTGCATATGGCGGCGTGCACTTGCAGCAGCTGACAAGCGTCGTGGTGTGCGTTTTCATGGTACACAAGCACGCATGCGACTTGCACGAAGCCGCGCCGCTTCGGGAATGCTCGGCAAACTTCGTGAAACTGCCTCTTTGTTACATCATTCTTTAGCTCTTATGTAGTACATAGAGGCGGATACATTATATACTGCGTCTGCACATATTTCCCTCCCAGCTCTCGCTCTCGTATGTACAGTGTATATAGCTGCCTTTGCATATATGTGCCGGCGAAGCAAACGGGCGGACGGTCGGAGGAGTGAGATCAGCTCCATGTTACACGAGGCGCACAAATGTAAATCAACTAGAACGGACACTAGAGTATGTAATATGTATATGCGTTTTATCATTTATAATTTTACCAATTATAATAAAGAAAATTCTTAATAATCTTATTCCATATTAAACTATTACAACTTCACTAGATCTAAATAAATCGTAACTTTAAATAAATTATTATTTGTTTTCATTGTAATATATAATAGCGTTTTTTGCATTTTAAAAATTTGATTATTTCATTACTCGGGAAAAAAAAAATATATATATATATATTAAACTTCTATTAAAAGATATATTTTGCTAAAGTATTCAAAATTACGGAATAAAGATGGACGAAATTACTTTGAAAGTACAAAATCCAAGGGCCTCTTGCATAATAATTTACCAACTAATGATAGTAGTGAATTCATATGTTGTTGGTTATAAACGTCTCCTTTACGATTTCACAATTTTTTATCAAATAGGATAATCATATAACTTGCGAGTTTTTTTAATTTAATTGTGAAATTTGTTACTATTATGCAAGGACATTTATTAACATTGATAATTTGTAAAATTTCACTAATGACATTAGTTCAAGAGAGTAAATGGAAATTTATATGTATCATTTACAAAAACTAATAAAAAAGCATTATTGAAAAAAATGTTTTTAGCGATAGATATATCTATCTTGCAACTAATAACTGACATCAATAATGTTTATTTTTCATCACGCTTTGTTTGTGGCGTCAAGAAACTTTTGGAATACTTCACATATAAAAAGGACATAATCTATACTAATCTCAAAGACAATTTCCACATCTTTTTCATCTGCGGTTGACTAATTTTCTTTGCTTTTCCATCTTTTTATTTCAGTTATTTCTTTACTTAATAATAACGGAATTACACATCGATACTGGTAGTAATATACATTATGTTATATTTATATGTAATATTATGGCACGGTGAACCTAACCATAAATCATTAAAAAGATTGTAGTTACTTATAGGAAAATAGTTGTAAAACAGGAAGTAAAAATTCTTATGAGCGTTTTCAATAATGAATGACTACACCTACTTTTTCATTGTACTGATACAAAACAGGCTATATATTGCTTTTATATAATAAAATAACCATGTGCGCACTGTATGTCATACAATATAACAGTATGTTATTTTCTTATCCTAACCTTAATTTATTCGCGATGCATACAAAGCTCAAAAAGTAAGCTATCTATGAATAAATGTAGACTTGTTATTATCTGACCGTAATTAAATTTTCATAAAAGAATACGTCTACATATAATCTTTCATTGATATAAAACAGTTTTTAATAAAAGACGACACGCTTTAAGCTTCTCATAATATTTTTTGTTTATGGAAGTTATACGGTTCCGCAATTTAAGTATTCATTACACACTTTCTTCCCAAAAAAATATCTACGATATTGCCAGGATCATCTTACCGTTTACTTTAAATAAACCGTGACGTCATCTTCTGCAAGCACACGCGGATAAAATGAAATGTGAATTAACATCCTTTTATTGATCATACATCGAAATATATTGCAAATAAGTCTTGTTATTAACGATTTATCGTTCGTGTAAATATTAAATAGTAATAATCAATACAATGTACGTATATTTAACAGGATATAGACATATTTTTGCGAACACCAAGCACCGTGTATATATCACCAATAATGTTTCCTATGTGTATTCTTTACTTTTATATGTACAATCACATAACGTAAATACAATAATCGGTAAACATAAACAATCTTAATGAGTTCTTTCCCAGCATTTGCAATCGATGTCTGTAAGTATGTATGTCATTCAAATACAACAATACACGCTGATATTTAAACTCAATTAGGATTACGCTGGTATGTGTTTTAAAAGTCAATTCACAACAAACATGTATCCACGTGCACATAAACGAACCTTAGCGTTATATCAAAGTTAATAGACATTAGACGTTTTATATAACTGTGAATTTACATGTTTCCAAACAGGGTAACTATGGTACATATAGCGTTTATAAATGACTGAAGAAAAATCTTTAAAAAATAAAGAGAAACGAAATAGTTTCAATCGTTGCGTTGTATGGAACAAAAAAAAAGAAATGCAATAGAAGGTAAAAAGTATACGTCAGATTTTAAAAGGACAAGACGTGTATTTAGATTGAATGTGTCGTTGTTGCAACTGTATATTGTCAACACGTGAGATGCAGATGTTGACAGGTAGTCGCATCGGGGAACCACGTTTCGCCGGGTCTGCACGAGGCGCAGCTCATAGAAAACAGAAAACACGACGTGTACGTTCTAGGCACTGGGCGCTTGTACAACCCGTATAACAGAGCGAGAGGGTACCGAGATTGGATGTGGTAGAAAATCAAGCGAGGAGTACACAATCAAGAAAGGTAAAAAAGGATAGAAGATGAGAATCTAAACGAGAGAGGAATACAGATGGATAGGAAGAGAAAAAGAGAAGGGAGAATATCGGGAGAAAGAGAGGGGGAAACGATACGCGCGAGTCTGTTGTCGCCGCCACCGCGACCACCGCCGCCACCCATAACCTCAAAGCTTACCTCTGTTGATTCGGGCTTCGACGATTTGTACGTCTTCGTCGACGCTCCTGTCGTTCATCTTCTTCTTCTTCTCGTTAACCTGAATGTCCATGCACATAATTCCACAGAACGAAACAACACTTCCGCCACACGGATACGCTACCCTTACGTTCCCGTGACATTTACATGAAACTGTGTGTGCGCGCGCGCGAAATATAATATACCACAGTTACAGCGGGGAAAGCGAATGGGTCGTCGCACGAGGGCGCCGCGAAATGCGCCTCTGTGAGTTGCGAATCTATTTTGTGGCTGTTGTACTTGACAATGGAGGAGAGATAGACATAGAGACACAACCGATAAGCACGAGGAAGGAAAACGAGGAGAATCTTAAACAGTTTAGTCGGTTGCCTCGTTCGTTATACACGTACACGCAATTCTCTCGCGGCCCGCGTTTTCTGCTGTTTTGTGCGGAGGTGAACCGAGAGGCCGACCGGGTTCCGTCCAGATTTGAATGTGGTACACGTTGCCAGTTCTTTCTCATACCCCCCTTCGTCCCCCTTCCATTCGTCCTTATGTACTTAACGGTTGCGACGTTGCCGCACATCCGGTACCATAGGACAGGTGGTGGGGGAAGAGAATTTTGCAAAAGAGTGGGGGATGTACATAAGTACCTGACAACGACATAGTGGGGACTGCGAAAGGGTGGGGGAGAGCAGGGGGTATGTACATAGGGAAGGGGAGAGGGTTGTTGCTCGGGAATAGGAATTTTCCATGACGCCTCGGGGCAACAGCGACCGTTAGCTAGATCACGTGGCATCACCGGAAGTTGTAAGGGCGACGCGCCATGATGCGCGCGCCCTCCTTTTCCGCTTTCAAATTTTTTCATTCGAAATTTTTTTTTGCTTTAAAATATTTAATTATATTTTACGATACTTTTCCTTTTTCGTGCTTGTTATCATTTATTGTACGAGTCGTCCGAAAGTCACGTTAATCAATTTCATAAATTGAAAATAGAGGAAAATTTGTATGTTTGTATGAATATACAGTATTATTATTATTATCATTATTGTTGAATCGCAAAAAAGTGATACTCTCAAATGTGCCTTTTCAATTTTGCCAAATAATACAAGTAGTTTTAACATTTTTTTTTTTTGGTATATATGTATATATACTTCTATATATATATATATATATATTTGTGACAAGTAATCTTATAGAAATAAATCATCTGTTTTTTGAAAATTGGATATTAAACGAAAGGTGTCATTGTGAATACTCGACGAAAACTATAGTTGATCAATTTTATCAGTATTTGTAAGTAAATTTCAAAACTATGTTTTCTTCGAAATGTCAAGGACGAGTTAACGTGACACCAAGTCTAAGTATGCATACTTCGCATTAGAAGTAATGTAAGCAAAGTATAACAAAGATAATATAAACAGTTTATGTAATTTTACTTCAGTTGAAACTACGTACAATATAGATAACTTATAAATAAAACATAAAGTGCGTGTGTCTTAAATATTGGTGATTCGAAAATAAATGTAAATAGGTTTGCAACGCTCTAAGTGAATTTATATAATTTGGTAGAATGAAATAAATAAATAAAATGTCACACACATATGTGCACATATATTGTTATAAAAAAATACATATGTATACTAGAATTAATTTATTAAAATTGAAAATTAATTAAATATGATATGTTTCCCTTTCACTGCTCTTTCTTATCTTAATGGAAAACTAGTTACTCTACGCACTATCTTTCCGTGCGCCTTTTTAGAGGAGGTTTTAATAAATAAAGAAGCAATGACATATTGCTGCTTTTACGTGCTGTATGACGTTACGGGTAATATATTACCGAGGAATACCATTTGCATTGAAAAATGAAATATAAAATTATTTATTTTTTTCCATAAATAAATGGAAACATTCTATATATATATATATATATAGATACATTATAATACAAGTGACACAGTAAGTACTCATATTTGTCTCGGAAAAAATTTCAGAACGTGCTACCAGTACAAATAATACTTTATATTAAAAGCAAATTTTGAATTACTGCATTATGCATTGCTCGTACGTATCAGAGGTATGTTGTGCGGACTCCTCGATATCTTTAGTAGCTAAAAGCCCTTTGGTACTTTCGGCTTCTTTCATCCAATATTGTACCTGTCAATTAGCATAACATTATAAAATGAAAAAAAGAATTGTGCATTACGCATATATGTATACATATTCATAAACGTAATTGCTAAAAACGTGCGATAAATGTTGCGAGTAATCATAAAATTTAATTACGACGTTGTATCGAATTATTTGTCTCACAATATTGAAATCGTTCGATCGTTGAAATCGTTAGTTATTACACAAAATAACGTGAAAAATGGCATGGTAAATTTACAATGTAAAGAAAGAGTTTCAATGCGTATGTATGTATGCATATTTTTTTAACAGTTTTAAATTGTAGGAATTATCTATGTAACAAGATATCTATTAAAAACCAGAGATACTGAAACGGACACCATAATTAATTACAATAGCCCATCTTGATATATTATAAGATATTAAATTAATGATGTCTAATGATCATCTGTCATTTAATAGAAGTTATATATGGTCGTTGGAAATTATTTATTTGAATTAATATACGTGAAACCTCAGAGATGATGCATAACATATGAATGGCATAATAATTAAGATAACCACATGTAATTTGCTTGTAACACTGTTATTAGCATGCAGTTCTATGATTATAATATAACGTTCACTAAATAATGACAAAAGTACGTTTATAAATTATATTAATTGCAGCGAAAATCATTCTGATATTTATAAAAGGATCAAATAAATCAAGTACAAACACATAGCAACGAAGGATATTGAATCAAAGGAAGTTAAATGAAAATGATTTTTGCACGAATAAATAAATACATGTTCAAATAGTCGCCATGCAAACTGGTAATTAGAAAAGTACACAATTACTCCACGACTTTATATTTAAAGAACTAAGTACAATAATTAAAAATTTACCACTGTCAACAATCTGTCCTATTTAAACATTGTACACCAACGAATTTGTATAAATATACAATACCACACATTATGTAAAAAAAACAATACAATAAATATCATTAAGAGGCTTCAATGGAATTTAGGATATCTTCTATTGTTTTATACAAAAAGAATTTTTAGATTAATCAATTTTTCTCGTTATTTTTATAATATACTCCAGACTCCGTAGAATTAAATTGAAAATGATTAAAAACATTTACTGAATTAATTAAAAAGCAGACGCAAATGGAAATTTCGCTCCAGTTGGCGTAATTAAATATTAAAATCAAATAATTTTAAAGAAGGGGAGATTATTGGATGAATAAAAATTTTGATTCTACATCCGGTTAATCCGACTTCGAGTTGCCACATTTATGGTTGAAACGTTAAAAACGTACTATTGTAAGTAAGCCATTAAGGTAGTCGAATTTTCCTCTATTTAGCTGTCCCACTTTCGAGCTATGTAGGTATATTTCGTATGGTAATTTTATATTCCGCAAAACAGACCGATTAATACAAGAAAGTGACAATGAGGTTAAAGGGTTCGCAACAAAAACAACCCTTTTCTATGATAAAGTCTAGAACATTCAATGTATGTTCTATATATTTGTTGCTTAAGTTCTATTTCTTGAATTGCATTTAGAAAAATATGAAATTACATAAACATCCACATTCGCTATTAATTATGAGAATTAATCACCTGTTTATGTAACAAATCTCTTCTTCGACCTGGAGGTTCTTTTCGCAAAAGAGGTACCAATATTCCTAGACAAGATTGAAATTTTTCTAACGCAAGCGCGTAATTTCCTTCGGCAAGATACAGTTCGGCGATTGCTCCTATTTCAAGCCCATCCGCCATACCGGTTGTACTTTTGCTAAGCGTTCCTATCGATAAATAACCACGATAATTATCCATAATATAATAAAATATCACACACACACACACGCGCGCGCGCACACGCACACATGTAATCTTTTAGTAAATAAAAAAACAAATCTTTATTCATATACCTAAATTTTATAAATTCGCTAGTAAGAAATTATAAAAAATGGACGTTTAGTAAAAAATAATCATAAAATAATATCTCTTGGTGACGAGACCGATCGTTGAATCAGGAGTTGCTATCAATTACAGGTTATTCTAGATGGATAAAAAAGTTTCCTGTTGAAACAAAGCACACACCCTGTTTCATGTCAACAGGTGTTAATACTTTTAAAGCCATATTGCTTTTTTTTATTTTATTGGAATTTCATAAGAATATTTTATTACATTTTTTTTAACGATGAATAACGAATAAATTGTAAACCAATATGTCGGAAACTTCCTCGTCGTCCTAACTAGAATTATACAATGGCGTGCAACTACTTCATATATGTTATAGTACCTATATGAAACATTCTAATTATAAATTCAATTTAAAATAAATTAAAAATCTTGTCTGTTTTTGTATTTTATATTTTACGATTCAATGTAATTATTAAATAATAATGAACTATCTCAATTAATGTAACGTAATGTAATTTCTGCAACAGAAGAAATATTATTCTATGAATTCTCCTATATAAATTAACAATTAATTTGAATAAATTATATTATTTTCACATTTTATTGAAAAGGTCGTATTGTAAAAATTTTGATACAAACGTAGTTCGTGATACACAAATGACGCCTCATTTAAAGATGATATCCTCTGAATAGAATATTCTTTATGCTCCGCAGGAACACATTTATCTTTATCATTACTATTATCTATACAGGATGCTTTCAATACCTCTGCTCTTTTAATATAATCATTTATGCGTGATCTTAAACTTTCTTTCCTCTTTAAATCAGTCTCACCTGATAAATACATAATTTAGTTAAAATATGAACGTAATTAATTAACAACGAACAACATCAAATTTCTGTCATTTGTATTACTCTTCCTTACTTGTTACAATAGGAATAAAATATCTAAGAGCTTCGCAATATAAATGTAAAGCTTCTTTCAAATTTTTGTCTGCATCCAATTTTACAGCCTTTTGAATTATCTCTACCGCCTTGTCATAATTTTCCTTTGTTGGCGCATGAGCCAAATCCAGGAAATCATGAGCGAAAAATTCATCAAACGTTATCCTCTCGTCAGGGTTGTGCCTCAACAAGGACATCAATAAATCCTTGCACTCCGATGAGACATGCGAGCCTTTCGGTAACTGTGATTTCACCACATCGACAAATACAGGAATAAATAATTTTCAAACGCAAGAAAGATGAAAAAATATGAGAACTAACGTACAATGAAGAAATAAAAGAGATTCTTTATATTTAGTAATATTCCGTATATTTTGTACAGATCTTGTACATTGTATGTTTCTTGAATTAAATTAAAAGATTTATAGAAACACACAGAAACGTCATATAGATCATTTTTAAATGTTTGCATAAAAGATACTAAAGAAAAATATCTGAATATTTCTGATATTTTTAATAAATTTTTAATAAAATATTTTTAAACTAAAAGTTATGTAGATAATTTTTAAAAGCTTTTTTCAAAGATATTTAGTTTTCTGGTCTTTTGCTTTTAATAGAGAGCAATATCTTTTGATAGTTTATTCAAAGCTCTTCATATCGTTTTATTTATATTTTCAAGCCATAATTCTTATCATGGAAAATCCTTTACAACTATTTATGTATTCTCAATTGAAAGAACGTTGTTTAAATAACCCAGATTATTCTTTCCAAATGTCGACAAACGTCAACAGTCGACTATAATAGTTGCCTATCTAAAATCTCGGATACTTGTCTTTATTAACTAAAGATGTCTCTTGCAATAAAATTGATTGCAAGGTTTTCTAAGTTTGTTTTCCCGATGTTATGGTTTCGAAATTAGAAACAGTACTGCTATTCATTTGCATTACCTTTATCCTTGCAATTATATAATGTGATTTAAATCGGATTATCATTGATTTTCTTAGCTGCATATATGCATTATACTACATTGTAACAAAAAAGAAATATATTATACAATACTGAAAAAAACTCATTATACTTTCATAGTATACAAACGTCCAAAGTCGACAGTTTTCTTAAACACACAATTAAGAAATAACGTATCACCGTTGCACTTCGAACAAGTTTATACTTGTGTACGTATTTACTTCAATTCACATGTCCAATTCACAATCACACACTGTTCGGGCAATTATAATTTTCGAATAATCAAATAACTTTCTTTTCGCATAAGGAAAGACCATTTATTTTGAATCATCTTATACAAATATAACAACATGATATTTTAATGAGAACAAAGACTTTTCAGTAAAAAATTTCACGATGTTTCCTATTTTTATCCTCGCTTTACAATTTCTTATAAGAGACCGTTTCTTTGTTAATCAATGCTGCGTTGCTGTAACATTTAATTTCCAATTTTCAACAAATTTGTTGTTGTTAGACCGCGGATATTTATGCATTTATAAGGAATTAAAAAATATCAAAATGTATAGGATGCCCATAATATACGAGAATATATGAAATATCCAAAATAAAGTATTCACTGTACTATTTAACGAGTAAAACAAATTTCTATCTACGTTTCATTTTTTTTTTTTTTTAGTCACGTTCCTAAAAATATGAAATTGCATAAAAATCCTCAACCTAGTTATTGTGCAATACGTATCTTTTATGCATTATTTATGCGTTATTATTAATTCTTAATAAACTGATCGTTGCTCGAATAATCAAAGTTCTACTATCTTTGATATCTTCTTCACGAAATTTGCCTAATCTTGCAACTTCTTTGAGTACAAAATATACCAAATAATTTAAGCATGCAAAAACACATAATTTATTTAGAAACTAAAAGTGACGAAAAATATAGGACAAACAAGAATACAGAGACAAATACGGTAACGAAGCAGTACGTTTTAATTATTCGATAATACTAATTATTCATTATATGTACACATAAAACAGATTAACAACGTAATCACCTTAATAGGTCGGCAGTCCTTGATCTTCTCAGCTAGCTCCTGGAAGCTGGTGCTAGAATACGGAGCTTCGCCAAAAAGGCATTCGTACATGATCACACCGACGCTCCACAAATCAACACGAGCGTCATATTTGTTCTTCAATAAAATTTCCGGCGCCATGTAAAGCGGAGAACCACAAATCGCAAATTTTGTTTCCGAATTCGAAAGAAATTGAGCGAAACCGAAATCTAAAACGAACGTAGACAAGTCGTCGAACTCGAATCGAAGAAGTTGATATATAAAGAGGCAGCTCCACTTTACAAAAATTTAAGTATATAACTTGAAAATTAATCAAAAAGTTCCTAGCGTTTTTAATAGTCTATCTATTTTACTATATATTCGACGAGGCTAACAAAATTGTTTGTTTCACAATTTCCGAATTATATATAAGAAATAATTTTCCTGATTTTTATTCAAGTAAATGACATCTAATATCGGAAAAATTAATCCAATATTTTTCCAAATGTGCTGAAAATGTATAATCAATTAATATTCGTAGTAATAAACTCTTGTACCTTTAAATATAAAACCTACATCTTTCTTTCTCTTCCAAAAAATACAATTTGAATATTGGAGCTGTCTCCTTATTACTGGAAACTTCAATTGTACGAAACTAGAAAAAGAAATAAGAGTTGAGAATGTAGAACGGACCTCCAACTTTTAACGTTAATTGTGGCCTTCTCGTTAGCAACAAATTTTGGGGTTTCAAGTCCATATGACAAACATTATTATTACGTAGATATTTTAGAGCGAGTGCAAGTTGTTGCAAAAATCGACGACAAATTTGCTCGGGTAACTTGTGCCTCTTCCTTATAAAACTCGATAGATCGCCACCATCACAGTATTCCATTACGATGTATATGTGCCTGTATTATGCTGAACGATAGATATACCTTTCTGCGTTGTTCAGATTAATTAGAGGATTATACCGCTCTTGAAAACGCTTCACAAAAGTATTTCGTACATATAATTTAGATATTAATGATTTTACATTAATTAAAAATTAAATTAACGTCTTCATAAATGTAAATCCCCTAATTATTCCAAATAATGATTTCGAATAAATTTTAAATATAAAATGACCAGTAATAAAAAAGAACTGTGCCGCCATCACTTGGAAATCTAATCCATCAATTAAGATCCTCAACAAAAATATATATTACAGTATAGTAAATTATTAATATTTTAAACAATATTAATAGAATATTAACGACGTATTTCGTTTATTATCCTCCATTTTGGAAATAAAACTGCAAATAAATCTTAACTCCGTATATTTCATATCATGTATGTACATATACATATAAATATACATGTACATATGTATATATGTGCGTGATATTTTTCATGGCGTTCATAGTCTTTTTTTACTCTGAATGTTGGATGTTCAACGAACTAACCCTTCGTCCCAAAAAAAATCCCTCATTTCGACGATATTCTCGTGGCGCAGTATTTTTAGGAGATAGATCTCCCTGACGATATTATCGATAGCCGACTTGGAGAGTGATGATTTGTCTACACACTTGATTGCGACTACCTCTCGGCATCCATCCTATAAAACGACCAACAATAGCATAGGGTTAGCCTCGCCTTGAGATAACGCTACTTTCAAACATCTTTTTCTGGCCACCTCTCAATTCTGCGCTAACAATCGACACAGTTCAATGTTCAGTCATAGAAATACGTTAAAACAAGTTGAATTTGAATGGGTGACCTGTTACATTTTTTTACTGTGTTTATCAATGCCAAGAAAAAAAAATAGTGTAAAGGTTAGTATAATCTCGTAAACGATCGACGACAGAAACATCATAAATATGTGCAACACGTTTTTAAAATTATTTACACGATACTAATGCTGTGGATTGTCATTCTTGCTTAAATCAATTAATATTAATTTATTAATTCTTTTGATAATAAAAACGTACTTCCTTTAATAAAAATCTTACTTGCTTAAACTTTTTATTAATATGTTATAAAAAAGTGTCAATAATTGTAACCAATTTGTTTATCGTATGCAAAGATATATTTCGTATTTTAGAATTACGACTAAACAATGATATTTTATTTTTCATAAGAGGACCGTTAATTAAAAAGTTAAAACATGTGTACTATGTTTCTCCGTACTGTATGCCACAATTTTAAGTGTATTATATGCAGCACGCTTAAAATTCACGATATTACAATATTATAAATCGTACTACGTACAAAATGCATTAATCTTTCATTAAATTCAAATTAATTCAAAACTGTCAGAATCAGAATTCTGTTAAAGTCATTCATTTACCGAATTATATGACATACATATATGCATATCTCATGAATCTCCATTATTGGAAATACAATACACAAATATTGCAAACACGTATATACAAAAAAGTAACGATATTAATACATATATTAATCTAGTAAGTTTTACTGTTATATAATAAAATCACTAAAAATATAACTAAATACATCATATAACGTTAAGCAACTTTTTATCTTAAAGCAATAATTTATTAACACAGTATTAATTTTCTGCGGTATAGTTCAGATACATCTAAATCTAAATAACATGATAATTTACTATTATGATTACATGCATGTTAAAGGAAAGATGTGAAATAGAAATTATACATGTTTTATATTACAATGAATCACATGTGCAATTGTGACGCCTGTTAACCTAGTTACAACAATGTCATCATATGATTTGTATATGTACGTATCAAATCTCAAAATATACGTACCTTCTTAAAAGCTTTGTAAACAGTCGCGTAACTCCCCGCACCGATTTTTTCTAATAAAGAATAATCACTTACGCTGGGTAAACTCATTTTACCCTGTAACTCTTATTCAATTCACTTCGACATTTGTCCCGAATATTACTACACTATGAGGTTAACGTAACTTGACAGAACGCCGCGCCGTGAGCTTCTGCTTCTTCACTTATCGTTCGTGCACACATTGGCGTAATATTCCGAAATTTCAAACGATTCTTTAAACTTTAATTTCTCACTCCTCGCGTATAATGTATATAACATATATGCAGGTTATATACCACGCAATTGTGTCTAGTTATAACTTCGTCACTAGCGCAGTTAGTGAAAAATGTGAAAGGAGAAAGATGAATGGTTTAAAGAATACTATACCCATAGGACCATGTTTGTTATAGAAGTGTAATGGTGTACGTGCAATCAACAATTCTATTACTATTTTTTTAATGGAATTGACTACTTCTTTTTTTACATAAAGAAATTCTACGTAAAAAAGTATTGAAGTACAATGATAAAAGAATTATTAGTTGTCGAGATATTTTAAAAAAATATCTTTTATTAATTGCACACATGTACCATTGCACTTCTAAAAAGCACATGATCCTACGGATATAGTATTCTTTGAACCATTCATCTTTCTCCTTTCACATTTTTCTATAACTGTACTGGTAACGGAGTTATAACCTGAAACAATCGCATAGACCACCCTATATGCATATATTACATATAATTAATTGTATATAATCGTCCTTTATGTACTCAATTTGGAAAATAAGAATTAACATATTTTTATGCCTCTACATAAAACTGGAGTTTGTATTAAGAAATAGCTTACACATTCATAATTTATGTGGAACAATAATTATTACTTCTACAGATTATAAGAATTGCAACTTTATGGTTGTAATCATTAATTTATTAAGAAAATTGACATTTTGACGTCTATTTCTTTGTGCAAAATAAATAAGAGAATTGAAGTTTGTACGACATTCGTAACTTAAAACCTCGATCGAAAGTTAAAAGGTTCGTAATTTATTTACAATTAGTAACTTATTTAGAAACTATTACTCTAAAAGGTTATAAAAATTGCAACTTTATTGTAATAATTATTAATTTGCTAAAAAAAATCGACGTATTGTTATTGTCATATTATAATAATGATTTGAAAACTATTTTCAAAAAATTTTTGTGTAAAGACGCCCATGTGTGTCAGTTGTACGTCGCTTAAGAAGCTAACTTCAGGTAGTTGACTAAAGTCAGTAAAAACGGGACTTGGTGACGAGACATTTCGTTGTCGTGTCCCTCTTAGATTCTCAATTCCTCGGATAGTATCACGTGAAATTTAGTGTCTATTGTCGTCCATCGATCAACTCAAATCTTACGTTTTCGAGAGCGAGCGCAAAAAAAAAAAAAATAACGTATTTGACTCGATAGAAGAAAAAAGTCATCGCACGTACTGCTATGGACGTGACAGTAGTGTTCGAGCTATAAGCTCGTCTCTTTCTTCATAGCAAGCGGTGCATTCTAGATTAATTTATGGTTTTACTCGATTAGCCTACTGATTTGGTGATTTGTCCAGTGCAATGGCTAAAAAGATTATCGTGCATGGTAATATATCTGTGATGTGTTTTAACATCGATATATATTTAGCATAAAGTGTATCTGGTGTTCATTAAAATCCTTAATCGAACTTCAATTTCATCTTACTAGTCTTCTTACATTCAGAACGATATCAAAGTGAATTTTCCTTAGTTACCTTTCTACTATTCGTGGAAAATTGTTGTGATTGTTATATTCGTCAAGTATATAATAATATTTATATATTCAGTTTATCGTTTTCATTAATTTCCATAATGTGTCAAAAGTGGAGTATACTGTACGCCATAAAATAACAAGATATTTTTATTTATTAATATATTTTCATAAACATTACCAATTACTTAAAATGATTGAAGCGTTTGGGAGTAAAAAATAGTTAAGCCTCGATTCAGTCTCAAACACTGAAGGTGTTAGTATGTCTTCTTTTCCCAATCTAATATATGCATAATGTTTCTTTCAATATAAGATATAGTTTAACAAATTATGTTAAACCAATTTTCTTACGTCGACGTATAATTATCCGTAATTATGTAAATCAGTTGATCACAATATAAAATCTAAAATTGTACAAAATGAATGGACTTTAAAGCAAAAAATTAATAGTAAGAAAAGGACAATATAAAATATCAATTCAATAAACAGAGGATGTCATTGGGTAGTATGTATACAGAAGTGTTCTGATTGGCTAACAACACGATGGCTCATTCATCCTTACTCCGTGAAAATAGCGTTCAGTGTATCAGCTGCCGGAGTTCAACTCGGATGTTTTGGCAGCTGATTTTATTCTTGCTTACGTTGATGGCAAAAATATTTTGAAGTTTTAACTGTTCATATTATTTTGAGAATCGTTTAGTATCGTGACTGTAAATTTCGCTAGTTACTATCGACAGTAAGTTAAGGTAAACTCACGACGAAGTTTCTTGCTTTATTCGAGAAGTAGCGAACGATGACGTCATGTGTTGAACATAAGCTGTTTTCACCTTGTTCCGCTACAACAGTATTTCGCGGGTGCAGGTGTGATAGCTCTTCGAACCAAAATTGTGTCGAAATTCATCAAGTGTAATACCAAACCAGTTGCAAATATATTCGTGTTCACATTATTATTTTTTGCATAATTTCGTGGCCATTTAAGTTGGAGTACAAATTGAAATAAAAATGTGTCAGTGTACTGTTTTTATTTAACTATCATATACGTACACCAGATAGTTTAATTGTTTTCAATTACAATGTAGTGGAACAAATGAGTCAAGTGAACGTTCACAAGATTTGGTTTAAAAGTCAAAATACTGGATATAATATAAATTGTATTTCTTTCTTTATACAGGTACAAAATATATAAAGTAAGTGGATATATTAGTATTTCAATTATTTAATAAATCAGAAGATTCACAATGGATTCTGAAGAAGAGACGTACGATGATGTTGATTCTGGTAATGAGTCTAGCGGAGATGATGTTGATTTTGCAATGGAAATTGAGGCTGGAAATCTAAGAGAACGGGCTACGGATGTTGACGATTATCCTTTTGAAGTCTTGTCAACAGAGGAAATAGTGCAACACATGGTTGATTCTATTAAGGAAGTTAACACAGTTGTAGAAGTATGTTTTATTCACAAGATAAAAAAAACTTTTAATTTTCGTTATTACAGTTGAAATATTTTATTGTTTGATTATAGATACCAGCCACAACTACACGTATTTTATTAAATCATTTTAAATGGGATAAAGAAAAATTAATGGAGCGTTTTTATGATGGTGATCAGGAGAAGCTGTTTGCAGAAGCACGAGTCGTTAATCCATTTAGAAAGGGCCCATTAATAAATAGAACTCAATCTTCTCAAAGTTCACTAGTACATACAATTCTATACTATTCACTATGTATAAAAACAAATGTGTGTGTGTGTGTATGTGGATGTGTGTATAATTGCATTAACAATATATTTAAAACTTTTAGACCAGAAGAACTTCAACAAATGGTACAGAAGAATGTGGAATTTGTTTTACTGTTCAACCATCTGCAGTATGTATATAAATACTTACAAAATACTAATTTGTGTTAAAATCTGAAATCGATGCTTGTATGCATTTAACATATCCAAAACAAATTTAGATGATGACTGGACTCGAATGTGGACATCGCTTTTGTACTGGCTGTTGGGGAGAGTATCTCACAACCAAAATTATGGAAGAAGGAGTTGGCCAAACGATTGCATGTGCAGCACATGCCTGTGACATTTTAGTTGATGATGCCAGTGTTATGCGTCTTGTAAAAGACTCTAAAGTGAAATTGAAATATCAACATTTAATAACAAATAGTTTTGTTGAAGTACATATCTTTTAATCCTTCATTTTATTGAAAAATTATGTGATGACAACAATACTATTTAATATTTTTTTTTATAGTGCAATAGGTTATTAAGGTGGTGTCCATCCCCAGACTGTAATAATGCAATAAAAGTGCAGTATGTAGAAGCAAGACCAGTAACTTGTAAATGTGGACATACATTCTGTTTCCATTGTGGTGAAAATTGGCATGATCCAGTAAAATGCCATTTGTTGCGCAAATGGATAAAGAAGTGTGACGATGATTCTGAAACGTCAAATTGGATTGCTGCAAACACAAAAGAATGCCCAAAATGTAACGTCACTATCGAAAAAGACGGTGGATGCAATCATATGGTGTGCAAAAATCAAAATTGTAAAACTGACTTTTGTTGGGTGTGTCTCGGACCATGGGAACCACATGGTTCAAGCTGGTACAATTGTAACCGTTATGATGAGGAAGAAGCTAAAGCAGCACGAGATGCTCAAGAAAAATCACGATCTGCATTACAAAGATATCTATTCTATTGTAATAGATATATAAATCACATGCAATCATTGAAATTTGAAAGTAAACTGTATGCAAGTGTGAAAGAAAAAATGGAAGAAATGCAGCAACATAACATGTCATGGATTGAGGTAAAATTACTTACAGCTAAATCGAATGTAGTTTAATGAAACGAAAGGCAGCATTTTATAAAAGAGTCATTTTCAGGTACAATTTTTAAAGAAAGCAGTAGACATTTTGTGTTCCTGTAGACAGACTCTTATGTATACTTATGTTTTTGCTTATTATGTGCGAAAAAATAACCAATCTGTGATTTTTGAAGACAACCAAAAGGATCTAGAGGGCACTACAGAACGCCTCTCTGAATACCTTGAACGAGATATTACAAGTGAAAATCTTGCTGATATTAAACAAAAGGTTCAAGACAAATATAGGTAGGTCATTGATTAGTAAACATATTTTTTCCTTCTTTTATCATTATAAAATAATTCTATCAAATCAAGAATTAAATTATTTAAGATATAGGGCATATATACATGTGTATATTATTTTTATTTCAAGATATTGCGATAGCCGGAGGAAAGTGCTTTTGGAACATGTACATGAAGGTTATGAAAAAGATTGGTGGGACTATGTCGAATAGAGACCTGAACCAACTCTGTTTTTTGGGCATATAAGACAAGATTTCACGCTTGACACTTTTGCCCCAGCTGTGATAAATCAAGAAAGCTGACAGAAAACAAAAATAGAGCATGTCATCAAGTGATTTACATGTTACATATACTTTAAACGTAATATGATCTGTGGCAACACATATATCGTTATGAATTTTTGAATTTATTAAAATTGAATCCTATTACCATCAGGCTAATTGTAAAATACTTTCGCATTAATTAACGATGCTAATTTGCGCTTGCTGTGTGCTGTTTATCGTTACATATTTCAATCCCTCATAAACATGCCTTGCAATAATATTTTCAAGTCTCAAATGAATTTTATATATTAAATATGTCGAATGATAAACGATGATATAAAAGAAATCGAAGTGTGTTGCTGTATTGAAAAAAAAAGGATTATCGAAAAATTTGCTTAATATATTTTAATGCCATAGTATAATACATTGTGTATCCCTTTTCATACTACTATAAGATTCTCCGGAAAAGTGTTATTTGATCTATGGATAAAAACTTTTCGAGAATGCTTTGAATAGTATATGAAAAGGTTAATATAGAACTAGACTACCTTGATCTGTCTTTTATTGTCAATCCTGTGCACTCGATTTATAAAGGGATAATTGGATATAACAGGATACTGGTGCAGATAAGATTCATAAAATGTCTTACCATTTTTGCTCTGTTTTGGACAGTAATACGTCCAGGCTATAACTGCCAATCTTTATGAGAAACTGAATTAAAGTGATCATGTCGTCAGTATTGTGTGCAATCTCTAGATAAAATTATATTTCCTTACCTTTTACTTTGTTTCTGTTTACATAATTTTAATGAAATTATACTCTTAAAACGAATATTTTTTTGTATTTGTAAAAATAAACGATTGAACATTTTCACAAGTAAAAAATAAAGATACTTAAATTATTAGTAAACTATAATATTTTCTTGCTATGTTAAGTTACTAGAGTCGAGCAAGCAAATTATTAAAACAGGGTCCAACATTCGTAGTGATTAATAATTCACATTATTCAGTATTAATATACCGAATAGGAAATTGAATATTATTTATACCCGAACCACTCGATTTTAAAGGTATGGAAATATCAAATATTTTCGTTTATTTCTTCATTTAAAATCAAGAAGAAATTAAACATTACCCGTTTATTTAATATATGATCGTTGCTTCTTTAAAATTTATTTCATGTTTGGTGAGAGATATTCTTAATGCTGACGATATGTTTCATATATCATTAATCAAGTAATTGATGGTTAATGATTGTGGTACGTTGGTCACTTACTGTTATATAAGTGGGGAACGAAATGAGTTCCGTTTGTATAGTTATATAGTTATATATTCACACGTAAATGCATAATACATACTTATACATAGTTGTAATATCGATATTAGCAATCTTAAAGTAGAAACATTTGAAGGTTTATTAAAAAAAATTGTTGATTCTTACTACTATCCTCGTTAGGATATAACAATTAAAAGAAAATAAAAAAAAAGCAATTGTGTTCTGTACAGTCACAAGATCTGAGTAGAAATAAGAAAAACTGTTAGATATATTCACAGCAAATTATTCTCAAGTTTATGATTTTGTATTGTATGTTCATGTAATGCATAAAGTTATAAACTATAATCAAGGAATTATTTCTTTTTTTATATTCAAACGTTAAAAAGTATTTGAAGAAATTTAGCAAATTTTGTGTAATTTATACATACATCGATCATCGATTATTATTATTATTATTAAGACATGTGCGATAAATTTCAGTAGTTTGTTTTAAATTTGAATTGTTAAACATATCTCGAAAAACATAATGCATTCAAACAATGCTGAGATTTTTGGATAGCAACAAGAATTTCATAAAAGTAATGGTATTATTCGAAGAAACGATTACCCGGTTTACAAATTTTTTAATAGTTTTCAATAACTGGTGATATGTGTACAGAAATCGCGTAAAGTATTTTATTAGTAAAGTATGTCATTAGTAAAAGTATGTGTTTAATTTTCCAATAATCTAAAGATTATCTTAATCTAAAGATTAAACACATCGATACTTTACGCTGGTACCGTATTATTCGGAAGGTAAAAGGATACAGGATATATTATAGATACTCTCATTACTAATTATTCTGTATTTTAGAAATTTTTGTGGTTTGAAATCTTTGCATTCTGGTATCAAATAATAAATCAATATATTTTGAGTAGTACGTAGATTGTATTTACGTTTGAATAAGTATGCTATTTTAAATAAAACTATATCAATATCTACTAAATATATTTTTAATAATTCTACCGCGAAAACATTAATTCTTTTTTAAGATAATACCTTTTTCAAAATCGAATTCTTTTGGTAGTAATACGACTTTCACACGAATCAGTTTCTGCAAAGTATTATAATACGTATAAGCAAGTATATTTAAGAGTAATCGTTTTTGAAATTTAACAGTGACCTTATTTAATACATAATTATTTTTCATTCTTTTTAAATGTATTAAAGTTTTATATTTTCCGTGATATATTTTATATATGACATCGATAACATTTAGAATATATTATCAAGTAATACTATAGTCAATACAATCGTTAAGTGTATAATAAGACATTAAAATCTTCGATTAGATCCACTGAATGAACATTTGTTATAAAAATCAGCTACTTGGATTTGATTATTTAGCCTCCTTTGTATTTGCTAATATTTTATATTTAAAAAGGTTGGAAATATTTCACCTAAATATTTCATTCGTGCAAAATATAGTATAGTAATATATATATATGTATAATATAATATATATGATTATATATTATATATACATATATATATATAATAAACCTATCGCATTATTTTGTAAATGATTTTTCTTGTTACAGGTTTAAAAATAACTGATACAACTAACAGAACTGAGGTTTTGTGGAAATATTTATTCCGAATACTCGTATAAAAATTTTTGCAGTATCGTTAGAAACTATCACGTATAATATTCATTGCTGTTTAAGAAAATGTTGCTGTATATTCAGTGAGCATTGTTATTTTAACTGCTTTTTTTTTTATAAGTTCTAAGCATTTATTATGATGGTCTTTGATTGACAAGGAAATTTATTAATATATTTTCTACCTAGAATAAATTATAAATAAATACATTTAGATTGATTCTACCTAAATTCAATAGAATTTTGAGATTCTTGTTTGATATAAATACCTAAAACGTCAATTTTGAGTATTATATGAAATTACTTTGATAGAATATCTAGATTAACATTAAATAAAATTTGTTTTCTCGCTAATTTAACTAGTCCATCGAGCTGCAGTTGTTACAAAATATGAATATAATAGGAAACTTGTATCGTTATCGTTCACTTATGTTACATATTTGTTGGAGTTATATAAAATGTAGGATGATTCTAAGTTGAGTGACATTGATACGACAATTGTGCAGGCTGCAAGGTTGAAACTTAATTTATATCCTGTACTTATTCTTTAAGATACCTTTTGGATCACACGATTTCGCTTTCTGTGCCAATATAGAAACTTATGTAAGCTTCCAGAAATCGTTTCTCAACATATTTTGGTAAAAAATAAGTACACTGGAAGATCTCACACGAAACATACCCTGTATACATTAATTTCTAAGAGTATATCAGGAGGTCACTGTTAAGATCGTTGCAACCAAACCAAGCGTAGCACCTGTCATTATAAGACTTCTCCAAATTGCTCCACTTATTTCTTCTGCCACAGGGTATTCTATACACAGTTGTTCCTAAGGAAATACAGTATGTGCATATGTCAATGTAACGAAAACTTATGTGTCCAAACTGTAACAATTTCTATGTATTTGTATGCTAATTTTGAAAACACAGCACTTACCCATCCTCCGTATCCTTTGATGAAATGTGCAACTTTCTCACCAATAAATCTGGAGACGTAAAGAGGTAATTTTTTCTTTAGAGTGTGCATTCGTCTATCCCGTGCCCACAGAGCGAGTCTACCCATGAATGCATATAGACAAACGATTCTCGCCCATGTAACTCCACCGTGTAAGAACAATTCGTCCGCAACTCCCGTGAACGCTTCGTATGCCGTATCTGGCACAACGTTTAGACGATTTACCATACTTGCGAAGAGAATACTATGTTTATTCAACATTTGATACACGTTGTGTCTCATACTACGGGAAACTGGGTCTCGAGATATCAGATATATATCTTCCTTCAGTAGATACCGTATCACATCGTTGGCTAAACACTCTGCTGTCCGCTCTATGGAATCTTCGCAGAGAGTATACCGCGAAGACGAAATCAGCTGCGGAAAAAAGTTCTGCAATCGGATCTGAAAGGGATCGTTTCTTTGTTATTTTAACAAATTAGTCACGCTCAATTTTTTGAAGCAAATACACATATGTGCGAGAAAGCGGAATAGTAACTAGACGATTAACGGTGCTTCGCTCTCGTTACTTAGAACATCGAATAGTTTAGTGTTTTCGTGTATTAAATCTTAACATATCATCAGGGAGTCAACAATCTAGGATTAGATTATTTAATTTGGGAATTTTTAATCTCTATTACGGCGAATGTAAAATACGAAATAGAATAAAATATCTTAAATTTCAGTAATTTGACGAAAATCGTCAAAGTCAGTTATCAAGAAGACAGTTATTGGCAAGTAAGTTACAAAAATAAACAAGAGAGCGTTAGGTTTAATTTTGAAATCCGACTTTATTGACCTTGCCCGAAAACGCGGCAAGAGCTACGCGCGAGTTAGAAGAAGAAAGAAACAGGCGCGAAAGAGAGAAAATTCGAGGATATAGCTTATTGACAACGGAGTCGAGTTAAACGAAAGTTTAGTTCGGTGACTTAATACCCAAGTTAACTAAAGCGAAAGTATCGATATGTGTGTGGTTACCTGACAAACTTCGATAAAAGACATAGCGGTATGTGCAGTGCCGATAGCATATCGGCACAGAGCGCCGTTATCACCGGCAATCGGTGTTTCACCGCCTCCGTTACGATCCTGTGGAATCACAGTATCAGCGCTTCCGCCGGCGTAGTCGTTGTCGTTAGAGACTCGCTGGCTCGACGAATTCTTGTTACCGGGGGGATCGCATTCCAGGATGCCGCCCACTCTGGAATGCGGTTCCCCCCGCACTGACGCACCCTGCCCCTCTCCATCCGTGAGGATCTCATTGTCCGGTGGTGCACCGTCGTCGCCGGCCATCCTCGTGCACGCACTCTCTGATCTCTTTGAGACACCGGTGTGTGTATCAGAAGTTGGAACCACTCTCGCCAGAGAGAGGGACCAGATTTGTCGTAAGCACTAATTGCGATCCTTAAAAATCGAACCTCCTTTCTCGGTTTTTTAAAACATGGTTGTCTGTTGAAGAGTGAGCTGCTGAACTAACGCTCGAAGCGCCGGGTTAACGAGCGCTCTACACGAAAAACTTCGGCTCGCCTGCCAGACGACGTAACGCTCTCTACTTTCCCGCGGCCATTTCCGAAGCCGAACCTTTAACCGCTCCTCACTCCTCCGTCTGCTTATCCCCACTCCGAGTTTTACGTTTCCCACCAGACTCCACTACTAGTCCATTCCCTTCCATCTATACATCGCACGTTGTATAGGACGTTGCAAAATACAGTGACTCGCGAAGGTATTTGGATTCTTTTCTGTTCTTAAAAAATTTTGACGAACGTCAAACGTTACGTGTATTATGTGAAATTTTTGTAATTTCATTACCATTGCAGTTCTAACGACAATCGTGCAAAGTTGTTAATAATTCTGATATTTTACATAGTTCAAAGTTCTCTAACGATAAGAAAGTTGGAGAGTTCGATTACATGTAATTCGTGAAATACCTGATTGTTAAAAGTCCAAAACAATGGCAATTTTAAAAGTTCGCTGTTCTAGAAATGTTAATTCAAAGTCGAAAAGTCCAAATAGTTCTTGATTGATTCTGTACATTCTATATATAAGAATTGTATTACTTTTATTTCGCTTGTACATCGATGTCACAATAATGAAGTTTCATACTTTTGTTATAAATCTTCTTAACATTGAATATCCAGCGATATAAATGTCTTTTTCTTTGACACGCTTGATAATTAACGATAGGGCAAGAGCGAACGAATGGTATTGACACGCCATATTCAAATTTCAAAGAAACGATATTTCACGTTTCTCACTCTGATATAGCGGTCAACATTTTATCAGCATGGCTTCTGAGAGACTGAAATATGCGCTACATATTTTGTAACCCTCTGTATACTAACACAGGTTACTTGAATGGTGCACACAACGGTACAGACTTCTATGGATCATTCACGATTTCTCCCCACCATTGACCATTGGTGTATTCCGGCACGCGGTTCACACTGTTATCCACTGCTCTATACAAACTCACCGTACATGTACGTTCGAACGTAGCGTGCATGTTATAAATGTGTAAGTGACTCGACTATCTCTTCTATATTTCCTCTCTCGTCTCTACCCTCTGTTCACCTTTCTCTCTTTACTCTCCTTCTCAGCGAGGCGCCGTCGATAACCTCCTTCCCCTCGAAAGAGTGCTCTCGCGCACGTGCACGGTCACAAGCGCGAATACCTGTGTGCGCCCTGGGAATCGAACGAACGGAATTTTCGATGGAACGCGGAGTTCGCCTGGTATCGGCCACCGTTCTTAGCCGTATTCTCGCCGCTGTATTATTCACAGAGAATGTTCCTTCGGAGATTAAGCCACTATAATCGGATATACGATACAGTGAGGTTTTGTTTGCAATTAATTTCTTATTGTTCGTTTATCGAATTCGTTTTGTATACATACGTGATAACAAGTATATTATTATAGTTGATACTAAGTATTGAAGGTTAATCGTTATAGTTGCTACAGTGGTTGGTGCGATCATGACAACGAAGTGTGATAATTTATCGATCTTGAAAATTTGATATAGTATTTATTCTTTCCTTTTTGGCAGCATTTGAATCATTGTAGCAATTCAAATTCCATAGAGAAGTAACGCAAAGGAACGATATCTATTACCATTTAACAAACTGTTTGCCATAGAGGTTAACAATGATCACCTTTAGATTTATCGATGCTGCTATGAAAGATACAGTGACCAACACTAACGAAATTAATTAGAATAAAAAGGACAGTCGCAAATACATTCTTTTCTCGTAAAAAATTTGTAATAATTTTAATATTGAAATAACAGTATACAATTACTTAATGCACCAGGAAGTGCACACAAAATGAAGCGTGTACTCGATTTAAAATTACCCGACAGTCAACGTGTTATGCAATAAATAATTTGCTACTATTTTCGTGAAATATAAAATATGTTAATTTGAGATTATGAACGATAATGACAGAAGATATAACTTTATCTAACAATGAGATTATATCGTATTATAAGATTATATTAATCAAAATTATATATGGATTTCAAGAAATTGCAACATTTATTCCAATGCCGCTGGCGCGCTTGGTGAAAGCTAGCCACGTCACAGTTGCTAACCTAAAGGTGACGTAGAGATCGTTGGGGATGACGATAGTATTCCAGTCATTGGTAGTTTCCCATTTCATTGATGCCGTGCTCCCTGTTATTATAACTTCCTGCTGTGCAGTCGCATGGGTCCACCATTCATGTTGTTTGTCTTCCATTGAATTGTCAGTAGATAGCTTTCTTTTTAAGAGAAGCTTCTTTTAATAAGAAACATATTTCAAAAGAATTATTTTAAATGATCCATGAATTTTAAGGGTTAACAAGTTTTAAAATTATTTACTAATTTTAAGTAAAGTTATCTATTAATTTTAAAAAACTATAACTCTATTAATCTCTAAAAAATATATTTTTTTAAATATTATATTTGCTTGTTAAAATGAAATCTGTAATACGCTTGAATCTAATTACTTAGTATGTAAAGTTTACAATAAATACTTTAAAATTTTCTAAATTCTACGTCGTCATATTAGAATCATTATTAGTAAATAATTATAAATACGCTCACCCTCCATCGTTATACAATTAAGGTTCATAACCTTAAAATTTCCTACTCGTACTAAATTGTATCATTGAGAAATTTCTCAATTATCTTTCCCTATATTACCAAAAATATAACGTCCAATCTAAAAAAAAAGAAACATAATTTTACTTTCGTATGAAATTTTGATTCACCATAGTGGTAAGATTTTTACGGTTACATAACCATGTAATTGTTTGGACGATATTTCTCGATAGGACAAAAAGAGAGACAAAAACGTCTGGAAAGAAGACGATGATCGCAAAGTGTTGGCACGTCGATTCACATATAACGAATACGATTGGTATTCGCGATGGTGCAGAATGTAGTGGTAGTCACGGTGTATTTCCAAGAAGGAATTATTATGTTGAAACTGGTCGGTGCGGCGCGGCGTGCACGCCGACTGACTCTGATCGGCGGCGCGCGACCGTGCCCGCTCTTTTCTGCCTGTGCAACCTTCAAAGGCCACAGAATGCGTCGATGAATGAAGTAGGAAAGTTGCAGAGTACCGAGCCGACCGGATGTGTATACTAGGTGGTCAAGAAAATGAGAGCTACTACGTCATTCAGCAACGAGCTAGTTTTGCGCCCCCTCTCAGTGGTTAGAGTCGCTGCTAGACGCTCTAACGACAATTATCAGTCACTCTATTTTTACATTGTCTCGATATTAACCCATCTTTAATCGCTCTTTGTATTTTACTTGTCACTCAGCGTATAGACTTCTTTTTGTTTTTAATTCTTCGCAGGATATATGAAAGATGTAGGAAAAAAGTTTAAGGTAAAATAGTTAGCGCAAAATAGATTAAAAAGGATGGAATGTGTTAAAAGTTGAATAAAATAATGGTATATGTTTATGTAATATGAATAGCGGAAGTTCAACTGCTTCTGACGAAGGTTGTTTAAGACTTATTTGCTCCATCTTCTCCAATGTACAGTGAACGCAAAAAGTAAGTTTATATTTTTCTCTTCCTGACGCGAATACGGTAAAGCTCGGTTTAGACATATAGATTTCTCAATGGACGATCGATCATTTTATCTCAGTGTGGCGTATTTTGAAATAGGACTCGAAGTACGACAATTTTTTTATAAGAACTTCTTGATATTGCACATAACTTGGTACTACAAATATCTACGGTCCTTGCTTCTTGCCTCTTTGGTTTTCTACAACTAGTTTATTCTCCTTCCTAAATTATTCAAAGGACAAGTAGTTTATCAATTCTTCCCACTATTTATGATTTTTCGTTTCTAGGATAGGAGTTTATTTCGGAATAATCGCGTACCAAATAAAACTTCAAATAGCGTTCCAATAAATGAAATTCATGTAAACGGATTTCTATTGAGTGTTTAATTTATTTTAAAAAGAAAATATTTGTTGAACTACCGACTTATTAAATACCACACACATTACAAACATTATACAAAATTTACTCAAACATTATACTGTAATATTTAAACACAGATTCTTTTTAAAGAACGTATCTTTAAAGGATCAAGCTTGATCTATGAATTTCGGTCTTTCTCATCGCGAATGGCGATTATCTATGAGATTATAAATATTCGCTGATGGAAGGTCTTGTAAGCCGTACGATAAACGATTTCTCTTAACCAAAGCTCGCAGGTGTCTATCGACGTTGTCTATGCGTTATTCGAGGCGGTTTACCTTTCTATACCAAATGTGGATAATCGCACACGTAAGGCATTAATGCTTGGCAGCCGGACATGGATAAATTGGCAATATGAGTCACGTATAAATGACATCTAATTGGGTCATTATCTCACAGTTGCTTCTTAAAGTGGCAAGAGACGCAATAAGAAGCTTTGTGGATTGGCAACGTTTCGCGCGACGAATTCCTTAGGAAAAATTTTAATGTATCTCATTCTCGCACTTCGCATAAAATACTATTTAAATCCCACTTCTGATTTAACTGGCCAAAAATATAACGTACAATGCAGTTATATTTTACATTCTTTAAAGTATTTGAACATTTATAATAGAATATTTTTATTAATCTAATCGAACTTTTCGAGAAATTGTATTCGGACAACCTTTTTCTGTTTGTCAACATAAAGAATCTTTTTTAGAAGACGAGCTTCTTAACTTCCGCTACGAATTTTCTAAACATAACCTAATATTATTAGCGAATTACGAGTTTATTATTTCCCTTGTTGCGTACTACTTCTATATTGCTTTTTGAAAACCACTCTATTACTTCTCATGGTTTACGGTGGTTTTCGTTAGTCTTTTATTGCATTTGCTGATAACGTTATTTTAATAAAGAATTGAATAAACCAAAATGTTTTATCCGTACTATATATAAATATATATCAAAAACTTTTTTGTGTTTATAATTCGCAATGGTTACGCTTCTACATACTGAAGTGCTTCTTATACTTGTTTCATTTCTTTGTTGTTTCGCGATAGGAGATTGCGCGCGTATCGTTTGTCTCTCTCGATAACCCATCCGTTCTCGAATTACCTTAGATTGGTAACAATTGTGCTTTATCCTTCTCTGGCCCATTAAAATGTCAGCCAGTCGCTGACAAACGTATCAACTAGCGCGACATCCGTCAAGTCGGACCACGTGTTTTGATAGTGGTCTGCAGCTACGATTGAAAATATCGTTTCACTTTGTTTTCTCGCCGCGAAGTGGACCGTGGGAATACAAGTGAGTGAGCGGCACACAGTATTTCAGGGGAACTCGTGGCAACCGGCTCTCGGTAGCTTTTCTTACCATCATTCATGATACTATGGTACGGCAATAGGATGATTGCCTGACGGCCGATGCCTAAAGTGGATAAAGTCTTCTATAGTAATTTAACTCGAACAGGGCACAGGGGTGTGTTAGATAACCAGCCTTTTACATTTTACTATCACTGAGTTGGCCTAACGACCAGCCGTGTTTGACCTCTACGTCCAAAAGCATGTTGCTCATCATTTGGATAGTTGACCCTTTGAAGTTTCGATATTAGTCGAAGCTTGAGTTTGCGATGTTATTGGCTAAGAATGAAGGTTATGTTTGTTCATTCGGAACTCGGTACTTTTGTAAGCGTCAAAAAATCTGGTCAACTTATTATTCAATATTATATTGTATGTTGTTTATAACTATCTTGTATAATTTGTTAATAAACATTCATATTCACTGAATAATCTGACGTATCTATCAATCTACACGGAATAATCCAAGTCAATAAGTTTGTTATTCAGTCCTTTGGGCAGTTCCACAAAAATTGATATATTTGAACGTAAATGACGAATGATAGTAAATTATATCACGTGTACTACTTTTCGAATATATGTATTAACCCTACTCCTGGCGGATGGAAGATTCATTCGGGCGTACGTCGCTCCTAAGTCGCAATTATTTTAATGTATATTTTATATTTGAAAAAACGTTGAAGGCAACGCGAACTCCTTGCACGTTGCTAAGATCATTCGCTGTTCGAAGGTTAATTAAGATCCGTGAATTATTTCTCTAAATTAGATTTTGGGAGCGACAGTTCTCTATCAGATTTCTGTAAATCTTCGTAACTAGATGGGGATTATGTCTGAAGAGCATCACTCGTTTCAACGAAACAATCTATGGATCTTACTACAATGGAAACATTATTTCATAAACCAGCTATTCAGATAGTTGGTTTGTTATTTATTTTTAATTTGTTCTCATAGATCAGTATGACTTAACAAATTTTGGCTAAATACAAAATTCAAACAATGGTAATACTTTTTGAGAAGATTTGGTTTCCTGTTGGAATTATGATAAAAAATCTTTTTAAATCCAGACATACATCTACCATATCTCACTATTCACAGACAAGTGGTGCACTCGTGAGCTACCATTTAAGTAATAAAGACTACCTTAAGCGCTATATTAAACCAAATCAAACAGGCTGGAGCCAGTATATACAATTTGAATATTTAGTTATAATAAGGAACCTTATTCGGCCATTTTCATTCAGTATCCTTCATACATCGCCGAAAATGTGGAAATGTAAAAAACGTAGGCTAAAATAAACAGTTAGGTTTTAATTATTGATTGCATATTTTTAGTATTATAGTGTGCAATTTTAATTAATTGCCAATTTCATTAAATGCTAATCAGAATACTATGAATGCTAATAAATCCTATTAATAAATTTTCCGTTTTTTATCTGTATATTTTACATTTTTCTATTACTATAGATAAGCTGTTCCAATAATAAGTCCTACTTGATATCTATGTTACTTAGAGATCGATGACTGTTTCATCAAATTTGTGACATCAATTAATCACTAAATATATTATTCACTAGATTATTAGATTTACTAGATATACTATTACTAGATTATTAGATAATAACCAAGTTCATTTTTTTTTTTTATTTATTCTGTTTACGAGATATTTCTATATCTTTATAGTATCATTTCGTAAAAATTTTGTTGCAATAAATATTCACTAAAAATTCATTAAAATGCATTGTATACGCGTCTATTGAAGTAATTGGTGCATGTTTGTAAACCTGATTGGAACAAGTGCATAGGTTGAGTCGTTCGGTGACCTCTTTCTTTCGCATGGTTACTTTTCTGTCGTGTATGCATAGAACGTTGAATAATCACGACAATATAGCAGCCCCGAGTAATTAAGGAGTTATACGCTTAGGAAAATTGAATCAACGTTACGATCGTTTCGCGTAACGTTTCGCTAATTGGATCCTCGGATGTAATTTCATTCGTTTGTTTCATTGGACTCCATCAAGAAGACAATGTTCTATAAAAAGTAAAGGTAATTATTATTACCATGTGTGAAACGAATATTACACTCAACAAATCGATAAAATTATTAAGTTTATGTAAATTAAGATAAATTATTCCTACAAAATTCTAGAAGAATATTTTTAATAACCTACGAGAACGCTAAAAATATTTCAATATGGTAACTTAAATTGAATTTTAATAAAAATTAATCACGACTTCTTATTTTCAATTGCCAATAGTTACGTTACTAGTTCTTAATCTTCTATGTTACAGATAATGATAATATGCAACGAAGAGTTTGGAAGAAAAGTTGTGTTAGTAATAAAATCTTTTATTTGAAAAATCTATGGACGAAATTAAATTCTAACGAAGGAAACATAGAAAAACATTACGCGTGAGATATGTCGACACTTCGATGCGTGTCATACTCCTTCATTTGCTGCCACATATAGAAATGTTACATATTAAAGAAATTCATAATTAGATTTTGTAGATAAATAATACGAATCTACACGACACAAATCTTATATCATTTTCTATACTTTTTCTTTTTCACAAAAGAATTTACTTGTGTCACTTTTTCCCTAAAATCCTAATATACAATCGAAATCAAAGAGTGATCGATTTAGGGTGTAAAGGAAGTTCTTCCGGTCCAGCGTACATTTATTTATCCAGCGACAAGTTCGCGCTTAGCTAGTTATCCTTAACCGTGAGTTTTATTACTTCCGTGAAGCTGTCAATGGTCGTCTATTATCCCCCTTCGCGCGAGGTATACCTTTTTTCTAGTGCTGTGCACAAAGGAAAGGAGGGGGAAGGGGCCGCCTGATTTCGCGGTCCCGTGCGACGTCCCTGAGTTGGCAGTTGTACTAACAGATTGACAGACGTACTCGCCGCGAACTGACCCCTTCGTAGTGATTTAGTTATCTCTCTATCGACGCCTCGCCAACTCCTATAACTTGGATCGTAATAAAAAGAAAGAGGAAAAAAAGTGTTACCGGAAGTGTTGTATCAAAAGGTAACGCGAATTCTACGCTGAATGAGCTCCTGCCGGTTTGAAATCGTCTCGAGACGAGATATTATGATTAGGTGAGTAACTAAATTAGGTCTGACCTTCTTTTGAGTGGTCGTCCCGTCGTTCCGCGATTCAGTGGTTGTTAGAGATTTTTCAGTGATTTTAGTCCTAGTGACAAATTTTTAGACACAACGATACATGTGTGTTCTACAACCCAAAGTAGTCGCTAAAAATCTCGTAGTTGATGCGACTATAAATAAACGAATAAGAAGAAGTTCTATGGTATAAGATCGTTTGAATAAAGTTTGTTAGGCAACTGTATTAGTATTATACAAGTACAAGTATTGTACAAGTATGATATATAGTTCGCTATAAGGAGGTTTCAATGTTAACGTGAAACTATTTATTCAGTTGGATAAAACGATGATCATATCGTAACATCCAGTTTTCATAATCCATATTTAATCTCGGTAATGTTTAAGCTATTAATTACGATAATGTATGGTAATGTACGATTAGTAAAAATCACAGAATTACTAGTTATAAAATAGTAATATCCTTTAAATATTCTTTTTTTCGATATTTCTTAAATAACTTTTTATATTCTTTTCTCTATAAAATTAGATTAGAGTTAATTAATACAATATCGTGGTTGTACTAATTCGAAACTTTATTATCGTCGTTTAAACGTTTTTTAAACAAAATATAAATCCATTATTTTATAACATTTTCAGCAAAAAAATTAGGTTGAAGTATAATTCAAATTAAAATAGACAAAAAGCTCGATGGTTATATATCAGTGTGAAACTTTGTTATTGGCTTGATCTCTTTAAATCCATTACTTAATTCAAACTTCCTTATTGCTTTAAGTAAAGATTCGCTGCGTTTTCGTGAAGTGCATTCCATTCATGAGCGAGTAAATTAAATGAACTGATGTAAGTAGTAGTATTTCGTGTGCATCCTAGCATTTGCAAGTGTCTAATAGGGTGCTAGTAGATCAAATGAATTCGTGGTGAAATCAGCTTACAGTGCTCGATAATAAGTCTAGTGGATTTCGAGCGGAAATAGATCATACCGGTCATTTGTGACACGTATGAACACTCGGGATAGTTGCAATGGTGTTTAAAGTAGCAAGTTCTGATACGTTTTATACACAGAAAGTTCGAGTAATATTTCACTCAAGTCTGCTTTTCTCGCTTTTTCTTCACATTTCTATGTATGTCTTTAAATATTTTCTATTCTTGAGATATTTTATTCATAAAAAGCATGGAACACGCAAAAGGTAAAATTACATTGAATGTTAAAATTAAATATTTGAAAACACATTGATCCAATGAAAGCAGCAGGGTTATGTTGTTCACCATTCTTTTTAGTTTTTCGTAAACTTACCTCAATCAAATATCATTATGAAAATGTACAACGTCCATTTTGCTTAATAGTCATATTTTGTTTAGTAGTAACAAGGATCAGAAAATATTTCGTTTAATTTTTTCTATATAGATAAGAGGCGTATGAGAAATTTAGACCAGCTATATGCGTTATGTAACAACATTAACAAGTCAGAGTTAACGATTGAGTAATGCATTAGATAATTAAGGTTTGAAGCTCGGTGCTAGACACTTTTCCATTCGAAACGACGTAATTTTCCGACCTCTAAATTTGATTTACGCGATGCAATAAATCGATGGAAAAGAAGTTTATCCGGCATTGAAATATTGCCTAACCTACAAAAACCGTATATGCCTATACCGTATTGGTAACATACGTAAGATTCAAGATCGCGTCTATATCGTGAATTTCAAAATTCTTCGTCATAAGTACAATTTTCAATAGATTGGAAAAATACGAATATGCCATAATGTGACGCAAATTGTTAATTTTATGGATAATAGAATAAAGAAAGCAGAATATTATTAAATGATTGAATCTTTCGAAAATTTATTACGCGGTGCTTTATTCCGACTTTTCGTTGATATAAGAGGATAATTTCTTTTTTAGAGCAGCTTAACCTTTCCACGATTTTACAACTATATTATAATTTGATAACGTACACGAAAGTGTAATTTTATTATTTTATAACTTTTTAATTTTATCATTTTCCTAAGACTTCTTTCGAGTAGCCTAATTCTGTATCTCATTTTTTGAAAGCACAAATTTAGTATTTTAGTAAACTGTAGTTGAGAAAACAAAATTACAATTGCGGATCTGGTTTCTTTAAAAGGAGTACGTTTTGCTTGCTAGTTTTCGAAACGGTTTGGTAAACACAGATAACAGCCCATTATTATCATATTTTGCACGGTGACATGAAAAGATGAGCACAATCAAATTGCAATTTTCTTTGAAAACTTAAGCAACGTTAAAAAAATTACGACACCCGGAAGAATGGATCTTTAAAAAAAAATCGACAAAATACAGATGTTGAACAATTCAACGTCTTACAATAATTAAATGATAATTGCTCAAAGTTACAGCTGTTCGCAATTACAGTAGATACAAAAACTCTCAAAATTCTAGAACTTTACATTATTTACTTAAAGATATATCTTAAATTTGAAAAATTTTAATATTGAAAAATCAGATAGATAAATGAAAAGAGAATTCAGAGTCGTAATAATAAAAACTGACAGAAGCACGTGCTTATCATACATACTTGGTATGTGTAGCGCAGAGTTGATCCTTTCAAAAAAAAAAAAAAAAAAAAAATCATACGTCCAACTTCAGAAATTCAAATTTATTCGCGTTGGAAAATCAGATAAATCCGCTAGACGAACAAATTGAAATCTTGCAACAGTAATAACACGAGGTAAACGTAATAGTTCACCGTAGGTATGGCGGAAATCTAGCACAGCAACAACTGGATTTCCAATCTGATTTCCATCGATCGGTTGATTCTGGCCTCATTGATCGACAGATTTATTATCAGAACTATACGATCGATCTACTGCGATTCTATTGAACTCAGACAGGATGGTTGATGGGATATTTTTGTATCCTTCTGTTTATTCGTTTAATTAAAATTAGTCAAAGTTTGTAAAATATCACAATCGTAAAATATAATTTTTGTAAATAATACTTTGTTTAAAAAATGCACACATATATATATATATTTTCGAGACAAATATTTAAACGGGTGATCAAAATATTAAAATACGTTTTCCACAATGCAAGTCACGGTAAAGCAAGGGTAACCAAAAGCGAGACAGGTAAACGTACGAAGAGTTAAATATTTGAAATATTTCGGTATATCAAGATTGATCGAATCAAGTCATGCGTGACAAACACGCCTGGTTTAACATATGTAAACCTAATATAGCATCGTAATAGGCGAAGATATTGGTTTATTTTTAGCTTGAAATGCAAATGTCGCGATTTCGCAATGAAACCGATTTTCTCACACGGATCGCTATTCGAACCAGGATGTCATTGCCAACGAGTTACGGCGTGTACCGCCCTCGAGTCCTAGATCCTAGAAATTCTAGAATGGTAGATCTTTCGCAGTACCTTTATCGAGAAAATTAGGCTCCTTTGTGAATTCATTCAATTTAGAATGAAAGACGATCTTCTTGAACCGAACGTAAGCAAACAAAACTAACATATCTGATTAATTAAATTCTGTAAATTAAAATCTATTTTGCTTCATTTTATCAACGGCGAATATAAGTATAACAAGTGGATGGCGGATTTTTATGTATTTATGCGTAGTTCGAAGATCCAAGGATGCGTAATATGCAAAAATATACGAAATGCTCGAAGTATAGTGCTCCTTGTAATATTTGATAAGTATCGAGATACTTTTGTCGCTCACTGTATATATGAGAAGTGGTTATTGAGAAGAGAGCGTTGTATGACGCGAACTGCATCGAATTTCTTGGGTTCCGCCGAAACGACGCGCATTCAGCTCCCATTCAACTCGCAACATCCACCCACGCAATCACGCTGCAACCGTGCAGTACGTGACGCGTGATCCGCAAGATTTTTACGCTGCTTGCCGGTTGATTGCCCCCAGAGCACGTTGATGACGTCAGTACGCTCGATGATTCACTACGAGCAACTCGTGCACACGACGCCGGACACATATGACCGTGCGTGTGCATAATTCGCATTACTTTCACGCGTCTGTGTACACTGTACACCTGAACGCATTTACCGCGTTGATACATTCGGCCACGTTCGCGTTTCTTACCATGTTGGATTGTTTTTCATGTTACTACTTTATTCTATTTCTGTCGATTTAGAGCAATCCGTGCGCCATAAAATTCACAGTCATGCGAAGACCGCAAATGAAAAGCACGATACATATTTCTCGTTTTTTTTATAGAAAAGGAATTTTTAAAAGTTAACACGCATGTTTTGGCGATCGATGCAACATCAAATCTGTCTCTGCGTTTGATTTTCATTCTGTAACGATTTGTTCAATTTGCTCCGCTCTTTAGCCCATTTCCTACTCGCATTTTCTGTTCATTGTCAGTCGTATTTCTCTGTTACTAAGAGATTTCTTAACCCTCGCATAGTATCCTCATAGATTGCAGACTACAATGATTTATGTTGGATCATTTAAGTTTAAATTTTGTGTTTTTTATTCTCAGTGTTAAAAACTAGTAATAAACTATTCGTCTATTTCTGTTTCTATCTGTTTCTATGCGGATAACATGAAAGAATTATTTATTGATACGCGTTATTTTAAATCCCAATTTTATTATATTTTATTATGCAGACGATATCGTAGGTTTCATAGGATTCGATACTACTGATACATCGCCATGCGGTCTCCCAAGTTCAACAAAGTTCGATAACATCATCGTTGATTAGAATGCCAAAGACCATAGTCCGGAAAATATTTATTGCGTATCGTTTCGATCACGACGCCATTGTTTCGCGTTCTTAATCAGCCAGTAGCTAATGAAATCTATTTCTTACTAACCGATATTCCTACTTCTTTCTCTTCTTTTGTACTTTTATTTCAAGATTGGTATTTCTTATCTTACATTTTCATTTATTGAAATAAATATTTATGCGACAAATATTTCGATAAAATAATTTTAATGTATTATTAGAGCCATTTTTCAATCAGAAGCCTCGCCAGAATCACAAAGTTAATTCTTCCTTACAGAACCAATAAAGATCCAATATTTAAACACTCACCATAGAAAAATTGTATACCCACGTTAGGCATATATGTTATATATGTAATACTTTGAACAAATTTGAAACTAATCTAAAAATGTATATAGAAATTAGAAGGTATTTGTTGTTGTTAACATGTATTCAATAAAAAATTGATATAAAGCGTGATAGCCATCTTGAGTATATAACAAGTGGTCTTACCGATTATCCAGCTATATTAAAATATATTGGATAATCGACCGTTTAAATAACATAACCTAATAGCATAACATAATCTTTGCGAAATAATTATACATATGCTTGTACTAAATATTTTGTAACTTCGATATACATCAAGAACCTAAATTCGTAGCACGAGGGAAGTCTTAGCCCGAAAAAGGACGAAAATCAAGGATACCAGAATTGCGTTCGGGGCTTCGTTTTCGAGAACATCGAGCTCGAAAAGTTGCCGTCGCGAAGGACGATGCAACGAGCGAAACAGAAACGAATAGAGACAATCATTGCGCGGCGAGACAATCGATTACATGATAGTCATATATCATTGCGTATATTAATGCCGAGCAAGATCGTAAGACAATGCAACCATGTTTCTGTCCGTGTATCGCGTCTGGTATCTCGATGACTGTGAGTGCAAGACACGTTTCATTTGTCCGTAAAAGTTTGCGACAATATCGCGAAGGTGGTGGAAGATACAAGATACGTACTAACAGTAATAGGCTGACGGAAATTCGGGCGACCTCGGTTCTGGAAATATGGGCTAAACAGGTTGACTAAAATTCAGTAGAGTAGGATTCAATGAAATAGAATATGGCCGACTATGCTAACAAACTATAACTATATTTCTAGTAAATTCTGTCTTAACTCGAAATTACATGTAAGATCGAACTTTCTTTATAATTCCTATAATACACCATAACCAGAACGAACACCAAATAGTTTGAGATAAATATCGAATTTATCGTCTGATTCTATTTTATAGGATCGTAGAAGTTGGAAACACCAACACGGTTAGTAGTTTAGTCAAGTAGCATGTAAAAGCGAATTTACGCCGCTTTCATCCTCGTTTCATCCGCAATGATCATCGAAAGTTAAGAGTGTAGATTCGGCTTTACTCGCTATTTGATGGATACTGGCCGTGTCTGAATCAGCCTTTAGGTTAGTGGCGAGCTCGCAATGGTTTGTAGTTCGTGTGCATAAGACTCGAAAAGCTGGTTCCACTTTGGCGCTCGTTAAGCCGCCGTAAGATTTACTACAAACAGTGTCTCCATTATCACGTTTCTTTCAACACGAGTTGACGTGTATCTTTTTAAAGTTGGTAAACCCACATGATTGACGACACGATTGCTGCGCAATTAGCGATACATTCTTGTTCAATTTCGACTCTGTTCTTACCGTTGATTGATTTTATGAGCCACCAATTTGTCTTCTGGAAAACGCACGATCGTCCATCCGCGATGTTTTGCTTTACCAAAAAAAAAGTGAGATATATTCTTCGAAAATCAAGCAACGTAATTGTTAAACATATCATTTGTAAAATTGCGTTAAAATTATTTTTCAATCTCTGTATGATATTTATTTTCGGATTATTTTTGATTGACAATCGAAGGTTGAGTTCACTTTCCGATAAAAATTAAAACAGAAAACCTTAAATATTTCCTAATATATTTTCCTAATTACTGTAATTTCCTGATATATAATAACTACGCGATAACTGTTAACTTTAACATGTCATGTAACTTTAATTAGTTTAGTCGAGGTAAATAGGTTATATGCTTTGTGTCAGAAAGGAACAGCAGACAGGTTAAGAACGTGAAGACTCGTCGATGATTTCGGCGAGTCGTTTCCGGAAATTTGTATCTCGCCATACCGTAAAGTACTTCCTTGATATTGTAAATAAATAATTATGCAAGAAGACCAGCATCGATATATCGTCGTGTTTCTTAGTTATTGAGAAAGAAACATATTTTAACGTAACGTCTCTCTAAGAGGAAAATCGCAAAAATACCGCTATTTATTTCGATTTTCGATAATATATTGGTTTCGATATAGCTTCGACGGCATAATACCGGTATCAAAATCATACAGGATTCAAAGTAACAACGAAAAGGAACTAAGAAATCGTGTAAAAAGATTGTACGAGGAGCTGTTTTATTTTTTCATCGGTAATGCGATTAAGTAATATTGCGTAAGACGAAGAACAAAAAAATAAGACCGAGGATTACGGTGCCTTTTATTGTTCGCCAGATACATTTGTCGAATTAATTCAATTTATCATTTGTTTATTCGTTAAGCGACTCGTTAAATTTGCTCTTCTCGAACGACGAGATTCTTTTTAAGGTGAAATTTTTTCTTAGCTAATGACCAGCAAAATTGTTGGCAGGAGAGCAAGTTCAGAAAAGTATAATAAATCTGTCTAAATGCTCTTGTCTAAATTTATGATTGTACAACATGGAACAACGTGTAGATGGCGCGGAAGAATTCGAAACGCGTCCTTCGCTGTGCTTCGCGAATTAATTTATACGACAGTACTAAATTAATCTGAAACCAATACCACAATTAGCTATGATTTCGAACCAACACTGAATTCTACTAGCTGCTGGTCGAAATTCCCATTTCGATCAAACGTCGATAGCCGATAACGCGAAACAACCAGAGAACTGATTTAAAGGAATTGAACGTCTCGATTGATCCTCGTTTCGAACCGACTGTTGGGCCACGTGTGCAATTAAGATTGCCGTTCCGACGAATCAACGCTCTGCTACTGCTCTATTCTTTGCATATTTTTTTGCATCTTGAAATTTTCCATATATTCCGCAATTTACCGTAATGCACCGTATCTTGTGGAATATTACGCCTCTAAATTTCCCACGAATGTATAAAAATTCGCAGTCTACTAATAATTGACCTTCCAATAATATCCACTGTCTTTCCATATTCTTGCATATGACGCGCATTTTGTGCAATATCGTAGTTTCAAAATTCCCCATAAACGCAGAAAAATCCGCCATCTGACTGATAATCGATCTACTAAATATTCTACGAACGATATAATGTTTAGCAGGATAACCTACTAAACCGGGAGGAACGTGCAATGTGAAACGAAAGATCGTACTCGGTCGTGAGCCTCGTTACAATAAAATAACTATAATATTACTATTAATCCACTGACAGTGCATCATCGATTTTCCAACTATCGGTTAGTTATCGATAAATAATCGATTAAAAAGGGAAAAAATGCTTCCTCGTGGGCGTCCAACGACCGACTCCTGCTATCGATGTCGCGGCGATATTCGCGGGAATCGTTTATACGAGGTTACGCAACTGATGGTCGCGTTGTCGCGAGTACCGCGAATTTCTTCAGCGCCATGCGCTTTTATGTTACTCTCGAAGAGCATTCGCAAGCAGACACTCGCACAACACGAAGTGTGTCAGAACGAAACTTCGCTATAAACTCATATAAAGTAATTTATTCATCAAAAGATGGATGTCGGTTTTCGTGATCTCGTTTGCTCTTTTTCCAACGACTCGTCGTTGACTCTCTGGATGCAGATACGTTTGTGTGTGGCTTCTACGAACGAAGAGTGGGGAATATTGGTGCCTCGTGGCCTCCCCTATATAAGGTTTGCGCTCTCCCATTGCCTCTCGGTTCCCCAATTCGGGCAACTTCTCCGAGACTTGGCAAACCGCACACTGTAAGTTTTACAATTCTTATTTCTTCTATTTAACTGCCGTTAAACGTAAAATTTCATGTCGATTTTTGGCTCAGACATGCCCGTTAAGATCGCAAAAAGAAACTTTTCTTAATCTTCTGCGATAATAATAACGAAATAGCGCAAAAAACCGTGGTCTATCGATGTCAATGTTAAATGTGATATTTGTATGAAACGACGAAAGAAAAGATCGTAGCAATCGATTCGTATTTATATTTAACGTATTTTTTATCGAAATTGGTTATACCGATTATCGGTCGATCAAGATGTATCAATATCACGATGTTTGAGTACAGTTGGAAGAACTTACGTTTGTTAATACCTTTTGAAATTGTTAATATCTTTTGTGTTTTCTGTTTCGCACAAATGGCACAATTAGGTTCTTCGATTCTATTGCGTTATTTTGAGAGACGATGGCGAGAAGGAACGAACGTCTTCTTTCTTGTTTGCCAGATCGAGCTTAGAACGTTCAATAGAAGCAGAGGACGCAGTTGTTCATGATCGTCTATGCTGCTGTTACTTATCAATGTAATTGAATCTTCAAGAATTAAAGATCTTATAGTGATGTTTACGTTTCGTCTATTTTATTACCCGATTTCCATAATTCGAGCTATGGAAACGAACCAGTTTGTCACGACTTTGCATTCGTATAAATAACGTCGGCCATTGAACTGTTTGAAAAATGTCAGAAAAAAGTCTACTTTCGCTCGATACGCTAAACGCGTTATTCAAGATCAAAATTGACCAACAATTACGTCGACCGACATCACGTCGAATGAATCTTAATCTCCATCAATAAATTAAAACCGCACGCCGGGAGTTAGCCATCGAGATGGCGTACGACTGCGAAGTAAACATACCGCGCTTCAGGCAAACGGTTCGTGTAAACACATAATAATTAAAGATGCGGGATCGCGAAACGTGGACATTGAGACTAGAGCATCTTATTCTATTCGGCACGTAACCGGTTAGAACTACGTTTAAAAAGTTTTTGGCGTGAAAACACACGTTAAACAAGGTTATAACTTATTATTGGATCGTCGATTCGCTGCAAGACGTGTCGTAATATCGACAAAATAAATAAAATAATATTTCATTAATTTTAACGTTACTGCCGAGAATTATAGATTTTTTAATCAAATTTATCGTCCTATGAACACGACGTTTGTGAATAAATTACAGCAGTGTTTTAGTAAAGTTGGTGAATAATCCTTGATTTTATTCGCCGATACCGGAATTACATTTGCCTCAAATTCAATTCAAAATCGTTTCGACGCGCGAGTTTCACAAATGATATACGCTAAGATATAGTTATTTATTGTAGCGATTCTAGGAAGTGATTCCAATAGATATAATAAGAAATAGATATAACAGAAAATTATGGTATTTTTACATTTAAAACTCGGATTAATTTATCTGTAGTTCTCTGAATTTCTACATATTTCTTAAGAATTTCACAACTTTTTGTTTGTATAATTAATTAATATTAACGGGAAAAGATTAAACTACGTTTTGTTATAGAACATAACGGAACATAGCGTAAGAAATTACGACGATTCTCGCAGCGTAGACGGAATAAACCTTGCCCTAGTGACGACGAGGTCGACATATTTATTTTCATTTTTCACGTTACTTTAGGCGAAAAATCGCTTTCCCCCGTCGCTGTCATCAGTCACGCTTGCGTTTTATCTCTCCCTTAATTAATAAGCTAACAAACGATTAATTCATCGGAGACGAATTTTCGTTAACGTTAGAACGCGTTATAATGATTTTGTAAAAATAAGCGCACTCTTTCTTGCGTAAAAACTAAAAGCATGGCTGCTTCAATAAGAAACTTCATCAACTTCGTTTAGCTTGTTAAACTTAGATCAATCTTCAACATATATACTTACGTACGTTCATTTCGATTCTATTAATCCAATAATATTAGTTTGTTACTTCGGAGATATATATTTAACGCAAACATATACAAATGAGCTGCAATGGACGATGAAACGCTTATCGTAATTAATTAGTTGCGGATATTTATGCAAATTCGTAGATATATCTGTAAATATAATTTTATAGAAAAAATAGAATTTAAACGCGTGTTTGTTTCGCTTCGAAAATATCTTTAATAATTGGACTGTGAATGTTTATGCGATTCATATTTTCGTGAACAACTGAAGAATTAGGATCTGAATATAAACGTGTTTTAGCTATTAAATATTTATTTAGCCGTAATATTAATAATAATTTTTTTCATTTTAATCATCGATGGAAAGTATCGTTCGTGTTAATTTGAATGAAAATGTCAATTTCACGAGCAATCGTAACTTACCGAGATCTGCTAAAATTCCGCTAGTAAAATTCAACTTAACGTATTAACATGTTCATCCCTCGATCAGAAACTTTTGTGATATAATTAAAAGTTAAAAAATTAACAAAGCTACATAAATGTTAAGTAGATCAGTTTCAATTCTTCCACGTACAAATATGATGCAATTTATTTTCAATAAAAGTAAAATATCAAGAAACCTGATATTATTTACCGTTGTTCGTAATTCTTGTCTTTCTGTTTGAGATGGCTTCCGGTTTACACTTCCTCTTACAGGACATATAATTTTCTATAGGATTAAGGATTGTAATTCGTTATAATTGAAATACAGGAAAATAAGAAAATTATTATATCCAAAGAATTAACGATCTACGTATAGCGTAAGTAACAGTTAATTCAATTTTCTCTCTTAACAAATTAATATAATATACCGTGATAACAAGAGCGTTAACGAGTCGATGGAACAACGTCGAAACGAAAGGATCAAAGGATCTGATATCCTTTGAAGCGAATCGAGCAAAGTAACGGGGGCATCTCCCTTCATGGCCACCATCAGCATGTCATTCGATAGACTAGGAAACGAACGGGAACGTTTGCAAACCGAGTTATAGGAGGTGGCAGTTTGCTTTTACTCTTCGATACTCTCTGACAGTCACTTCATTCCCAAACGCCGCACCGTCTCTCGCGGATCGAATATTATTTTATTATACGCAGAGGCCGCGTGTAACACGATAAAACACGTTCTTACTCGTCAAATCGGTGCGTCGCAAATTTTTGTGCATTTTCATGTCCTTTGTTATTAGATCGTAAGATTCGAAGCTTCTTTTCGAGACTTTTAAACAAGTGCATCTTACTTATCGTAAAGAGATTATTTTTAAAAATTCTTAACTTTTAACTTTGTTATTCCTCCTCATATTATTAGATACTATTTAAAAAAAAAAAAAAAAAAATACAACTGTTTAAATACTTTATTTCGTTCGTTTTGCTATTTTTTACAAACGTTTTTTTTCGTTTTTTTACAAACGAGCAGAATAATTGGAACAGTAGCAGAGTTAATCATCTTGCAGAATTATTTGTCATTATTCGTAGACAGTAGAGGAAAGATTAAAGCTAGAAATTCATCGAAAATCGATGTTCGAATATTTTTCGAAAGAAGAACGATGTCCATAATCGTGGAGAACGTATTTTAATTAATAGTAATAAGCATGTTTCGGAAAATTATTTTCGAAATTTTGAGTGCAACAAATTCTTATCGATTTACGCACTTTAATCGCTTTTTCTAATAAACCGATGGGTTGTTACGATAATTACAGATAATTAAACGATAACCTTGACGAAATGTTACGTAATTTCGATAAGTTTGAGAATTTACATATGTAACAGTTATCATTTCTCAACGCACCTGACTTTTATCATTCTATTTATGGTATTTCCGCGTTTCCTAAATGCGACCACCCTCTGTAACTGCTATGCAACATCAGTTGATCGATTAATCGATCCTTTCGTTTTGGACCACGGATCCTTGGATCGTAATTTCATGAAATTCCACGTTTCTTCCAGGAGTAAGTAATTTATTTTTTCGTTCTTAATTGCAAAGATTAATTCTGACAATTAATTGTTACTAATTTTCCAATAAACGCTGTCTTTCGCGTGTCTCGTCAAAGATCTTCGATTGACAAAATTTAATTATTAGAATATTAGATAAGACACGAGATATTAAATGTCAAATTACGCTGTGAGTGATTTAATCATTCGCTGAAACGTCCTTCTTACTTTATCATTGGCGAATCAGATGAAACGCAGTACCTTGTTAAATCAGATTCTAAGTAGGCTATGGAAGATTTAAAATTATTCAACGTGTTGATACGAAGCGTAGTTTAAAAGTATTCCACCTGAAAAATAAATCTTTTCTCGAGTTCCACTTTTTTAATTGCGTTCATTCTCATACAAATCTGAATAAAAATGTGCGATCTACTTGGTAACAAAAAAAAAACAAAAAAACAAAATATTATTACTTTGATATCTGCAACGTTCTTCATAAAATATTCAACGATTCCGAAACTTCTGTTCTTGCTCGATCAAACTGATTTACATTGGTCTATCCCCGAGATAAGGGAAATTATAAAACATGTAACAGAACAGGAACGCAAAGGAGTCAAGAAATCTATTTACCATACGTTTATTTTTGATTGAGAGCGATCATGAATCAACGATACGCTTATCGAAAACGTGTCAATTAGTTGGCAGTGGTAGCGTGGTGTGAACCAGTCTTAACGAGTATGATGACACCGCTTTTCAGCGACGGCATCGCTTCTCTGCCGCCGGTAAATTTGTCGACAACGAGACTGATTATTATGTCCTTGCGAGACTGACGATAATTATAAACCGCTTTACTTTCAGTGCCATACGCTTGACACGCCGATTAGAGCTTTCGAGAGCAGCTTGACCTCGTTTCCTTTTCGCACCGTTCGATCCGCGATCGCGGTCCACGTTTTTAATCAAACGCGATCCCCCGATCAACAGTCGCGCGACCGAGATGAACGTTCGAGGTTCACATTGATCGCGAATTTCACCAATTTTTTCTATCTACAATGGCCTTTATTTGTTTTACGAGTTTCTTTATCCACTTATCTTTATATTCGGTCAGCACGATGTTCCAGTCGAGCTAAGTAATTTGGTTACGAACAATTTTTAAATTATATTTACAAGTGGATCACATATTTAACTTGGTATTTATTAGCGGCGTGATAAATAGCGAAATGTATCGTAGATATACATTGACAGTTCGACGATTAAATTTTTTGTTTATTTATTATTCATAGTTCTTCCTTTTGCGGTTTCGACGAACTTTCGAATTTACACCACGTTGTGTTTGCTTTTTTTCTTAAAATTTGCATTCACTTTCGCGCGAAAGACCTTAGAATATAAAACTTTTGTACGAGGATATAACTTGTACTCGTTGGAAGAAAATTTGTTCGACTTGTAACTATCGTAAGTTACTAACGTGTGTAAATTATTCCTTTTCAATAATTAATAATTCTTTTAAATAAATTGTACGATAATTCGCTAGAGTAATGTTAACAAGCGACGAATCGAAAGACAGATACACGAGTATGTAACTTGGAAGCCTCGAAACGGAATCCTATAAGAGCATTAATTTATGTTAATTCGATATCAATATCGTTTCAGTTCCATCACTTTTATGGGAAAATCCGCAAGGTCGAAGTAGTTCTATGATAGAAGAAGAACGAAGCTGTAGCAACTGTTTTCGTGTGACCGGATTGAAAAACAATAGGTGTAACAGCGAGAAAGATCGTTCGATGTAGAATGTAGAAGATTGGTACAAGTGTCGTATATTACGAAAATGTTTCGATTAAATAAAAGATATACGTATACAGTATTCCTACTGTTTCACAGGTTACTTCGTCTTCGTTTTTGTGCATTTGGTTTGAAAAACAATAGGTGTAACAGCAAGAAAGATCGTTCGATGTAGAATGTAGAAGATTGGTACAAGTGTCGTATATTACGAAAATGTTTTGATTAAATAAAAAATATACGTATACAGTATTCCTACTGTTTCACAGGTTACTTCGTCTTCGTTTTCGTGCGATTGGTTTGAAAAACAATAGGTGTAACAGCGATAAAGATCGTTCGATGTAGAATGTAGAAGATTGGTACAAGTGTCGTATATTACGAGAATGTCTTGTTTAAATAAAAATATACGTATACAGTATTCCTACTGTTTCACAGGTTACTTCGTCTTCGTCTTCGTTTTCGTGCGATTGGTTTGAAAAACAATAGGTGTAACAGCGAGAAAGATCGTTCGATGTAGAATGTAGAAGATTGGTACAAGTGTCGCATATTACGAAAATGTTTCGATTAAATAAAAGATATACGTATACAGTATTCCTACTGTTTCACAGGTTACTTCGTCTTCGTTTTCGTGCATTTGGTTTGAAAAACAATAGGTGTAACAGCGAGAAAGATCGTTCGATGTAGAATGTAGAAGATTGGTACAAGTGTCGTATATTACGAAAATATTTCGATTAAATAAAAAATATACGTATACAGTATTCCTACTGTTTCACAGGTTACTTCGTCTTCGTTTTCGTGCGATTGGTTTGAAAAACAATAGGTGTAACAGCGAGAAAGATCGTTCGATGTAGAATGTAGATGATTGGTACAAGTGTCGTATATTACGAAAATGTTTCGATTAAATAAAAAATATACGTATACAGTATTCCTACTGTTTCACAGGTTATTTCGTCTTCGTTTTCGTGCATTTGGTTTGAAAAACAATAGGTGTAACAGCGAGAAAGATCGTTCGATGTAGAATGTAGATGATTGGTACAAGTGTCGTATATTACGAAAATGTTTCGATTAAATAAAAGATATACGTATACAGTATTCCTACTGTTTCACAAGTTACTTTGTCTTATAGAAGAAAACGAGAATATAAAATTACTAACAATCACGTGGAATCAAAGTTACAATTAATAAAAATGAACTTTCTAGTTGAAATTGCAGCAACTTTTCGTATTTGGGAAAACTTTTCTCGTTTCTCATACCGCAGAAATCTCCTCTATCTACGTTAAATAACTAAGAATTTCAGTAAAAAACGTGAGGAGTGTTAAAAGATTATTCGCAACTCAAGTAATCTATAAATACACGTTTCACACGTGTAATATTACACAATTCTTCGCGTTTTTCCATTCCGTCGTGCCATTATTGCTATTTGATTATCGACGAAGATTTTCCAAGAAACCATATTTTTCGTAATAGTAACAGGAAATTATAAAAATACAGATGTCAATTGCTTGCTTATTTATTAAATAGCAAAAAATGGTTCGGAACATAGTTCGATGTTGGTAGTAAAGGCTATGGCCTTTGCAGCCGTTTATAGTCATTGCAGGAACAAGAACACCGATCAATTCGAGTCTGTGTTCTTGCAACTGTCGACCTTTACGTTTCTATTTTCGGCATTTCCGTATCCATCTTGTTAGGTTACGAGATATTTAAAAAACTGTTTCATTCAAATCAGTGTTTTCTGAACATTGTCAACGGATAGTTACTCATTCTTATTATCACAGTTTGTGATTCATCCTCGTGATAAACAACGTTGTTTTATATTCTGTTATTCAGCTGATATTTGATAAAGCTAAAAAGAAAAGGTCTACGCATAAGAATTTCTTCTTCAAGGTTTCTTCTTTTTTTTTTTTTTTTTTTTTTTTTTTTTTTTTTTTTTTTTTTTTTTTTTTTTTTTTTTTTTGTACGAAATTACAGTTTGAGTTAAGATCTCTTTAATCGTCTTTTTGCCAACAACCTTAGCTTTCATTGTAAATGTCGAAAAGTTCGTCGAAGAGCTCGTGATATTAGAAATCTCTCGAGTTATATAATAAATGCAAATAAGAGTATGATTATTTTTGTATATTCTAAGAACCAACGTTTTCCTGTATGAAAGGAGGTTTTCACACTCTGAAACATATTGGTATAAACTATTCCAACTAAGTAAACTTTCAGGGCATACTGTACATGTAAAATTTATCGCATAACAGACATAATTGACGTATATCTAGAAATTCGAGTCGTAAATTGTATGCGCAAACGTTTATACAGATGACAATTTATAAATATTGTTATCAGCTGAAACTGCTATTATGTCTCGTTTTATGTTTTATATTCTGTAACGGCCTCTATGTCGATAATAAACCACGTACAAAAAGTTACAATCATTATAATGACAAGTTCGACCGACGTAAAACGTGTAATTAACTCAAAAATATATTGTAGCAAACTAGAGAAAAAGAAAGATAGTAAATTCTTTTCTAATATATATATTCGTTAGAACTTGGGACGTCGAAAAATAATCGTAGAACGATTTTTTTTTTTAATTTTTTATCAACCTACGATGCTTGATATTTTATTAAATTGAATAAAAATTACGATAAATACAATTCGAACGTATAAAATATCTTCGAATTTTTCAACGAGAGATCAATTTTCTTTATGTTTGCAAGTAACGATATTTCGCAAAATTAAGCGACGATCAACTCGACGAAAAATCTTTCAAAAATTGTACAAACGGGACAAAACAGAATTCGATTTTCAATTCTTTGATCGCTGTTTGCGTTGATTAAATTTATGCCAGCGATACCATAGAAGATATCTATCGCTGTAATTAATTCTATCTAAATTCACTCAGTTTAAATTCCCAAGGAAGGAAATAAATAATTGACGTACTAGATTCTCTATAGATTCTGTGCTTAAAAGGTTTTCTGTATTAGTGCCAAGAGTGCACGTGGTGCACAGATCGCACCTGCGACACGCATCATCGTAGATGGCAATTACATTACGACGGATCATTGAACTTAATTTCACAACGGATAATTGACAGTTTAACCGATGTAGTTAATTACGGTGTGTCGTGCAACGACCTGAATGCGATATCGCCAGCTATTTATTAAACCTTTTAAAGACACGATATAGTTGATATAAGTTACGATTAGATGGCTAATTTAAAATCAAATTGGCATTTTTATAAATATTTATTTACGTATAAAATTAACGAAATAATACCAGAAACAAATGAAACAGAAAAATGTTTAAATATTAGATTTTACTGTTAATTTTCACGCGCGAAGATCTTCAAACGTAGAATCACGTGTTAAAGGAATTCTTTCCTCCAGATAAAAGCATACTTATCTTACGTTATTGAAAAATAGCAGGCACATGCCAGTCCACGTTTTAATTTAATCGACTCGAAGGAAACATTCGTCGAAAATTTATTGGGACAGATTTCGCGCAAGTAGGAGCTTTCTTCGAAAGATTCGATATGTACTTCTTTAGAGAAGAGTAATTGAACTTCCTAATGTCAGCTTTTTAAGTATTACGTTTAAAGTACTTTTTACCACCACGATCGTAATTACCAGAACGCTATACGTACGTAGTTTGTACGTTTATTTCAATTCAATTGTTTGTTTTAACTTGAGAGAATTAGTATAGAGAAATTCTATGATAGAATCTTCGACGCAACACATGGAATACTTTGCAAGAAAATGCAATAATACAGCGTACTCGGAAATTTAACAAATGAGATTTCTATTATTAAATATATTACTTTACATTAACCTGATTAATACCAATCATCCATATAATAATAACGTTACTATTAGGTATAGAATAGGTACACATGGAATACTTTAGACGAAGGCGTTAAGTTATCGTACAATTTGCATTCACGATCGAACGAGTAACTAACGCGATTAATTTCCTACCCGATTCAACCGTGCGCATCATTTTGTCACGATAATGACTAAAAGCCTGAAGATTTTGATCGTATAGAAACTTTATATTTATATAGCTGGCAAAACAACTTATCACGATAAGCATCCGAAAAGACGTTTAAATCTCGCTTTCTCTATTTGGGACGCTCTTATTAGTTTTCTCGTAGCAATTAAAAACGTTATAAAATAAAATATTTATTTCTGACCGATCAAAATTATAAAACTAACAGATCACGGTGGAACAAATGTTCACGTGCAGAAAATCCACACGTAGAACGAAACAAAGGAGGAAATTAATATGTAAAATGGGTCCCGGATGATCGCGATTCACAAAGTCCGCAGAAGATTTCGAAGAGACGCGCGTGATATCGTCTACTTAGCGAGTATTTGGTACAGGATGTCCGTCAATGTCTGCTAATATTCAGTCGTTTTCTAGAACGAGACGAAGACACGCCTCCCTCGCAATTATGTCGTTGAGCTTTTCAGGATCTATAATGGGATTTGCCAAGGTATTCAATTCAACATTTTCTCGAAATTCTTGTATTTTTCCTACATCTCGATGCATTGGATATCGTCTGATATCAATTACATGAAATTCCAAGGTAACATAATTACGTGCAAACTTATCAATTTCAAACTTTTCAATTCAATTGCGAATCTAATCGCAAGATTACAAGATCCAATTAAACGATAAAAGTTCCATCTTGTAATTATGAAAAATGTACGATAGGCTACACTCTTTATATAATATTCTATATAATTTAAATAAGATTTCAAAATAGTCAAGTTACTCTACAATTATTATATAAACCATCGCTAAATTACCTACAATTCCGATAAACGCAGATTTATAATCGTTTACGCGTTAGAGTAGCAACGTAGAGCATTTATTTTTATCAAATAATATCGTATATTAGAAGCCGAAGTGTTTGCGCGATAACGTTAATTCGTATCGAACGATAACAGGGGTGACATTTTTTTTTAGCATTGAAATTTCAATTTCAGAAAACTACCCTTCAACGACCGTGTGGCCTAACGGATAAGGCGTCGGACTTCGGATCCGAAGATTGCAGGTTCGAG
>JACXIT010000133.1:1129325-1164125 GCA_014737525.1 Bombus difficillimus | reverse complement strand
TAAAAAAAAAAAAAAAAAAAAAAAAAAAAAAAAAAAAAAAAAAAAAAAAAAAAAAAAAAAACAAGAAAGGAAGTTTATGTACAAAAATTTCGTCGGAGGCTTATGTTTCAAGTTGTAAACAATAGACACCCCATGGATTGAGTTGGAAACAAAAATATAATCGCCAGAGACTTCGAAACCAGTCCTTTAATTTAAATAATAGCGGTTGTATAAAACTCATTGATTATAAAATATAAATTCGTCAACGTTGAACACTCTGTAAAAGAATAAACGAAGATTAACGTATTTATGCGACACGCGTTTTTATCGATCCGTGTTAGAAACATCGCCAGAGCTTTTATACTCCAACATTAATCACGCGAATAGTAAAAACGCAAACGACGTTAGCAAAAAGTTTCGCAAAAAATGAATAACTGATTTGAAATAGTTGTACTAGAAATAAAGATATTCCTGTTGAAGTAAACAAGAAACCCGGTTTCCCGGCGTTCCAGTTTCAGGAAAAATTGATTTCAGTTCGTTCCTCTTATTTGGATAAATATGTATCTGTCGAGTTTGTTTTCACGTTAGATTGTATCGAGGCTGTTATGATAATTCAAGAAATTATTCATAGCCTGATCCGTTCAGCCATGACGATATTCTCAGTGTGTAGTTTACGAGACTTTGTTCAGTCGAAAGATAGCGCGGAAAACCGACTGTTACGTATGCGATGGCTAGTTGCGTCGAGCATAGAATTGTGGGAACACATAATAATTAAAGTGATCATAGTGGTTTATATGTTGAACGAGTGCAGTCATCGGTGAATCAAGGTCGATCTTCGTAACTCTATAGATGATACAAATTTTTCGTTTTATTTTAATCGACGTTTCGTCTGACGTCTAAAAATTCAGTTCTTCGCCGATGAAAGAAGAAGTGTCTTAACTTAAAAACAACGAAGATTTAGAAAGGAAAAAATCCTCGATAACGATAATTTATAAATTACACATTTATACGTAGCATTTTCCTTGCTATTAAAGAGGGACAGAAACTTAAGTACCCTCGCGACATGCGAATCACGTCCCTCTTGCAAGATGCTTCGTACAGACCCGATCATCGTTTCGTTGCCTCTGATTTCAAATCGTTGCCTTTCAGAATGTTACGATCTACGCCCGCTATTATCGTTGCAACTACGAATTGGCCCTACTTAAACCCTCGATACCGTTTCGAATGGAAAAAGTAAATTCCTTCCGAATTGTTTATTCTTAATTCACCTTATAGAACGCTGCAACCTTCGTAAAACGTAATAGGAAATTAGTTGGATGCGATCGATGATCGATATTGAGGATTTCAATACATGTACATGTCAAATTATTAATAACAATTTCATTATGAATGTATCGTTTATAATAGCAACAGATCTATACACGTATATGTTAATAAGACAATCTTTTGTTTAACGGAGCAAGGCTTTATTACTTTCACTGGTTTTCGTATCTCTGTTTAGTGCTCTTAGTGAAAAGTAACGCGAAATACATACCCTTTTTCCGTTTATATAATGCGTTTTATATGTTATGTGTTTTTATATCGCGTTTCAGCTCACAAGTGAGCGTAGAACCTAGCCCCGCCGACGAGCAGCAGCAGATCAGCACAGATTCAGCAGAAAGACTTCGCCGAGATCCAGCAGCCCGCGAAAACAAGATCGATCTAATATCGAACGAAGCCCATCGTCGAGCACGAAGATTTCTCATCTAACTCTATTACAAAGCCAAATTCACCCAACTGCGCCGACATCGTAGAATGGTAGAGAGTGAACTTAATTCAAAGCACAATCATAGTACGTATCTTTCGAAATCTATTTCTCAAAGTATCTCGTTTTTACAGCAATATACATAGTATACTGTAACGAATTTTTTACCGATACTTAAGTTTACATTTTAAATGTTCGCAGTGTTATCGTTCGTGTTATTCGTACATTGAGTACAAAACGGTTGAAATCCGAAGAATCGTAATCCAAAAGGATCGTAAAATTGCTAAAATTTCTAAAGCAATGCTTTTACAATCGATTTTCACGCAATTAAGTAGTTTAACGCTGTGTTTATAAAACAGCAGTGGTTAAAAGTACCACGGATGTTTAACGGATCCTTCTGTAACTTCTAGAGAAAACTGTTCGTTCTTTATTAGAGACGATAATACGATCGATCGAAGATCTATTTTAGCTGAATATCCCGAATGTATCGTAATGCGATGTATGAATTCAAAGAAAATAATATAAATATGAAATACGATTATCGTATTTCGCACTGATTTAAATAATACGCGATTCTTATTTCGAAATCATTAAGTGGTACAGATATATAGGAATAAATTAAACACGAACCTGTTTTCTCATTTATTTCAGAGTGTGATGTAAAAGACGAGCGGCTAAACGGCTGTGGCTCTAAGGATCTCGAACTTGCCCGTAAGTATTATACAGAAATTCCGTTCATCCATTAACAAAAATTAAAACACCATATCGTCTTGTGCATCGCTTAAATTGTGCCAAATGTATCGAATATGTTACAATCTTCTGTAACAGGTATTGGAACAACGGGCAAGGCCCTAGACCCAGAGAAAGGATCCATCGTTAAAGCAGACTTTGAGAAGGCCATTGAACTTACCGGTAACTTCGTTATTTCTTTTCTTTCCCTATATTAGAATACATATGTACGAATTTACTTGATTCTTTTCAGACTATGGCAAATTTCACTACTTCCTTCTCACGGTGTGCGGCTTCGTCAGCACCAGCGAGGAGATGGACGTAATCTCTATGTCCTTCATTCTACCTAGTGCACAATGTGACCTAAAGCTCGATACCCAAGCCAAGGGATGGCTCAATTCGATCATCTTTATTGGTATGATGGCGGGTGCTTACGCCTGGGGCTCCGTAGCGGATGCCTTAGGTCGTCGAAAGGTTCTCATCGCCATCTCCTTCACGAATGCCCTTTGCATCGTTGCCTCCAGCTTCAGCCAGTCCTATGAACTTTTCATGTTCTTCCGTTTCTTAAATGGCGCTGCGTAAGTCAACGCATTTACGCTTTGCATCTAAATTATTAACGTCGTTCGTTTTTGTATTATATATATACTCTGACCAATTTCATCGATGTACATTAAAATTACAATTTGAATATTTGTAACAGCGATTTCACCGACGATTTCGTCAATTACTTCGATATGCTACATACCGAGAAGTGTATAGAATAGGGTGGAACGAAATATGGGGGAGAAATTATTTTGCGTTATTCGTAATTTCTAATAATGAGGCTTTACTCTTAATATTCTTTAATAATACTATGTTAAAATGGATCGTAGATTATTAAAAGATACTAAAGTTTTGTATCATATTATAGTTTAATAGTGATGTTTTAAAGGATATATCAAATTTTATAAGAATTCATTGATTTTTAGACTTGGCGGCAGCGGACCTGTGATCTGGTCATATTTTGCTGAATTTCAACCAAAGGCAAAACGAGGTTCCATGCTGTCCTTCATGGCTGCATTCTGGACACTTGGAAACCTCTTTGTTGCTGGTAAATCTACGTAATCTTTTGATTAAATTTAATTATTATTCAATTAATATCACACTATACTCGCGTCATTACCGTTTCTTGTTACAAAATAACATTGTTGTTCTGGTCTAAAAAGAAATTTGTGGTTTAATAAATGTATGCTTCTAAACCAGGTTTAGCATGGTCGATCATCCCTAACGACATCGGTATCGTAAGCTCATCGTTCACGTACAATTCTTGGCGAATCTTCCTGCTGATCTGCGCTGCTCCATCGTTTATCGTCGCGGGGCTACTCCTGCTGCTCCCTGAATCCCCCAAATACCTCTTGTCCTGCGGAAGATACGAAGAGGCGCTCGATATTTTCCGTGGGATCTATGCCATTAACACTGGCAAACCGCGTGATAGTTACACGGTAAATACTACATATTCGTTATTTTAATTAACACTAAAAAAAAAAAAAAAATGTATATTTATATTTAGACGCGTAATGATATAGATCGCCTTATGTTTTATGAATATAAAAATTCAGAAAATTCGAAAGAGCGTAATTTTAATCGTTATGATACGGGTTTAGGTAAAGGAATTAATTTTGGATGACTTCCAAGAACCGGAACCGAAGAAGAATACCGTCGAAAAAAACAAATATAAAACAATGCTCGCTGATATCGTAGACAATAGCAAGCAACTGTTCGTCTCACCGATACTTCGTTTCACCGTAATATCGATCATCATTAATTTCACTTTTCACATCGGTTATTACGGTCTCATGATGTGGTTTCCGGAATTATTCAATCGCTTCGACGAATTCCATCGTGATCATCCTGATGAAGTTGCTTCGATATGTCAAGTGACCGAATATGTAGTTCAAAAAGGTTCTCAAAGTATCGAGAATTTTTGCTTGGATAAAATTGGCGCTTCCGTTTTTATGGAATCGTTGATTACCGTTGCATCCGCCATACCCGCAAATATCGTCGCTGTTTTAGGAATGGATCGTCTTGGTCGTAAATTCTTTTTAGGTAAGCGTTACTTAATATTTGCATAAATACTTTATCACGCGCTATTAAATTTTTAACGATTTTTTCGTAGATGGCCGATTTTTGAGAAAGATAGAAGAGGAAAGACATTTATTATTTTTTACACTCGATAGATTTTTTAATACTACATATCTGATATTACAACATGTTCAGCGTCAATTTTGATATAAAACTTTAATTTTCTGTAGTTGTTGATAGATTTAATCTAATTTAGTAGTCTAAAGCGACAGAATTTTACAATTGTACTCGGTAAATGTAGGTAGTCTTCTAAAATGAATATCTTTGGATGTTAAAGTAAATCTTTGAACTCTATTGTAATGTACAACTAACAATTTAATATTAAACAATTTTTTTTGTTTATTCCGACAATTGTATTTTGTGTAAAAGATACTTTGTCCTCTTCTATTTTTTTTTTTTTTAACGAATCTACTATTTACAAGGAGAACGCTGAGAATAACGTGTAACTACTTAGCATTTATGCAAATGGCAATATGAATAAAATACATTATTTGCAGTGTTCAGTACATTTTCATCAGGGCTCTGTTCAATCGGACTGTATTTCGTATACAACAAGCACCATAATCTGATCGTTTCGGCAATCTTTAGCGGTGTGATAAGCTGCGGAAACGCAGCCTTAGACTGTCTAATAACCGAAGTTTTCCCGACGCCACTTCGCGCTACAGGAATTGCTATTTCCATGGTCGCGGCGCGTCTCGGTGGAATTATTGGCAACATCGTAATAGCTCAACTCCTGGACATGTATTGTCCAGCACCAACTTTTATTGTTGCTGCTCTTCTAATAGGTAGATACTTTTTAGTTTTTTGAATGCTAATTAAAATGCTATTAACGTTGAAATTTATGTTACATCGATTTGTATACGTCATGTAAATAGTTACATGGAAATCGATATATATTTTACAAGAAAAATGAGCAAAAATGTCATCATCTTTCATGTATTGCTTAAACTCATTTTAACAAATGAATTTGTTAAAATCTATTTATACATCCATGTTATGGCATGGGCATAATTCTTCTATCTCTAATAGTTTCTAAGATATTTCCCAAAAAATGCACTTCCGATTTTAAACTCAAACCAGAAGATATAGATATGTTTGTCGAACAAAAAAAATATCTTTTTGAGATTTCGACATTTTGAAAGAATTTGTATTTTTTTCATTTCCATTTTTTAGTTAATAAACGAATTGAATTTTACTAAATAATATAAATTATATTTCTCTTACAGGTGGAGGATTATTGTGCTTGTTCTTACCAAACACAACACGGGAACCACTTTCTTGACACCAGTGGAAAGTTACATCAGACCAACTAAATCAATGTACAATCATACACGTACCCTTCCAATTGCTAAACTTACCATATTTCAAAACAACACACATTATATGTTCATGCATTTGTTCGCATTTACTCATGAAACGATTCATTGTAAACAACGTATGTCGCGACGATTGAGCATCACATTCCTATTTTACATATCAATCTCGAATGACAATAAACAAAGTTGTATTAACAATTAGAATTCGTAGTAGATAGTAGAGGATATGTTTTTCAAGAATAAATGAAATACGAATGCACAATTTCCTACAGTATCTTTCTTTGTAGAAAAACAAAGATATATTATTTCTATTATACGTTCAAATATTAGATATATCGTGACACTCCAATCGTGTGTGAATTTTGTGTATTGTTCGCTAAACGTGAAATGTAGATACAGCATTTACGCTGATAATTCATGTGGTGTTTGTAAAATTTTTGTTATGTACTTTTGTATCTCTTGTCCATACTCCTGACACAGCCATCATATTTATAAGATGTAACAATTACAAAATGTCTTTAATATAAAACAACAATGTAACTATGAAAGAAAGTAAAGAAATTTAAGAAAATTGAGCTTTCTCCTCTATAGCGTACCCATAATCCTTTTAGATTCTTACCGTAAATTTTATTATTATAGAAATATTATTAAATTTCAATAGAATTTAGCCTGAATTATTTATTTCTCTGTTAAGAAAAATGTACATACATGATAATGAAAAAGGATAGAAATGAAGTGAAAAAATTAGAGACCAATGTAATTTTCATTTTTTCCATTATACATTCAATATCCAGCTAATTTAAAATTATTCTCTCATCATTTTCTCCTTTTGTCTGGCGAGTTTTTTCTTACTGAGCTTCTTTTTTGATGGCTCTTCTTCCGGACTCTTTACCACAAAATCTTCTTTCTCAGTCAAAATTACCTCAATGTGACACGGTGAACTCATGTAAGCTACGAAAAAGCATACAAAATTTTACCGAGCTATCGATTAAGTTGTGAAATGCATATATTTTAAATGAATGTTCTAAATACATACGGTTAATACGACCATGAGCTCTGTATGTTCTTCTACGCAAACAGGGGGCATGATTCACTTGAATGTGGTTAATTACAAGACGGTCAAGATCTAGTCCACTGGCATCGGCGTTACTCTCAGCATTTTTTAACAGCTGGAGTAAAAATTCTGCTGACTTTTTGGGCCAACGACCTGAATTTAAAGATAATAAAGGTAATTTTAAATATTAGGGAGAATTAGTAAATTATTAATTATTTATTGCGATTTACCTTGTGTGGTACCGAATTGTTTTGCTTGAGCACACCTGCCAACACCACCATTAAATCTACGGAATGGTACACACTCCTTGTGTTCTATTACGTTTTTCAAGTATTTCTGCGCCCTTCGCAGGGGCATGTTCTTAATAGCACGTGCTGTTTCATGAGTATTCTAGAACATAGAATTGGAGTAAACAACCAGAAAATTTATTAAATAAAACAAACCATTCCAGTATAGCATTTTGTAAACACAACTTAGACTGTGAGGTTAAGTTTTCTGAAATATAGTTGTTGTTTTATTTACTTTGAAATGCACTCGCAGATTCGATCCACGTGCTTTGCACGATTTGCTTGCATTTACTGGTTCGTGAGAGTAACGTCCCATCGTGTTCTGAAATTACAAAAGTCGATGATAATTTTTCACATCGGCCTTTTGCCACAACTGTCGCGACTTAACCCTGCCATCACGTATATTTGGTCCCCGATAATTATCGTTTATCAAATATTTTTGTTACACTTTTTCCACAATATTATTATTTGGTGTCACGTCTTTAGAGATTTGAGGATTTTAATGAACTTGTAAAAATTAAATCGAAGATGTAAGCAGATTCCAAAATTGCTATTATACAGGTCATACATACCTTTTAACAGCACGATTTTAAAGGAAAAAGCATCACGCATGTACCTAGAGACTAGAAAGATATTTCCTGTGACGCACGTACTACCAACCTAAAATATGTCGAGTAAAAAAACCATAAACAATACTATTTACTTTATTGTAATTAAATATGATACAAGTACGCGTAGATTAGACCATAATTTCAATATATAATTTTATTTTGAATTATACTTGAAAGTTTTACATACTTTATATAATTCCATGTTTGAATAATTTAATTCTTGATTGTGAAAATTAATCACATTTAAAATAATAATTTATAATTAATGGATGGTTATTTATATGTTTACATTGATATTAATGGTATTAGGGAGTATTGAATTCTAATTGAAGTCTTATTGTATTAGATCAAATTATTACAATTTCTAGATAATTTATTTCTAGGAACTTTTTAAACGAGTAATATAAGTGTTTGTCGTTGTCCCGGGAAGATTCGTATAACCTCTTCTTATTTGCACAATATTTGTAAAAAATATGCATACTTGTGCTATTTCGTGATTGTTGTTATTAAATTGACAGTTTTTCTAAACGAAATATACATTTTTTCGTTGTTCGCCAAAAAGTCTAATTAAACAAAGAATTTGACAGATCGGAGACTGACAGTTCAACTTTAACAACATTTCGAGCTGGGACTACTCCTTACAAAATTTTTGAATGAAATTCACAATGAGAACGTATATGATTGTATATGTATTATAATTTAAAAATACGATTAGGAAAACTTTCGATCGAATAAATTTTCGATTGACTAGATAGCTGTATTTAATCTACAATAACATTATTGACAAGTGTAATATTTGTAAGAATTGTTAAAGATAGTTATTCAACCTTGCAATCCAAATGTCAAAAAACAAGTTAAATTTGACACTGCCACCTGGTTCGATAGAACCAGTTCCAGTTGTGTCACCGTCACCACCAGTACCACCATTGCCCATTTATTCTGAGCCGCCAGTAATTCCAGAGTAATTAATTCTTTCATTAAAATTTGTATTATTAAAGGCAAATATTGTATTTATTTATATGCAAATACTAATTTTCATTTATTTCAATTACAGCGGAGTTATGGGAAAGATGAGCATAGATGCCATTCAAGAAAGATTAAAGGAATTAGAAATGGATGAGGAACAAAAGAAGAGGCTAGAAAGCTTTTTAGGTCAAAAGGAAAAGGTCGGGGAATTATGTGATGAAGATTTTGAAAAACTTGGAGAACTTGGTGCTGGTAATGGCGGTGTTGTCATGAAAGTGAGGCACAAAAAATACGGACTTATAATGGCAAGAAAGGTGTGACTTATCTATGTTCAATGTGTTTATTTGCTTCAACTTGAAATTCATTGTATTATAATGATCATAATTTCAGCTAATACATTTAGAAGTCAAGCCTGCCATTAAGAAACAAATAATTAGAGAACTGAAAGTTCTGCATGAGTGCAATTTTGCGCACATAGTTGGCTTTTATGGTGCTTTCTATAGGTATGACGTTTTTATCTAATATAGTAATTACCTACAAAGTTAATATATTCAACACATTAACATATTTACATTAAATATAAAATATTTTGCCTATTATAGTGATGGAGAAATTAGTATATGTATGGAATATATGGATGGTGGTTCATTAGATTTAATACTGAAAAAAGCTGGAAGAATTCCAGAACCTATATTAAGCACAATTACTTCAGCAGTAAGTACACTCACTCTTTGTTATTCTACCCTATTTTGCTGAAGGGTACAATTTTAGCTTTTATACTTATTGATAGCATTCCATAAACAAAACCATGACATCATTAACTGAATTACTTCAACATTGGTTGTGAACTTTAGGCAAATATTCAGTAGTAAGTTTCCTGTTCTATAATTCCACCAGGAATCTTCCGAATACATAGTCTTCTTAATTCGTCATATATCCAAAGAAATGCACCAAGTGGTAGACATGGCCAGTACCAATAAGAACTCAATGGCATGGTTTTAAATATCTTCTCAGTTCCTGGCACATATAGCAATATACCAGTTAAGATAATTTCGAAAATGAAGGCAAAATTTAAAAACCAATTATCCATTCCTTGCTGTAGAATCGAGTTAACTCTCGTTTTACACATTATCAAATCTATAAGTTGTGTTATAACAATAGTTAAGAAATATCCGGTACGAGCTTCATTTAGTAAATCCATTCTAGTATCATAGGTCCAAGTTTGACCATAAGAATCTTGCAAATCGTTAATTGACTTATTTTCCCAATCTAATCTTAATCCTAGCAAACGATCAGGTAAAAATCCATTTAACATAAGAATTAGGAAAAAAGTGTAAAATGCAGCTAAGGATTGAGTCATTCCAATCTGACCATAGGCTACAGATATTAAACGTTTGTTTACAAGTTGATCATATTGAGGATTCCTCGGTGGCCGATACATAATATCGGATTCGGCTTTTTCATATGCTAATGCTATAGCAGGAAGTAAATCCGTTCCTATATCTACGCAGAGGATCATCTCAAGAATAAAGGGTAAAGGAATGACGAATAGAATACTGCTCAACATTGGCAACATTTCAGGCACGCTAGACGTCAAAGTGTAAACAATGGATTTCTTAAGATTGTCAAATATCAATCTACCTTCTTCAATACCGGTCACGATCGATGCAAAGTTATCGTCCATCAGTATCATATCGGCTGCATTTTTCGCTACGTCAGAACCAGTAATACCCATAGCCACGCCAATATCTGCTTTTCTTAATGCCGGTGAATCATTTACGCCATCGCCAGTCACTGCGACAATTTCACCCAATCGCTGGCAACTTTCAACAATATATAGTTTTTGTTGCGGAGATGTTCTTGCGAAAACGATCTCTTGGTACTTCTTTATAAGGTCATCTAATTCTATAGTGTCCATATTCCGTAATTCACTACCGGTAATGATAGTCGCGTGTTCGTCGGAATCGGTTATTTGAGAATACGATTTGCTCTGTATTAACTTACGCTCGTACCTAGTTTCGTGTCCTTCACTTATTATACCGACCTTTTTCGCTATAGCCATTGCAGTTACCGGATGGTCGCCCGTTACCATGATCACTTTGATACCAGCTGTGCGACATTTTCTTACAGCTTCAGGAACAGCTGGTCTTGGTGGATCTAAGAGACTTATTAATCCAACGAATCTGTAACCTTCATTAGGAAAATTGTATGAACTTGGAGAATCAGTGTTAAACTCATAGTCTAGACCATAAGTATAACTGGGCAGATGAAGATCACAGTAGGCTAACACACGTTCACCCAGGTAGCCTAATTCTTCACAAGCTTGTCGACATGTTGAGTAGTCTAATGGTGTCATTTCTTTTGTTTCTCCTTCTGTGGTCAGTATGTGAGTGCACTGCTCCAAGATCACCTCTGGAGCACCTTTCAGGATTATAATATATCCATTGCTGTCTCTATGTATCGACATGTGATACTTATTTATAGAGCTAAAAGGAATTTCTGCAACTTTCGGATACGTATCTCGGAATGGCTCTGTTGAGTGGATGTGTTCGCAGAATTTGAGGATACCCGTTTCAGAAGCATCGCCAATCACATTTCGTTCCTCGATTGGTTTCAGTAAGACAGATTCAGTGGTAAATTCTGCCCGCAAACAAAGGGTGGCATTCTTGAGTATCACTTGGAAAGCTGGTTTCTCCATTAGTAAAGTTTTCTCAATACCGAACATCTGATCAGGGGGACAATTATATCTGGTGAAGCCAACCCATAAATTGGACACGGTCATCCTGTTTTGTGTAAGAGTTCCTGTCTTATCTGAACATATAATCGATGTGGATCCTAATGTCTCCACTGCTTCTAAATTCTTAACCAAACAATTCTTGTTAGCCATTTTCTGGGCTGTTAATGTCAAACTTGTAGTAACGGTTACCAATAAAACTTCTGGCACGTTGGCTATGATGATGCCAAGTAAATAAGTGGATGCTTTCACTATGTTGGGAGTAAGCAACAATGATAAGCCAAAGAATAATACCCCAAATAATACAGCAATAGTGATGATTATTTGAACAAAATGTTTGATCTCTTTGGCTATTGGCGTTTCGGATTTTTCAAGGTATGTTGTAAGTCCAGCAAGACGACCTATCATTGTTTGGTCACCAGTAGTCATTACAATTCCAACACCAGTGCCATCCACAGCAAAAGAGGAAAAGAAGGCAACATTAGAGGATTCTAAGGGATTCTCGTCGGTAGGATAGTCTGTACGAGGTACTGGTTCGCTTTCACCAGTGATACTCGAATTTTCGACTCGAAGTCCTCGACATTCGATAATCCTGATATCGCCCGGTATTTTGTCCCCAGTTTTAATTTCCACTAAATCGCCTGGGACTAGGTCTTCAGCTGGAATCCGCATTTTAACACCTTCCCGTATTACCATAGCAAAAGTTGGAACCATTTTTTGAAAAGATTCCATCACCTGTAAGATATTATAGAAACAGATTCATTAATATCATACTTTGAATGTTTTTTACGTTATATGCACTTTGTGCATTTTAACATGATTAAACTTCCTATAAATGTATAAACATCCGCAGTGTAACAACGAGTGATTTGTTTACCTTTGTATTTTTGCTCTCTTGTATATACGAGCAAAAACCAGAAAATAGGCAGATTAGCATAATAATAAGTCCTAACCATTCTGTGCCACCACCCTCACCTTCTGTCGCCATGCTAATTCCATACAAAATATAGCATAATAATGAACAGACCCACAGCAAACCAGCGAATCCATGAAACATACACTTTATAAGTTTGATATATTCCGGAATTACTTTTGGTGGTGTCAGAGCATTTGGACCCACTTCAAGAAAAACTTTGGTTGCCTCTTCTTTAGTTAGGCCAGTAACTACATTGGTATTTAATTTCTTACATAACTGTTCCAAAGGAATCATATGATCTTGTGTTGTCAATTCTTGTTGAAGTTCCCTGATTTCTTCATCAGTAGGCTTTTTCTTACTGATTTGACTGGGTGATCTTTTTAGAACCTTATTTGCTACATGGAACATTTTGAAATATATAAAATTCACCACATTAAGTATAATGCTATTGTACTTTTGCAAAATCTTTTTTTCTTTTTTTTCTTTTTTTCAGAATTCAGCTTTTTTAATGGCAGACATTTTCATGGCCTCCTTGTTCTACTTGTTGATTACAATTTTGTTTTCTGTCACAGGTTTTAAAAGGTTTGAGCTATTTGCGAGATAAACATGCAATTATGCATCGGGACGTAAAACCAAGCAATATCTTGGTAAATAGTGCTGGAGAAATAAAAATTTGTGATTTTGGTGTCTCCGGGCAATTAATTGATTCCATGGCTAATTCATTTGTTGGAACGAGAAGTTATATGTCGGTAAGAATTTATATAGTTATAATTGTATTATTATCTTTAATTTTAATAAATATCATGCATATATAAGGAATATTAAGATATATGAAACTGCAGACAAGCTATCTCATCTCTGATTTTAATGATTTTTACATACGTTGTAAAACTCAACATTTTGAACAACTTTTTCCTATACGTATAACCGGCGATCTCGCTTACTTTTCGAGATATTTCGTAAAAATCTGTCAGTACCATTGCGTGAATTCTACCTATAGTTGTATGGCAGCGTATGTGTCAGTAATGTTTGCCGGTTGCTGGCATCTTACCTTCTGTTTATAAACGAGAGTTGGGTGAGCTTAAACCCTCATGCACAACTGCATATGCGATACTGTAAGATATGTCTGTTATAATTTATAATTCAATTAAAAATGAATATCATCAATGTATTGGATTTGGGTTAGACCTCGCAACGTCGTAAAGAGGTCGGCAATGCTTAAGTAAAATAATATCAATTGTTTATTCGTCTATTATTTTCATAACTAACTTGTTATTATTTCTCGCTATTGAAAAACCTTAGAATCGCAGACTCACAACCTATAGGCAGAATTCAATGTAATGGTACCAAAAGTTTGTTGCGAATATCTTGGACAATAAGCAAGACCGTCAGTTATATGTATAGAGAAAAGTTGTTCAAAATATTGATTTATATGACATATTTCAAAATTATTGAAATTGGAGGTGAGATAGCTTTTCTATAGTTCCACCTTAAAATGTTTGATATAAATATTTGCATTTTTAGCCAGAGAGATTACAAGGCACACATTACTCTGTACAAAGTGATATTTGGTCCCTAGGATTATCACTTGTGGAAATGGCAATTGGAATGTATCCAATTCCACCTCCTGATGAAAAAACTTTAGCTGCGATATTCAGCTCTCCACCAGGTCAACCACCTGTGGAGAATGTTGCTACAAATAATGCTTCTACTCCAACAACGCAATCACCTGGACACAGTTAGTTTACTATCTCTCTTTTTTTTTTTTATCTATTATATGGAATGTTTTATACATTTTATTTTTTTTATACTTTTTATAGATACAGGTAGCCCAAGACCAATGGCTATATTTGAATTGTTGGATTATATTGTAAATGAACCACCACCAAAATTGCCTGCTGGTATCTTCAGTGATGCTTTTACAGATTTTGTGGATCGTTGCTTGAAGAAAAATCCTGCAGAAAGAGCAGATTTAAAAACGTTAATGGTATGTGTTTTATTTCACATGGCTGTCTATTTAAATGAAACAATTATTGTTCTTTTGTCTTTCCTAAATTGCTCCTTTTTTTTTTTTAATTCTTAGAACCACGAATGGATAAAGAAAGCTGAATCTGAAAATGTAGATATCGCTGGTTGGGTATGTCGTACAATGGATCTACAACCAACTACTCCAACCCGTTTGGCGAACGTACAATCCTGAATAAATGTCACTCTTACATACTTGACTACCTATATACGCGTTCAGTACTCTTAAGTAAATTTTCGTTTCTTTTCGTTAAATTAATATAAACAGTGACGTTCATAAATTTCATTTCTTTCTCTTTTTTAGCATTCTAATAATTCATGAAACGAAAATCTTTCGCGATTTTGAAAACAGACTTATTTACTAGAATTTATGATAGTTTTTTCTTTTACTATATTTTATATAATATTGCTCAAATATTCGTAAACCGTTTGAGCGACAGCATTTATCCAGTAGAACTTAAGAGTATTAATATAGGTTTTGATATACGTATCACTGATTTATTCCTTTTTAAATAATCGTGTTTAGTGATTTAAATGTGTAAGCTTTTAGTTATTAATTGTATCAGAATGTATTTTACGTAAAGTGCTGAATTTTTGTTTGATATTAAATTATTTTTCATCGTACGTTACAGTCTGATTTTGAAGTCGCGATAACAATCGTGTTAGAACATGGTTGAATAATATGATCATTTTGAATGTATATACGATTATCGTGAAGTACAGGAATATTATATTGACATATTTGCATGCAACGCGTCACTGTGCTTGACCTTTATTTCGTTTTCCGGGTATTTCGTACCTTTATCTTATGATTCTGTTGAAAGTATGTAAGATAAACAATTATCCTTATAAGTTTAACGTTTATTGTACACTCATGGGCAAGTTGTGTTTCCTATGATGATATTAGGATACATATGGGCATCGGATTTATGAAGACATAATTTGAAGAGAGAAGTGTTAACTAGAGAACAAGTTACTAGTATAACATTTGTACCTGACATTCGTAGAGCATTATTCACACCATTGAAAAAGAACTTTTATTTAGTCATTGTGAGAATACTATGATATCTTTTATGAAACATCAGTCCGCGATTGAACAAAATTTCAAATTATAGTTAAATAAAATAGTATTTCAACAAATTGATACAAACTTTTGTATTTCTATTGTTTTGAAAAGTTCTAAATGTTTCACGATAATAATGATAATAATAATAATAATAATAATGATAATGCATTTAGAATACCGTTATATAAAAATTGTATCATCAACCATAATATTTATTATAATCGTTGTATAATATGGTTACAATAATTATGAAATACTATTTTATTAAACATCAACTAATGTGAGACTTCCAAATCATAAGGAAGACATATTAAAAAACGATAAACAAATACCTTTTTAAGTATTTTATCTCTTCTCTCAACAGTGCATGTTAGACCCATATCTTTTTAAAAATACGTACGTTTATCGTATTTTCTCACATATATCGCGGTCTGAGACGTTACACTTCATAGGTGAAATTAACAACATAACTTTGATGCGCGTCCATGTGTTCACACGATAATGAATATACATGATTGTATGTACTGTATAGCTGTGAATCAAGTCTTTCTTGTGCAATTTTTGCGAACTGTGTTTGAAAGATTCGGAGCCACTGTCTGGCTACCTTCGTATTTACACATACTTCAAAAATTACATGTAATTAAAAGATGTTAATAATTTTTATTGTATCTATGATTAAGGGAAACAATTTGAAAAAGGTTGAAATTTCTTGAACCTTTATTCAAACAAAGCGTTCAATCAAAATACTACAAACGTAGAAATCAATAATTCTTTTTTGTTACAAATTATCAGTTGTTTCTCTTAGTCGAACAATATTTGGTCCGTAATAATAGACAGATGTTTAATATTGTACAATCCAGTAGACATAGTCGCTTATCATTGTAATGTGCCGATAAAAAATGTCTATATGTACATAGTATAACAATATTATAAGCATTCTTATTCTATTGTATGTAAACGTTATACGTTACGATTTTTGTTTCCTATCGAAAGTGTCGTAATGAAATTATTAATTGAAAATAATGAGAAAGATCCGTTATATATATATATATATATATATATATATATATATATATATATATATATGTATGGAGGTTCTAGTTATAGTATATCAACCCCATAGATATTCATGTTTGCTTAGCCATTACTTTTTTACATGTGCGATTGCCAGTTTAGGTGTTAGCCTTTTTCCGATTTGGCTTAAAAAAATATCGGAGTGTACTACGAGCGTATTGTGATGTTTGCAAGCACAGTGGGAATATCCACTTATGTGCCTAAGCGTAAGACGCTCAAGAACTGATCTTTCATATTATGTTTATATGTCCTATAACAATGTGCGTAATCCTATTTACTATATTTCGTGATATATCGTAAACGGAAAGAAACATTTTTCGATAAGTCCTGTTAAGAAAATTATGTAAGATATTATTAACGTACAACCATAAAAAGATTCTATTCACCGAACAGCGAATTTTAATTATCAAAGGGATAATTACTTCTGGCACTTACTAAAAATATATGGATATTCCTTGTTGCAAATTTGTGCATAATAATTGCCGCTGTATCGATTCACTGTCTAAATGTTGTAATTATTCAAAGAATAAATTTATCCTACATTGAAGCATACTCTTTATGCATTGAAATCCGAATATTATAAATAAAATATACACTACGTATATTTATGAAAATATTAATTTGTCTCACTAAATGCAAAGTAATAAATCTCGTTTTTATTAACATTAATTTGAGCACGTTGCTATAATACACAGTATTTTGATTTAGATTGAGGCAGAGTTCTCTACCTCTACTTAGAGTTCTCTATTAGATAGATCTATATTGACTATTTGCAGAAACGGTGATACCTTATCAAATGTACTAAGATCTACTGAAGTTCCGCCGACAAATACTTTCAAAATGGTGTTGTTAGTTCGATTAACCGTAACCGTGGCAGCTTCTTTTAGCGTTTCATTCGTAATATCCCGACATCCTGATAGATCTAGTAATTCCAACTGTGGCGCGTATTCAAGAAAATTAATCATTGTTTTATCTGTAAATTTGCAAGCCCGACACTCTAGCTGTTTTAAGTTGCACGTATCTTGTAAATTTATATCGGTTACTAATCCTAAGTAGTTGATTATTAATACTTCTAATTTGGGTAAAGCTGCTACAGCGGCTATACTAATATCTGTAATGAGCAAACATTCTGCAACAGATAAAAAATTATGTGTATTACACGTAAATTATTTTCAAATGATATTTGACTTACCAGCAATGTCTAGATATTTGAGTCGCAGGCATTTTGATGCCAAATTAGAAAAAAATTCGTCTGTGACTAACGCATTCATACTGATTTTCAGCACTTCAAGATTAGTCAATTGCGCAATATGTAACATGTCGTTCGATTGTAATAAAAACGAAATACAGGAAACCTCTAATGTTTTTAAATTTGTACAATTTGTACCGATAGCCTGGATAACGTTACCAGATATGTCAATACATCTATTCATCGTAAGTGATTTCAAGTTTTGTAATTTCGCAAATGCCTGAAAAGTAGACATTGTTTGTTAAAATCAAAATTTTTAGCCGTTTGAGTCCCAAGCAGCGCGGTCGCCCTGTTTAGATTTTGTGTCGAAAAGTCCCAGTACATTTGAACGCTACGGACGACTGACGGTATTTTGTATTTCATTGTTATCTTCTCAATAGTTTTTATTGAACAAAACTTGAAATATTTATAAACTAATAGTACGCATATATAATAATATAGATGTATTTCATAATGTAACAAATGTGACGAGTGCTATTATGCCGTTTGTTTCTCTTCGCAATAGATTATGATAAGCGTTATCGCGCTATTCGGGATTTTTCGACCCTGTTCTTTCAATAACCCCTGGGACTCAAACGGTTAAGAGGTAAATAAAACAAACTGAGAAGTTTACTTGTGCTAACAGATGTTCTTGAAGACAGGTACAATATTCTAAGACAATTTCTTCCATTGTTTCTAATGGCAAATACAGTAAACATCGCCCGCTTATTTTACTGCTATACGCTTTAAAATATCGTAACTTTGGATTCACTTTAAATAATTTTTGTAGATCTATATCACAAACGTAGGTGGTAGAACCAAGACTAAATTTTGTAATGTCGTGACAATTATTGATTAATGAATTGATACCAGATGCAGAAACGACAATACCAGTAATATCTATTCTTTGTAAGTTAGGACACAGTTTCGCAACAATAGTTGCTGTACTCTGACGTAAAGGGTATGGTACTATGGACAGATTTATTTCGTTTAAATATGAACCACATCGCAGTAATACTTTGCGAATGGTACATGTACTAATTTCTCTTCGATTTAAGCCAGATAAGCCCCACATAGATAAATCCAATCTTTTTACACTACTCCAGGACTCTTGACTTAATGCTTTCCATCTTTTGCACACTACAATTATTGAAAAAATGTTGTATTTACTTTGCGTATAATATATATACCTAACTACATATAAATAAAATTTAAATATTGAAATATAATTTAAAACAATGATAATACTATAAAAAAATTTATCTGCTTACCTCTTTCAATTCTAATTCTATCTATAATTGGCAATTGAAGAAAAATGTGTATTAAACAATCGTCATTTAATGTTTGAATATTAGTATCTGTAATGTCATCTTGTATGTAATCAAAATTATATACAATGTCATTTGATATTTTATTAGATTTTGATTTATCTTTTATGTTATAACATTGATTTTCTATGCTATCTGGTTGATGCCATGAATCAGCTGCCAAGACTCTTAAATCTCTGTTGTGTAATCTTATTCCTTCATCATATCTAGCACTACGAATCACCGTATAACATCAAAACTATAATCCTCTTACTTATAATTTCATCTTCATGTTTATTGGAATTGAAGTTTACCTTGCGGCTGCTTCTACACTGTTAAACGTAATGAATGCATAGTTACTGTTTCCTTGATTTCTTCGTAAGAAGCAACTTTCAACATTTCCATACTTGGAAAATAATTTTATAAGATCTTTAAATGATGTCTAAAAAAGAAACACTTTGTTGTTAGATTTGAAATACACTGATTTCAGGAAAACATTATAATGTTAAAAATATATATACAAACCCTCTCTGCTAAGTTGCTGATAAATAATTTTCTAATTGGTACGCCATCTTCAGTAACAAGTGAAAAAAGTGAAATATCTGCAATAAATGAATCAAACGTGAAAAAATAGCTATGTCAAAACGTATGAATTAACCAAACAATTTCATATTTTATTACTGGTTTCTTCCATGATGTGACTATGATATAAACTGTTAGCAAGATATTCCTCTATGTAATCGGTCATTTTTACGGTTGATAATTCCTTTTCTCCCCTGCTCTTTTTTTATTGGTATGATCTTCGTTCATACTCTTGAAATCGATATAATTCAAGAATAAAGATACATTCATTTGCTCACATATATCTATGTGTGGCTGACTCAAGCAACGTCACGCCATATAACCTTTAAATTCTTAACATAAATATACAAGAAAAAATAGAATATTTCAAGCATATTTCATTATTTTTTACTTACAACATAATAAATACTAAGAGACAAGAGAAAGAAAGAAAGAATATTAATTCAAAGTAAAATTGTTTACAGATATTACAATTCACTCAGTTTATTACTTTATGTGTAAAGTTACATTTTATTTATATCTTTTTGCCACTGATGTTCGTAAATATATGTAATAAATTATCTCGTAACGCACGTCGTGAAATGCTTTATTAGAATGTTATTCATTGTTTTGGATAAGATAAATTTCACTCCATATATGTATCCATATATATATATACACATAATACATAAAAAAGGAAGTACATAAATGAAATAATAAAAATACACATTTTTATAAAATATGTTTATTTATTAATTTAAATTTTACGTATTATAATAGTCGATTTTCTTTTGCTTTTGTTTTATGTCTTCATAAACTTTATTCCACGATCCGTAATTAAAATTGGTAATTTCTTCTAATTGATTTAAATAATTTTGAGTTTTCTTTAGTATCTTTCTGTAACAAAAGGCCATAAATATTATAACTTTGAAATACTTATAATTTATAGAGAACTGCAAAAATATTTACTTATATGTGTCTGTATTAGTATTTAGTTTCCTTTCTAGATATATAAGACATATATCTGTAAGATCGTTTAATTGGTTAAGAAGTTCTATACTAGAGGAACCGAATTTTTCTCTCATTGTTGCAAGTGTGTTCTCAAAACATGTTATGCTATCTATCCATTGTCCTAAAAATTAATTTTATCATTATTGTACTATTATATTATCCTTGAGCATACAAACCCATTGTTTTATATATTTCTCCCATAAGAATTAATGTATCTGTAATATCTTCATTATATTTGTATAACACTGTTCTTCTAATATGTAAACATTTTTTTAATTTATTTAATGCTTCTTTCGTTTGCCCTAAATCAAAAGAAACTTGGGCTGCTTCAAAAATTTCTTTAGCTTGTATTATTTTATTTGGGGAATAAATTTGAGACTTGTCACCACAATCCAAACAATATATAGAATCTTTTATATTACATACTGGACCATTACATTTCAGGCATTTCGCAGCATTAAATCTTTCCTGTAATTATAATCCTGTTATACAATTATAATGTGACACAGTATATACATTATAACAAAACTGGATTCAAAAATCGAAAATAGTTTTTGTACTCACTATAAAATATTGTAATTTTGGTAGAGTGCATGCTTTACACTTACAAGTAAAACAGTATTGACTTTTTAAAATCTTTTGTCTATCTTCTGTTGTCATATGTCTATAATGTGGCCCTAATGACAATTTTATCATATTAGTAAGTTCTTTGTACAATTAAAACAAGATACATTCTTAAATAGTGTACCATAGCAGTTGAAAATTTCTTCACTTTGACCAATATCTCTTGAAGCTCTGACAATAAGGTATTGACCCACAAAGCTAAAATTTAATAAGACAAATGTATTTGATATTGAAGAATATAAATATATATATATATATACACATATTAAATAAATTTCAGGATTACATGTTAATTATATTGGGATCACACGAATGGTTCATCATACTTGCAGAAGGATAAATTCCTGTAGCTACAATATCTTGTTGTTTCATGGAAGAGTCATTTTTACTTAATAGTGTATTTGATTTTGTAATTGCATGTCCATTAGCAATAAGTTGAAGAATATATCGTAAAAGTAAAGAACTTACATAAAGTTGCTCGTCATTGGTTGTTAAAATATTAAACGAAGTGTTCAATGAATTATTTGGAAATTTTTTCTTTAAACAGTCTTCAAGATTATTTGATTGAAAAAAGTTCGTATACTTCAATAAATATATGGTGAGCATAACAGCTGTCTGTAGAAGTTGTGGTTAGATAATTACACAAAACTTTTTGTTTCTTTAACGTATTTTTCGTCTTGAAATATACATACAATTCCATATACTGTCAAGTCATCCATAGATAATTTATCGAAATTAGTAACTAAATTTTGTATTTCATTAAATTTGATTTCATCTGTCATAGTTGAACAAGTGAATAAAACTTTTAAGGCTAAATGCCCTATTCCAATTTCTTTCCAAAGTTCCATTTGATTTCCTGGACATTCCCAGCAATGATACAAAGACCATGCTTCAGTTAAACAGTATTCATTGCAATAAAAGGTATTTAAACATGTTGTACACCTGAAGTAATATAATGCCATAAATCTTTTGTACTGTGGAGAAAATATTTAATATCAGAGTGAACGTACTACTTACGGAACAGGAATGTCTGTGTTTGAGCAATTACAATGTGGACAAAGATTATATGTGTCATGACTTAGTAACACAAAACTTACAGGTTTTTCCAGAAAAAGAATATCACCTTTCTTAATAGATTTGTTTGCTATTACGTGTCTTCCTAATTCCTGGTTGTATATTCTATCTATAGCTACAGATGCATTAGGGAAATTAGTATTTTCTTCAAACATAATGTGGGATTTTAATTTTAACAAATCATCAGTATCTTGCACAGAATTTTGTACAATATCTTGTTGAGATGACTCGGCGAATGTTATATTATTTATCTTTTTTTCAATACTACCTAGAAGTTAATAAAATATTTGATTATAAAGAAATTATTATAAATTTATAATCATAGTTATTTACTATTTACCTTTCATAGAAGGTGCAATATAATCAGAATCACGAATCATTTTCTGTATCTTGGAAAGTGTTTCATTAGCTAATTGCTGCTTGCCTAATTTCAAATAACACTGTGCTGCGCGTAAATGCAATTTATACTGCAACTGTCTAGGATAATTTAACTTAGTTGCTAGTTCAATATCTTTTATGCAATCCTTATCATCAAATTGTATTAACCATGTATAAAATGCACATAAAAACAAAATTGTAACATAATATTGAAATATATTATATATTGATACATATTTTTAAAGTATTATTTACTTTTTACTCACATGATATCTATTTAAATAAAATAATGAAGCAGATCTATTTGCGATTGCAACTGCCAATTCGCAACTATTTACAGGAGCATACAATGCACATTTTGTGTATAATTCTATGCTTTTAATATAGTTTTTTTCCTGAAATTCTTTATTACCCATTTTCTTGAAAATTTGTGCTTTGGAAACAGATTTACATTCTTTCCTGTCATAATGATCTTCCAACCATAAATACACAAGTTTCCTGAATATCAAATAAAATAAAATTTTAGATAGTAAAATGTAATAATATAAATCAAAGAATAATAATAAATAAAAAGTAATAACAAGTAATATAGATTTATAAAAAATATTAATTATTCTTTATGATACATTTTGTTACTTACTTCATATTTTGATCATTCCATAAAATTGACATAAGTTCATCTTCACGTTTTACCTTTTTCTTTAAAACAGGTCTTAATTGATGTGTAAGAATTTCTAATACTTTTTGCCACTCCATTTTAATACATACATTGAACAAGATATTAAATCTGAATTTTAGGTTATTTTATTTTTCACAAATCTTTAAAATGCTAATATACTTCGTACACTTTTATTATCTATGTTATATTAAACAATACATTATATCATTCATCCATAATTTATACATTGAAAAAACAACATATTTTTACGTTATATACATAAAAATTTCTATTCTTTATATTAACTGTAATGTATATAAGGACAACATTGTAATCGCGAATATTGTCATTTGCATCAATTTTGACAGAATGTATATACATATACATATATATATTTATCGAATATTATATGGTGATTTATTATGAATAAAAATGTCAAAATTATTATGATACATATATGTAATTATTTTGCCAACTTATGTATAAACTTATATTACGAAAAATACTTTAGTACAAAAATATATGTACATATATTTAAGGTAATAAAATGATTATACCTTTTAATAAATAAATAATTTATAAAATGTATATATATATTTTGTTTTTGATAATCTATTTTGTTTTTAAGTCTTACAAGAAACACAAATGTTTATCTACATAATTATTTAAGAACATAATTTTCAAATTATTTTTAAATTAAACAATTATTAGGTACATAATTTTGTAACATTGGAAAACAAATAAAAGTAGCGATTTGTCTTTTTACTAAAACCTTAATATGTACAAAGAGCAGTTTAAATTACATATTTAATATAAGACGCCTTTTGACGAAAGAAGGTTTCATTTTTTCATAATTATGCCGATAAATAAATAATAAATATAAATAATATAATATTATTTACAAATAATAATAAAATAATTGCTGTTTGTCATAAGAAGTGTGATACAATAAGATTTAGTCATAGATTCAGTTAGTAAAAATATTAAGAAATATGTTGAATTAATTTTAAATTTAGAATAAATTAACCAAAATTTCTAATTCACATTAACTAAATTTTCTAAAGATAGTCAAGTGTAATTATTTGAAGATAAGAATAAAACAATGTATCTTTATTTCTGCACATAAAAATACTAAGTTGTTCGAATCAGAAATATTTTCATTAACAATAATAGAACAGAAGGTGATAGCAGAGACCGCTAATGATGCATCTTCGGTTATTGCACATTTCAAGTGTTCTATACGGAGAATATAACGAATAACGGTATAAAAACGTAAGTATACACTTTGGTTGAGACTTTGCGCATCAATTTTTGGACGAAACAGAATCAAATGCAAAATCATAATTCGAATCGATTGATATTCTCAATTGTATGTTCGAATTGCTCTTTAACGTGCACTATTATTAAAACAAATCTGATACGAAATCATCATCGGCATAGTCACTGTAATCGTCTGCTCCAGGAGGTACGAAAATCCCTCCGAGCACACCGGACAAATTTTCACCAAGACCCATCGCCGATGCAACTCCAAACACAAGTCTCATCACGAGTAATCTCATGAAGTTCACTACGTTCGTTTCTTTGCTTTGTAGAGACAACTGTGTTGTCTTCTTTACTTTGCTCTCAACGCATTGAATCTGTCGAGCATTACAGAGATAAATTATTACGAACTCATAAAGGAAAGAATCATTATATTAAATTATAATTTCTTGAAAAAATATCTACACTTTTCATGTAAAATTGTACATTAATGTAAGATATCTGAATTTTTATTAGATGTTACTAATAAACATTTAATTGGAGTTACGAATGTATAGAACAAGAAATAAATTCTTATGATCATACAAAATTGTAATTTTTATTACTTCTGGGATTTATATTTTTTGTCTATACATTTAAAAATTTTAAAGCGATTAAATAAATCTTTAACCAAATAAAAATGTCCGATCACGTTCTCCCATGATCGGTGACTAACAAATAGCGGGAACGTACATTCTGATGTCACAATTAATTTATCGAATATGAAGATTAAGTATATTCACGCATTACTTACGCTGATCCAAACAATGAGGATTACAGCTAAGGCGAGCGTAACTCTCATCTTGCACTTCCGATGTGTTAATCACTTCCTGCGAATATCAGTGAATGCCTTAACGATCGTTGATGTGTTTTCTTTGTATTTTATGTTTCGTTTTCCGCCGATTCGTTTGTAAGTATCGATAGGATCGTTTCAACCGACCACGCAGAGTGAGCAACGAGAACTGGACTGAAGAACGTTTCCGCGGGAGAAACTCGTTCGGTTCCTATTCTCGTTAAACCTTGATGCTAATAGAGCACAGGTCGTAACATACAATCGAACAGGTGAACGATGGGGACAAAGTAAAATAAGTGGCATGATCGCAGAAGTTATTCTATGGTAACGGTACACGACGAAAAAAGGCATCCAGGCCATCTCTTCAGGTTACGCGATACGTGCTCGGCCAGTGGCCCACTGTGTGTATAGTCACGGCTACGGCTGTTAGAGGATCTATTCGAATTGAGCGCGTGAAAGAAAAGATATACATATGTAAGTATTCATGAATATGTACAGTGAGAACAAAAAGTATTTGCACTTTCATAAAAACTAATAACTAGAATAGTGAAATCACCAAATGGCAGGCAGCAAGGTGCGTGAATGATCTTTTTATCGGATTCTAAAGTACATGGATACGACATTTAATATATTTCGATGTAATTAATAGTATGTAAATACTGTAATAAATATAGTGGTGTGCAAATACTTCTTGGAGCTATTGTATGAGCATTCTCTTAGTCTGTCAAAGTATGTATTTTACATATTGTTCTAAAGGCTAGTATATATGTGGTTGTTAGGAAACGATATTCGTTTTATAAATTTCAAATTTCATTGATATTTGACATTAATATAGGAAAGAAAATATTTGTAATAATTTTCTTAGTAACTCTTGTTAAATTACCATCTAAAGAACGAATTGTTATATTGAATGTAATATAACTAATAAGAATAAGGAAATTGATGCGAAGAATACCAAAAACGTCATACACTAATGAAAAACGGTTTTTGGTTGAAATGAACATAGACTCATCATTTACACATTGAAAGACCTATAACCTAAAATGTGTATTTTATGCTTCGTTTGATGCCAAGAATTGAACTGAACGCGAGGATATTACATATTAAAAACGATTCAAGAATTTGGCCTGAAGTATGGGTACTATTGCTGACACGAATTGTCGCTTTTCTATTACTGTTGTCTAACGTAAAAACTCCTTTAACTTTTAATAATGAACTATTAAATACTTCACACATATTTATGTATAGAAATCACAAGAGAAAAGCATGATAAGTACACGTTTATGATTAAACAGGAGACTTTTAAAGATAATCGAGTCGGTCCAAAGATATCTAGTTCTTTTACGAAGGTATCTAGGTCTTAACGAAATAAATTGATAAATTGGTGAAATTTTACGGAAACCAAAGATATAAAGATATTACTAAGCAAGCAATATTTTATATTATCTTCGATATTGTAACATTATGATGAGCAATATCTTGAAAATTTTGAAAAGGATGAAAAAATACATGCTTACCTCTGAAACCAAATATAAAGACAATTTTGTTGATTATAGAATTAATTGATAACGTAATGAATTGTAAAACTGTTTTCTTGTAAAAAAAAAAAATATAAGAGATATGATTTATTATGTTTTCTCTTGTAATTTTCATATGATCAGTATAGATTTATAATATATCATAAAAAATTATGTATGAAGAAATGCTGTGTGAACTAAAATGTAAATATACGTGACAGACCATAAAATTATTTATAACTTTTTATTTTCATTCGATCGATATCTGCAAGCGTGGTCAATTTTATGGTTCACTGTCGTCACTATACCATTATTGATTGTGCTTAGAATGGTGGTTTCATTACCATTCAATCGTTTGCGATCGTTAAATTGTTCTTCAATCATTTGTCGTCATAATGAGTCTTACCTGTCTACCATGTAGGTTTGTCGGACAAAGAATAGAGTTAATGAATGTTAACAGATTATTTTTTGAAAATGTTTACTACATCGAATATCGATAAATTTATCGTCCAAATCTTCATCCTTTTAAAATTTGTAAAATAACGGACATATAGATATACTGCATGCGTATACGTTTTGTAAGAGAGTTTATTAGCACTAGTAACTTGTAACTTGTGACCTATAAAATATCTCCATACAATAATAATAATTCAATGGTGAAAGATGAACCAGCAGCGTGAATATAAAAAATATAAAACTTTCCTACTTTCACTTTTATTTATCCAATACTTTTTCCATCTCAAGCTAATGCATCCTCTGATATCACCCACAAGCATGTATCAATAGACAGAAATAGATGATCACCGACATAGTGGAGAATCGATTGGTTTAAAACGATTGAATGGAAATGAAAGTCGTTCAGAAGTAGCGGCTGTGACAATGGTCGAGGTACGATCACCTCGACGACGATGCTAATGACAAGGTTCGATTTGCGGTGAAAGACGAAGGACAGCCAGCAGGAGGATTCAGCTGGGGTTTCCTTTGGAATCGGCGATTGGGCGAACACGGGGAGCTTGTAATGAAAGGCAGGATGCGCTCGGGACCGGACGTGATGTTCTTCGCATACAGAAACAGTTCCAGAAACGAAGGAAACACCGTCGCATGGACTATGATGATTGGTACCCCTCCATCAAGATAACCGTGTCCTAAGTATGGCATGGTAAGAAGACGACACCGGATAGGTTTTTATGCCTTCTCAAATGTTTGTACATTTATTTATGACGCGATACTAATTTCGTTTTGATCAAGCCGGAGATTGCTGGTCTTTTAAGATCTTGCTAGGGTTTTATATTTTATTGTCAGGGCACGTTGTTAAATGTATTTGCATGGAAACATAACGTAGAAACGTATCTTTCTGCTTGGAATTTTGAGTTTCTTTTATTTGGAACTTTCTGAAATCGAATTTTAACGTTTCGTTTAATTTTGAATTTAAATAAGGCCGTGATCAAGGTCTTCTTGCACGATCAATCTGATATTGGTAGTTTTACAAGTATCGCAAATTACAAGTCGTCCGATTATCCTATTTAGTGAAAAATGATAAAATCATAAGGAAGAAGTTTAGAACTTATTGCTTTCAACTTGTTGATTTTGTTTTAAATCTTATTAACGTCAATGTTTTATATCTTATTAATAGTAAATTAAGACATAATTAATCAGGGGAGGGACTACAAAGTGGATAATAAATTATGTAAGAAAAGCAAATAGTAAATCGGTGATTGTAATGTTGCGTGCATTCAACCGCAAGGAAGATTTTTGCGGGGAAAAGCGATTGAATAAAATGAAACGATCAATACCTATCAATGAGACTTTCTGTTGCAACCTATACAGGTGAACATAGAATGAAGTAAACGCGCGTTAAGAGTTCGTAGACCCAGTCAGCCTATTATTTCAGTTTATGCATTTGAATTTGCGCGTTTCAACTGGACGACGTGTAAATACTATGTGTTTTACATTTCTTGATGCTGTTTTACACATTCTCCTGACAATTTTGTATCTCTTTTGTATGAATAATACGATTCCTTTTTCTTGCGAATACTGCAATTTTAATCGACTTTTAATCGAATAACACGATTATATGGATTAAATGATAGAAGATTACAGTACAAATTATATGAACGATATTTAATCGAGTAATACGATTATTATAGTAAACGGATATTTATGTAGAATTAAGATAATTCAAGATAAATCACGAATGTACATCCACATATTTAGGCATTATGTTTTATACAAACATAATGAATTTCTTATGCTAATAAATGCAGAAAACTATTTACGTAAAAAATTAATGACCTAACTTACATCATTTCGATTTTCAACCAATCATACTATATACGTATGGAAAGAAATAAAAAGAAACATATTTCCTTATCTTCACAGACTCTTACGATTCTTCTTGCATCCCATTCAGAGTCCGGAAGTAGTGGCCACGTCACCGTGTTTCCCAGAAATGCAAAATTCATATTACGTCAATTTAAAAATCGATTATTATTGACAGAAGATCGTTTTCTCGTGACGTGCGTGCGTTAATGGGATACGTGTCGTCAAGCGTAAAACAATAGCACGGGTTTCTGTCCTTCTCTGATTCACCGCTAGGAATCGGTTCCTCGCTATCCTTCGAGAGAGAGGACCCCGTCTCTGTTAGTGCGTGCTTTACCCTCACCGATGACACTTTGTTCGGGCTCCGCGACAAGTTTCACTTGTTGCCACGAATTTCCATTTTCTCGCTGCTCACAGTGACATGCGTTTGTCAAACTTCTTTTAACTTTGTAAAATCTCATTCTTACACGTATCTTTCTCTCTTTTACTCTCTTTTTCATTTTGTATTTTCACGTTACAAATGGAGAAGTGGTTCGTTCTTCGTGTAATAGGAATTTCAGTATTGATTTCTTCACTTGGTTGGACTATCATTGTTCATTTGTGAATTGTATGATAAATTGTGAATTTATTAAGACACTATTATTATTCATTTTTGTTCTGTGATTATCGCCTCTCGTGATTTATATCCTGTGAAAAACAGAATTGGTACAGGATTGTTTGAAGAAATGAATGCGGAGGAAGTAAAGGTTGGATGCTTTCAAGTAGTCATCGTGCTGTTACTTGGCATCAATTATGTCATCGTTGCGATGAGCCACGCGCTCCCGGTGTTTCACAATTATACGCCTAAATTTTATTGTCAGGTAAATTTCTTTTGTCTCAGTTATCTAGGTATTTCTTTTTTCATTAATTATATCTTATATACGTTTCATAGTTTATTAATTACGTGGCAAGTACATGTGTATTAAAATAATGAGTGCAACGAATTTTTCTTTACAAATTTTGTTATAATTCATTCTTTCTAACACTCTTTTGACCTAAATTCATCCGAACTGTCTCATTTATTTACAATCATAGATATATTTGATATTTACTATTATTTACGTACGTGTTCTGCTTTAGCTTACAAAATTTTGAATAATTTTTCTCTATAACCACTCTCTATCATTCTCTCGCGTATATAAATTATTTCAAATAAAACAGTAAGATGTTAAGTGTTCAACTCGTGAATGAGGTACATACATCTTGAGAAATGTCATGAATTATTAATTCGAATAATTCGCTAACTTTTGTCTTCTGCAAACTTTGAGACTCCTTTTGAATTTCAAATTATTCATTAACTTACTCAAAAACGAAAAATTAATTCATAAATTTACATAAATTTCATGTTATTAATAAAGAATGATATAAAATTATATTAATCTTATTATTAGTTTTGTTATTGTTGTTTATGTAAGAAACTAATTTATGTAAATAGAAATTTGGCTATTTTTTACTCTTCTGTGTATGAAATTATATGTATTTATGTAATTAATCGTTATTTTTGCAGTGCTATGTAAAAGAAATGACTAAACAGAAGTTTCCTTAATTTTTATTTCTCAATGTTTCAATGTCTAACACAATGTTGAACAAATATTGAATTATTTAGTTAGCGTGAGCTACTTAGTTAAAATTTTACAAAACGATTCGTTTGCGTATTACAGCCAAAGAATGGAACGAAACGAATATATGGTTGCCAAGAGCTTGGCAACGTGACTGTTGCGGTTAACGAGACTTCCGGTCTTAAAGAATCTTCGAGTACAGACTTGTGCTTCGGCAAGTATCAATTTGCAACTGAATTCGGAGAAAATAGCGTAGTAACAGAATGGAGTTTAGTTTGCGAGAAACGGTATTTGACGTATCTTGGACCGACAGTTTATTACGTCGGAGTTTTAATGGGCGCTTGGATCGCTGGACTTTTAGCAGATCGAATAGGAAGACTTCCGGTTCAAGCGATTTGCCTTTATACTCAGGGCACGATGGCTGTTGCGCTATATGTTGTGCAGGTATAGAAATTTTTCAATTTAAACAAAATAATTCGAAATTACGAAGAAGACGAACAAGTAAATTTTAACTTAATTCTTAATTTATGTCAAAAATGAGCTAAAGTGGAGATTTTATGAAAATTTCTTTCTTAGATATTCTATCAAATTTTATAATTTATTGAAAATGATAATAGATGAAAATTAACTGTATTCAAATAAAAAAAGGAAACGGATACGTTATTTCGCTCTTAATTTACATTAAAAATGTATTTGAATGTATATAAGTGGAATATTTATACAAATACAATGAAATACAATGAATCAAATAAATGTATCGAGTTAATTAAATCTTTTGTTCCATATGAAAAGTAAAACGAGAAAGAAACAAAGAAACAGTCGTTGAATACCAACTTGACGGGAATAATTTGCTTTTTCTTGCTGAATAAAGTGTCCATTTCAGAATTATCCCACGTTTCTGGCTCTTCGAGGACTACAAGGAGTTTTTGTTCAGGGTCTACAAAATTCGACGTATATTCTTTCTTTGGAATTGTTTCCTGTCAAAGCACGGACTTTCGTTGCATTAGTTATGCAAATTGCGTGGGCTATTGGTTTGATGCTCTTAGCCGCGCTTAGTTACGTTATACCCGATTGGAGAATTTTACAATTAGCCGTCTCAGTTCCCACTGCTATAACCGTGCTCTACATTTGGTAAATTATTATTGTTTTTAATAGAATGAAAAATAAGATTTTAGTATTGAAACACATCCTTTGGCAAACTATAACAGATATTGCTTTCAGGATAATACCAGAATCACCAAGGTGGCTACTAGCAAAGGGTAAAACCACGGAAGCAGATATGGCAGTGGAACGTATCACGAAATACAACGTCTGTTGCACTAGATTGCGAAGGGAAAATGTTAAAACAGAGACAAACATTTCCGAGAACGCGACGCCGGTTAAACCGGAACGAAAGTCGCGCGTTTCATGCGCAGACTTAAAGAAATCGAAAACCGATAGCGAAATGAAAGAAGAAGCTGCGAATTTACTAAATAGCAACACGGATGCGGCTCAACAAAAAGTTCAAAGTAAAAGACAAAAATTGTTGAAAAATGTTATCTATTGTTTTCTTAGCATGTTATGTTATACAAGGTATAATGTATTATATTAGGTTGTAACATATGTTACCGCTCAATAATATAGTATGGTATTAATATAAGTCTTCTTTTATAATTTCAAGCATGATAAAAAATTTATATTGGAAATATTCGTTAGATTAGAACCAATATTGTTTCGATGAAGGAAATATGAATCGTTAGTATTAAAAATGTGCATTATATTAATACCTATATACAATTTTCAGAAACGAGTTTGAGAGAAATTTCTGAATACTTGGAAAGTAAGCTCCCTAAAACGGAATCGGAACCGGACTCTGCGCAATGTGAGAATGGAGAAACAAATAAGAGGAATGCTCCATCGAAGTCGAAGAGCCATCGGAAGTCGAAATCGATATCACAGTCTGCTGGTAATCAACGACTTTCCATGAAAAATACTTACGACATCGTAGAGCTACGAACCCCAGTAAAAAAGGAAATGTCAAATAAGGATGATGAGAAGAAATTTAGCAAAATCAAAGAAAAATCTAGTAACGCGCAAACGAAAGAAGAATTGTTAGAACTATTTAAATCCACGCTGTTAAAAAAATATGGCATTGTGATCATTTATCAATGGTAAAAAATTTTCAAAATTTGATCACTTCTAAATTATATTCTTAATATAAATTCATATAATTAGACTGTTATCTGTCTTAGGTTCACGTCTTCTATAGCGTGTTATGTCTTTATGACGCTCGAGCCGAATCTTTGGGCGATCAATAGACACGTTACTTTTGCTCTAGGAGGAGCGTTAGAAATTGCATCTTACGTGTTTCTTTACTTCATATTGTCTAGATATGGCAGACGACTACCGATGTCAGCGTATCAATCAATTACTGGTGCAATTTGCATCTTTTTTGCAGCTATAATTATCTTTTCAAATTCCACCATTACATCCGGTACGTGATTGTAACGAGAAATACTTCGTATTAAAATACGCGTATTAAAATTTCTGTAACGTATAAAGCGTAGACATTGTACATTGAAAAAATTGATTAATTTTCGATATTAGTAGCTACTTTGTAGGATTCTTACTAATTTCGTATATCATCTTTGTAGATCTCATGAGGACCATTATGCCCTTGCTCGGAAGAGTAGCAGTGATGAGTACCGTTGCCATAACATATTTGTATACGATCGAGATATTTCCAACTGTTGTGCGAGGAATCTGCTTAGGCTTGTGCACTGTTTTCGCAAAAATTGGCAGTTTGTGCATGCCACACATACTATCAGTAAGATTTGCATACTGTGTTTTTAGAATTAAGATGGAACGTATAAAACCACTACCATTAAATTAAGTTCAATCCAATACGAATTTCTACTTCCTCTCTAAAATATTCTAATTCGACACGAGTATGTGAAATAAATTATTTAAAAAATTAAATAAAATGTTAAGCTAAATAAAAAATTATATTTAAAAAAAAATATAAATTTACACGGTATAAAACAATGAATACAATTTTCCTTTTTAGGGAGAGCATTTTCCAATAACTATTCCATTAATAATAATTGGAATGCTCTGCTTAGGATCTGGAGCAGTTGCTTTAATTTTACCAGAAACTTTAAGTCAAGTTTTACCTGACGCGATAGAAGATTCCGAATTGTTGACTGTAAAAAGGAGAGAAAAGAAGAATAATGAGAATTTAAATAATGAAGATGCATCTACTATTGAAGATGCTTCAGAAAGGGAGATACTTAGAGCAAAATTATTCTCTGAAGATTGGGTGGATGCAGGAAATGGTATATTAGTGAATTTCTCGGAGAATAAAAATTCTGAATGAAATTTTTAAAGTTTTATATAGAAGAAATTAATGCCACATTTTTATATTGACGAATTATTAATCGACAGTTTGACGATCATTATGATTATTGACGTTCTGTTGCAAAATGTGATTATTTTGTATTATTTATCGCAAAGATTTATTGTTAATGATATCTTTTATTGAGTTGGATTACGTGTAATTAAGGATTTAAAATAATGATTTAATTTATAATTACAAAATATTTTATATATGAATTTAAATTGCAAGGGTGAAAAATAATATAATATTTTTTATAAATTTATAGCTGTTTTCACAAACATGTATCATTGTGTATTATATTCTTCACGTATATTAGAATTTTGTAATAGTTTATATTGACAAATATTTATTATACCTTAAGTTCAGTATTTAGAATTTTAGAAAAATTACAATACAATCAGTTGTCACTGCCTATCATAAAGTAAATTTATATAA